>JAKNDB010000092.1:250000-817500 GCA_024305405.1 Dirofilaria immitis | reverse complement strand
AATTGAATATCAATCAATCCATTTTTAATGGTTGGAGAATACGCTTTTTAAATTAAAAGATTTTTGTTTATAAATTTTAAATATTATATTTATTCTTATGATTATCATTCTATATTTATTTATATGCATAATTATTTGCAATTATATCATGATACAATTCATGTTATCATAAATGAAATTTATATTTGTAAATTTGCTTATTCATACTTCTATATTTGTTTGTTAATGTTATTTATATCTATATATTTATATACAATTATTTATATCTATTTATTTTTCATTATTTATATTTACTCGTTTATGCCTACTCGTTATATATATATATATATATATATACCATTTATATATTTATAAATTTCTGTTTATGTTTACATATTATTTATATTTTCATATTCAAGCATCTAATTGTTTTATACTTTTATATTTTTTTATTTCCCTATAGTTTATATCTATGTATGTATTTGTTTCTGCTTATATTTTATATTTCTATTTATCTATAACTTATATATTTATATATCCTTATGATTTGCGCTTATATTTTCATATTTATTTATTTATACATTTAATATTTATGTATATTTATTTACATTTATAAATCATATATTATTAATTAGGGAATTATTGGAAGAATTGATATACGAATGGGATAATAGATATAGATATATTATATATTTATTGAAATGATTAAATTTCAATAAAATATTACAGTAATTAGTTGAAGAAATAATTGTATAAAATAATGATGAAATAAATATATGAATATATATAAGTTCATAATAATAAATAAAAAAGAGTTAACGGATCATTCGAAATATAATTAAATAAAGATATGAAATGAATATAATATATAAAAATTAAATTAATAAATGACAATGGTATATTCCTTGTTTGCTAAATATTCTGTAAAAATGCGAGAATATCATTTAAGATTTCTCATATAACTACACATCTATATCTTACGCAATTATTCAAAGTTGATAATCAAATATAATATGATATTTTCTCAAGCATAGAATAAACATTCCTTCAGACAAACTTTTTTGTTTAAATATGAATTATTATTATAAAATGTGTCCTTCGTAAAATAATAATATACAATAATTGGCTTATTTCAAAAAAAAAAAGTATGAAATTGATCGAAATTTGTATTCAAACAAATATAGGAAATAAAAGAAATGAAAAAGGAAAGAGAAGAAAAATGAAATAAAATGAAAAGATAATTATATTTCATAAATAGTAAACAATATTTTTGCTTAGCAAATATAAAAATTGAAATGATTACTTCGATTATATTCGCTTTTTTTAGCTTTTTTTATAAATTTTATGAAACCTTTTGAAAATTTTCGAATATAATTAAAAGCAACTTTTCTTATTCGTTACGAAATATAATTAAAATGAGAATATTTTAAGAACAAAAATAAAATAAAATAAAATAAAATTTTTCTATTTTCCGTTTTATTTCCATCAAACTTTTCATTATTTACTTTTATCAAAGAAAGAAGGAGAAAGAAAAGAAAACTAATATCATGATATTATCTCCCACTTATTTATTTAATTAAATGATATTGATTAAAAGAACTATAATAGGAAGAAGATCATGCTAAACATTCATTCTGATTTTTATCAATTTTTTTTAATTGGATAATATTAATTAAAGCATTATGATACGATTAAAAATAGGATAATAAAAATAAAACAATGGCAATAATTTATTCATACTATTTACTGACTAGATAATTAGTGAATTTATCATAAGAATGAATATTTTATCATTCTTATATTGATAAAAATTTTACTCATAGTTCAAAAATTTCTAAGTTCATAAATTTTTTTCTGCTTTTTGAATCATAAAATTACAATATAGGGAAAATTATACTAAAAATTTCGCTTTGTATTTATATCGTTGATCTATTAAATGATAATTAGTTATATATTAATATAAATAAAGAAATAATCAAAAATTGAAAAAACAATTATTTAAATTAGAAAAGAAGTTGGAATATTCGGAAATGAAATAGATTACGAAATTAAGTTTTAATGAAGAATTTCTGTTCTAATATTTATTCAAATTCAAAAGTTTATTCGATACAAATTATAATTGGAAAAATTTTATCAAAAATAACAGAAATATTTGAACGAAGAAAAAGGAAAGATATGAATCTAGAAAAAAATACCTATTTACAATAAAAAATTTTTAAACATTTATTTTACTTAAGTTAGCAATAATATCATAAATTATTAGATAGTTTGAAAAAAATTTAACAAACTTAATAATTAGTGTAATTCATAGTTTTGCATCCTTTCAAAATTATCCCTAAAATATGAAATTTTCATCAGCATGAATGATACTTAATGTATCTTTTCCGAACTTAATGATATCTTAAATTGTTAATAATTAAAACTGTGATAATTTTGAGCTTTTTGAGAATCATGAACAAGTATATATTAATTCGTCATTATTCGTCACCTTTTTTAACAATAATAATGATAATAACAAGTTTATCAAATGCGTAAGTAAGTCATAATAACTTTGAATTTCTTGAAATTTATAAACAAATATGTCATTAGGATATATCTAATTGTTATCATCTGTTTCCTTTAGTGACAAGTGATAATAACAACTTTATTACATGAGCAATTAAAGCAATAATATTAAGTTGTAAATTTCTTTTTTGAAATTTATAAACAAGAAAATTACTAAAATATATCAATTCATCATCTCTTGTTTTTATCGATGATAATAATGATAACAATTTTATCACATGAGCAATTTATACTATGATACTTTTGTCTTTTTAAAATTTACTTTGTTAATTTTATTTCTATCACTAGCAAAATAATAATAGTAGTAATACTAACAATAATAATAATGATAATAATGATAACAATAATAATAATAATAATGATCATAATAATAATAATAATAACAATAACAATGATAATAATAATAATAATAATAATAATAATAATAATAATAATAATAATAATAATAATAATAATAATAATAATAATAATAATAGTAATAATAATAATGATAATAATACTAATACTAATAATAATAATAATAATAAATGATAATAATAATAGTGTCATTATTAGAAGGAACAAATTTTTTTGAATTTAAGATTTAATAATTAAATAAAATGATAATCATTCCTCCATTAATAATAAACTAAAGATTAGAAATTTTTAATCATTTTTTTATAGTTATTTAATTACAATATAGAAGTTTGATAATATCTAAATGTAGTAACTATTACATATTACTTATAATTTAATCTCATTTTTCTGCCATAATATCATTTTTAATTTCCCTTTTTTTTCATTTTCCTTTTATTATTAATAAGAAATAATTAATAGAAATCTCTCTTTCCCTTTTTTTTCGCTTTTTTTTATTTGCTTTTATTGAATGGATAATTTAAAATATTATTTTTGAAAAGAATTGATAAATTAAAATTTTTGTAGATTTCATATCTCTTATTGATTTAATTAATTATTCCTATTATTTTTCTAAATTAGATTTTTTTATCATTTCAATTCATTATTATCATTTGTTTCTAATTTCTTTTTGTGTATATTTCTATGAAAATGTTAAATTATTTTATATTTATACATTGTCGTTTATTATTCCATAAACTTCTTTTTTATAAATTCCAACTTCCCATTGCAAATTTTCATTCAATTTTTATTTTCATTTTTTTCTGCTAATCATAAATATTTTTATGCTTATATAATAAAGACAATTACATTTTCATCGCAAAAATTTACACTATACATTTTACATAACATCGAAATATATTCTAAACTATAACTTTGGAGAAGGCAAAAATTTATATTTAAAATTTAGACATTTCGTAACAGTCTTATTAAACTGAAACATTCGTTATAGTTATCTCATTTCTCATTAACAAATACTATAAATTATTGCGAAAGGATTGATAATTATATCTATTCTCGAGGAAGTTGTCTCTCAAGAATTTATTCGATTTATGAATGATAAAATAATAGCAAAAGTTAGATAACTGATACATTTGTTGCATATTTCATCAATTTTATTATTTTATCGTAAAAATAAATTTGAAGAATTTTGAAATTGAAATGTTTAATAGAATTGGTAAATCGAAAAAAAACTTTTCATCTAACTTGACAGTTGTCCCTTAATGCGTCATGTTTTTTTTTCCTTCTACTATTAATAATAATCACCGAAAATTTGCTTGTCTGAAATGATCAAAAATTGCTCAATGCTAAATAAAAAAAAAAGCGAATGGCAAATTTAAATGTTTGAAAATGTTGATTTTCATGTTTGAAAAATATTTTCTTTTTTTTCAAAGAATAATTAATATGTTTCTATCAGTTTTTTTTCGTTTTTTTCATTTTCTTTTTCGTTTGGTAAATTTTATAATTTTTCGATTGCAAACATTTCATTTTAATTCACTGCGTGAAAATATGTTGCTGAAAAACAAAAACAAAAATGATCAATCATTGAGGCAATATATTTTCGCATTTTTTCTTTTTTTGTTTAGATGTTATTTACATCTCACTTCATTCCTATAAATTTGAATCAATTTGAAATGAAAAATAATTAATAAAAATAAAATGACTTTCGTTTCCTTTAATTATCTTTCTTTTTTCCTTATTATTCCAATAAGATATTTTTACTTAAATTTCTTATTATTTTAAACAAATATAAGTATTTCTTTTTGTTTCTTTCCACCATTATTTATATATTTTATCAAAATAAATAATAATAATTCATTAATTGAAAATTGAATAACTAAAAGATACTTATCGAAAATTGAATAGATAAATATGCTTAGATTATTTAATTTTTATTTCGCTATTTTCTTTGCTTCTACGATACTATCTGAAATTTATATTTTTTAAATTTTAGAAATAAAAAGAAAATTTTTGACTATCCATAAGATATATAAAACAATCTAATAAATGAGATTCTTTGCGAAAAGAAAACTAGCTTTGATTTAATTTTCAATAGATCAATTGGCAATTTTTGTTAGCCTTGGCTTATCACTACAATTCTATCGTGATATCGAGTTTCCCGACGGATGATATCATATATTTTATTATCTAAGAAGTTTGTAATATTAAAACTAATTGTCCAATAATCTCTTTAATTCATTCATTAGCTACACTATTTAATCAGTGTATAATATATTTCAAATAACAAGTTTTGGTTATTAATTAAAGTTAGAGAAATATTAATGAATAAGAATTCGAAAAAGGCAGAAAAAGAGGAACGAAAAATATCTCATAAATAAATAAGTATAAAGTTCGGTAAATATTTTAAGAAATAAAAGATCTGAGAAAATAAATATAACAATAATTATTATTATAGCAATAATAATAATAGATTGCCATTACTGTGGCACTGCTATAACTATTATACAGTAACAGGAGTTGTTATTTTTATTACTGGAGTAATTACTGTAATTATACGCAAATAACAAAACCAAAAGTAACAAACAACGACAAAATTTTTCTATGTATATTTGTATATTTATAAAAAGTGGAGAATGTTGTTTAATTTTTGGGATTGATTTGCTCGAAGAAGTGGAAAAAGAGAAACTGGAGAAAAAGAAGGGCAAGGAAATTAAAAGATAAATATATGTTTGAAAAGTTTTTGAATTTTTTGGCATATTTTTTTAAAGAAAAAATCGCTGTTGCTTCGAAAACATTAAAAATGCGTCAGATAATTTTCTTATCATATCATACAACATGCCTATACATGTTTGTATGTATTATCATCAGCAAAAATGAATGATAAACGTTGTGAATGATAATATAATAAAAAGAAACAAGCATGAAAACGTAATGGTTTAAAAAATTTCAAATAAATTTTCCTATTTAAAAAAAATAATAAAATTCAGGAGTAACAGAAGATAATTGATATGATAGGATAATGATATATTCATGTATATTTAGCTATAATAGATGTGAATTATTCATGAATTATTTTTAAATAATAATGCTTAAAAGTGAATTATAAACAGTATTATGTTTTTTTGCTCTTAACACTTATAATCGAAAGATATATTAGCGAATTAGAATAATGTTGAGTTTTTTTCTCATTCTTTCTTACATCAAACAAGAATTATTTGCATAAAATTGAAACAATTTTTTTCTAAAATATTTTGAAATACATATTATATTATATTTGTACAAAATTCATTCTTTTCACTACGGTATTCTGAAAATGTAGCAACCTCACATCCATAAACCGTAACCTGATTACATCGATACTGTAATGTTCACAAGACTGCATGTCGATAAGTGGTATTTATAAAATCGTAATCTACAATATCGTTGCGTCATATTTATAATACCATAATATCCATAAATGATACTATAATATTCGAAATGCTGAAATTCAGTGATTCGATATTGCTGTATTCATAAAATCATAATCCAATAATATTAACACTGTAATAATCATGAAAGCGTAATTTATCATATCGATACTGTTATACGCAGAATACTGTAATATTCACAAGCGATATTGTAGTATTCGTAAAATTGTAGTACAATAATATTGATATTGCTATATTTCATAAAGTCGTAATCGAATAGTATCGATATTGTTCTATTACTAAAATCATTATTCGATAGCACTGCAGTGTTCATAAAACCTATAATATCAATACTGTCATATTAATAATACCGTAATATTCATCATAATAAAGCTTATGATAATAATGTGATTATACTGTAAAATTATAATCTGACAATATCAGCACTATTGTATTCATGAAAAAAAGTACGATAATGATGATGTTTGATGGTTAATGATATTAGCATATTGGATGAAATATGAATTTGGTCAATTGAAGTGTTGACAAAAATATGTTTTATGATTAGAAATCGAAATATTGTTTTGATAGTTAAAAATAATTTCTGTTGATTTTACATTAAACATTCTCATTTTGCTATCATTTTTTGTCTATTTCAAAATTTTCTTCTTTTTTTTATATTACATTTCAGCTTAGCATATCAATCAATCATATTTGTACCGCTTTCATGATATATGATATGACTCATCATTTGAAAATGATATTATCATACAAAATAAAAAGAAAAGTTGAAGCAAATTAAGCAAAAACTTTCTATTATATATCGATAATTGAATTACTTTAGAGGAGAAAAGAAGAAAATTAAACATAAAGTATCAAAAATCATAAACAATTTACTAATCAGGTAAACATAATAATGATACCTCATTCATCATTTTACCTAAACTGAGATTTTCTTACTTACATTTCTCCTTCTTATATTTTGTGTATTTACATTTTTCAAGAGATAAAAAAACTTTCTATTTTCATTTTCTATTTTATCCATACCTTTCTTTATCCTTCGCCTTTTTATCCACTTCTCACATTTAATTTTTTCTTTAATTTCTACTTTTTCTCACTCTCTCACTTTTTCGGTTTATAAAACTTATAAACACATTGCTACATCAATGCTCCAATTATTTTCAACTTTATTCTTTCTATAGGAGAAAAGCAATTTGATGAATATATGTCTGCTTTTTTGAGAAATTATTATAACATTTTTCGTGACAATGAAAAAAAAAAATAAAAAACGATGGAAAAGTTCTACTTCTTTTTCCCTTTCTCTTTCTCTCTCTCTCTCTCTCCTATGAATCAAATTTTTATCTTATATCTTTCATAAAACTCTATTTTTTATTGATTAAATAAAATTAAATAAGCAAAGTATTCCGAATATTTTTGTAATTCAAATTTGTAACTTCATAAAAAAATCTGTTTTTATTTTATAAGTTAAATGGAATTAAATAAACAAAATATTTTTAATTAATTTCTTCTCTTAAACAATTTATAGTTAATATTATTTTTAATATGCTAAAAGATAATTTTCAACATTAATATTTGGAATATGAAATTATACATAATTACTTTGTTCATGTGAACTTTCAAATGACCTTTCCTCCTATGATATACCAAATTTCGTTATTGAAAAATTACAAGCGAAAATTGATTATAAATTTGAGAGATAATTGAATTAAAATTATTTTCTAAGTAAAATGATAAAAAGAAAAAAGGAAAAAAAGATGGAAATAAAAGAATACGAAAAATTACATCATTGAAAAGGATGAAAAACATTTTGTTAAAATAATGAAATGACAAATTTGTTTGAAATGACAATAATGAAACGAAATGAAATATTTTAATTTTTAATATTTCAATTTAAAATAAAAACAAATTACATCAATAATTCCTTTTCAATTATTGGAATATCCTTGCAAGTTATTTTGATATTATTTAATTATAAATTTTACGAAATCATTTTTTAATAATTTTGTTGAATAAAAAAATCATTTCTTATTGCAATATAATTTCATTTTCTAATTCAATTTTGAATTTCTAATTTTCATTTAAAATTTTAATTCGTATCATTTGTAATATTTTTTTATATTCCTTAAGTTGTTAAGTAATAAATATTGACTTTGTACGTTGAAATTTTTATATCTTACCAATATAACTTTTTATTTATAGAATTTGACAACGTCACAAAATTTAAGGGAATAAGTGATATTTTAGGATAAAATTTAACTGATGTTCAAAATGAAGATTTATTGAAAATGCCTATTGTTACGTGGACATACGTATACATACGTGTACACATATACGCCAGAAAAAAGACGTACGTACATCAATGAAGATTTATTGAAAATCTACCGTATACCTACCTGTACACGCATACATATATACATATGTATGTCAAATTTCTAAATTTTCTTAAAACTTTTGCAATGATATATATATTATCGCATATAGAATATTTTGACAATTTCTGAGATTTTTCCAATTATTTTCTAAAGAGTTGGTAGGAAGAAAAAATAAGAAAATAAAAGCAAAAATAAAAAAAAATGAACAAAATTTTCTTTCCTAACAAAAGAAAGCTATTTGTATTATTTTTAGCAAAATTTGAACAATACAAAAATTTTCAAAACATTTAAAGCGCAAATAAAAAGATAAGAGTTTCACAAAAACAACTGTTGGAAACTTTTTTTGTATTTTCTTTCACTTTTCGTTTATTTTTATCAGTTTTATGATTTCATATATTTTCAGATTCTTTAAACTTCTTCCATCTTTTTTTTATCACTTTTTTTAAAATTCATTCTGTCCTAATTAATAAGTTAATTTGATAGTAATGATCCATCCTAATTTTGTGATATGGATACTTTGCATCATTGCTATCAAATTATTTTCATTTCGTTTTTATTTATTAGAAGTTAAAGAAAAAAGTTGAAGGAAGAGAAAAGATTGATTGATGATCATTTAAAAAAATATTATCTTGTCAGTCTTATCAGCAAATATTAATATCATTTTCATTCTAATTTAATTAATTTCTAAAATTGATTATTTTATTTTCAAATCTAATTGTACGATAGACGATATTTTTCATCATTATTATCAAATTAGTTATATTTTTGTTTTGTTTATTAAAAAATAAATAAAGAAAAATGAAAAAATGAAAGTGGAAGGTAGAGGAGGGAGAAGAAGAAAACGTTGCTGAATGTTTAAAAAATATTATCCCATCAGTCTTATCAGCAAATGCTATATGATAAGCGTGCAAAATATAATTTTAAATAAAAAGAAAAAAGCTTTTGCAAAAAGATGAAAAATGTTACAATAAATGATGTTTGCTAATAAAAGAGAAAAGAGAAAAGAAAGAAAAGTAAAATAAATAATTCAAATAAGAAAAGCAAAATTCGTAAATAATCAATAGCCAAAAGTAAATAAATAAAATTCGTCGAGAGTATGAATTGAATAGTAACAATTGCTCCTATATTATTATTATTATTACTGTTGTTGCTATTGTTGTTGTTGTTGTTGTTGTTGTTGTTGTTGTTGTTGTTGTTGTTGTTGTTATCGGCATTATTACTGCTGCTGCCGCTGCTGCTGCTGCTGCTGCTGCTGCTGTTGGTGCTACTGCTGCTGTTGATGCTGTTGCTGCTTTTTATATTAGAATGTTGTTATCGTTATTGATATATGAATGACCGATGATCAATGTGAGTGAAATATTTGCTATCGATGTTGGTTGTTATTATTGTTATTGCCATTTTTAAATGATCGATGACCAATGATCATTATATATATGTATATATATATATATATATGTGCGTGTCTGTGTGTGTGTGTGTGTGTGTGTATGTGTGTGTGTGTGACTGTTTAATCTTGACAATTGTACATATTTTCTATCGCATCGCTAATTTATGATTAGAATGATAGAGTTAATTATGAGGTAGAAAGGTAGAATGACTGCATAGATCAAATGTTTTCGAGAAGAAAGAAAGAATATAAAAATGGGGGACAGAAACTATTGAATGGTAAAAGAGAAGAAAAGAAACATAGAACATATTTTTATCGAAAATTTGGAGATACACTAATTCCTATTATTATTTATTTATTTTTTCTTAAAGGCTAAAGGTTAGAAGATCGGAAAAGCAGAAGAATAAGGGGAAATGAAGAAATGTTAATTATATTGCAAACGATGATATATATCATTGGCTCATCCCTGTATCTCGTCATTCCTTCATTTTTTTCTCAGTCTTTCTTAGACAAACAAGGATGACAAAATGAGGAGAAGAGTAAGATCTTGTAAAAGAGGACAAGGGTCACTATTAGATTTATCGAAAATGTCTTCTTCTTTTTCTTGTTTTCTTTTTTTTTTTTGCCTTATATCTTTTTCCTCTATGCAAATATTTCATTCGTTTATCTTTACTTTACTATCTAATTGCAACAATTTGACAATATTATGACAAATATAAACATAAATACACACTGATTGAGTTAGATAAATAATTCAGCATAGGTTTATTATGTTTAATGTACTACAATCTGCCAAATAATTCATCATTTTGTATAGTTGAGAATATCACTATATTGATATTACAACGATATCCTAATACTACTTCATTTCGTATATTTGATGACATCACAATATTGATGTTACAATGATATTGTGATATTCATTCATTTCGTATAGTTGCGCATATCATAATATTGTTGGTGTTACTACACCCACGATATCATACTAGAGTAATGATGATATCGTAACACTATCTTACAATATGGTAATTTCGTACTATATTGCAATATCGTGATAATATGATATAATAGGGCAATACCCAAGATCCAATATTATAATGCTACTGCAATACTTAATATCAAGTATGATAGCACTGTGATGTTGTAATATAATAATAATTCAATATGATGACACTGGATATCATAATGTAATAATATCGCAATATCATAACAATATTTTTAATAACATGATATTACAATACGATAAATCTGTGATAATATGATACTGTAATACGATGATACGGTGTGATGATAGTACGATTTGTAATATTGTAATAATTTAAGCAACGCCATAATATTAAAAATATGATGATACCATGACATGATGCTATCATAATACGATTACACCATAATGTATTTTACGATATTTTGATATAAGAGTATAACGATAACATAAGAATGAACGTTGAAAAATATGATAAAAGTTGAAACTGTTCAATTTGAATAGAGTACTATAAATTCTTTTAATAATCCTGACATAATTTATCACAGATATATTTTTATTCAAATACTTTTTATTGAAATTATTTGATTAACTATTACAGTGATATACTTAGCGATGATAATATTTACAATGAAGAATAAACTTTGACCCAAAATGAATGAATGATTGCAAATTACGAAATTATTCCAATTAATTCAAATATTAAATTATTCGATTTCCAATTAACCACTTATGTAATAGATGATTTTACTAAAAATTTAAATGAAATTATCAAAGATTTATATTTTGACATAACATTGTAATATCTTTTGAAAAAAATTTGTAAAATTAAAATCGTTAAAATTAAAGAAATGAAAAATTTCAATAATTTTAAATTATTCCCTCTAAATATATCACTTCATCTTCTTCTTATTTGTTAAAAATAAAAGCAATTTCTAATTGAGAAATATTAATGTCAACGTTTTTCAACATCCATTTAAATGTTTATTTACAGACGGTAGGGGCAAAAAAAGGAAGTAAAAGCGGTGAGAAAAAAACGCAATGAAAGTAAAATAAACAAAAAAAAAAACCAATGGTGAACTGTTTGAATTGATAGATGAAGCATAGGAAGACGATGACGATGACAACGATGAGATAGGTGCCAGTTTTATCAGCAAGAAATTGATAATCAAGGGAGCAAAAAAAGAAAAAAACAGATGCATATATATATATATATGTAATGTACGATGAAAGATTGAAAGCAAAAGGAGAAAAAAATATGAAAAATTAATTTTAAAATACTAATATTTTTACCTTTATAAAAATGAAATAAAAGAAATGCAGAGGTGAAACATATGATATAAAATTATTCTCGATCAATTCTCTATGAATCTTTATATATATAAGATAGTCATGAATTTTAATTATTAGTAATTAATATTAACTAATTGCCATTTTACACGTAAGAAAGTATTACAATTTTATTTTCAATGCGTTACGTAAAAAACCAAAAAAACGCTTACTAATTTTGTATGTAATCTCAGAAAATAATCAAACACATCAATATTACAGGATTACAAGTTGGATTAAATATAATCAAGTGAAAAAAAAGTTCATAACTTATTAATTAATCCGAATTAATTCATTTAAATCAATCATCATCACCAAAGTGAACAATGAATTTATATTTAAGGTCATTTCAACGTGACCATCTTTTTAATTTATCTAAAGTTTTCAAAAAATTCAATGATTTTATTTTTCAGCGCAATTGGATTAATTATTATTTAAATCCAATGAATTTGAATTAGAATAATTAGTTTTTGTTTTTTTTCCATTTCTATTACTTTTCCCAATCATTTTTAATATTATAACATTTATTTTCAATATTTCATCTTATATTTATATTTTTAACAAATAATCTAAAATAAAAAAATTGTTTTATTTTCGATCTCTGAAAATTATTCGCGCATGTTAATAAAATATTGATTGTATATATATATATTGCATTTGATCCTTTCCAATCAATATAATCGAAAAATTAATTGATCAATTCAACAAATAAAATATTGAAAAAAATACTTAATATTTGTCTTTTTTGAAGTATTTCATATGAAAAGTTAAGATAATTATTCACAGGTAATATAATATTTAATTTAGTCGAATAAATTGATGAATTCAGATAAAATAAAATATTTCAAAGGAAAAAAATTGAAAATAGAAACTAACTGACCCATTTAATCTTATCCAATTTTATCCGTTTAATGTTTTCCAGGTAAGACAATACAAATTGATTAAGTAAATTGATTAGTTCGGGAATCTCGAAAGAAAAAACTGAGAATAGAAAGCTAATTGATCAATTCCACAAATTTTTTTTTTTTTGAATCTTAACTGATTTATTTATAAACGAAATAAAACGATAATAGTGTTAGTTAAAATTTTTTTCTTTTCAACACTAAAATGAAAATCCGGAAACATTGCATTATTACTGAATTTGTTGACTTTAGCATTGCTATGCAAATAATATAAATATTGCTGTTTCATTTTCAATTGCTACGAAAAAAGTATTTTCAGAAAAATGATGTAATATGAAGGAATTTCGATTTTTATATATTTCATAACTGAAATAATTAAAATTATTATTTAAATTAAAAAAACAAAACAAAGAAAAAATAAATATTTAAAAATACATTTATAATTTATTGCAACTTATAACTATAAGTAATTAAAATTTCAAATTTAATTTCTGAAATTCAAATGGCATTCATTGCCTGAAAAAATATTTATATATAAATTAACGAAATATTTATTGTAATTTATAATAATATTTTAAAATTTTGAAAATTCCAAGTTTACTTTTTGAAATTCAAATAACATCCATCGCTTCTTCCGTTTCTTTCCTCAATTACTTGCAACAAAATACTATTTGTATTTTAATTCATTGGTATATTATTTTCGAAAATTGATTGTTTAGAATAAATTTGAGCCTATCTCATTTAATTTAACAATTGATTTCACCGAATGATAATTTGAAAGATTTTTTATTTACAATTTGATATCAAATTGGAAATATTTATAAAGCAATAAGTTTGTGGGAAAAAAGAAAGAAAATTTTAGCGATTATTTTTATTTCAAAATATGAAAAAAAGATGTTATAATGGATCATAAAAGAATTTTTCATAATATCAAATATTTGTATAAAATGAATAACTTTTCAGTTTCATTTATACAAATTTAGCTTTATTGAGAATTCTCGATTAGGGTAAATATGAATCATTTTAATTTATATTAATCAAAAAAGAAAATATGAATATCTTATTTTTAAATGCTTCTTAATTACAATGTATTCAAATTAACATTTATATTTTATAGAATTACTCTTAATTATAACATGTAAAATCAATGCATATTCACGTCTTTCCGTGTTTTCCGTCATGCTTTTGTCCATATGTCAAGTTTTTGCTCATTTTGTTGTTAGTACTTGTAGATTTTAATCTACAGACATATATATAAACATCTATTATTTTCAACTATTGCTATATAATACGGTAATGATAAATAAGTAATAGCGGCTAGTTCAGCATACGGTAAAATATACGATAATGTAATAAGCAAATGAAATTTTACAACAACTAGTAGTTAAATCATTTTAAAACACCTGAACGATGTAAATTTTTTGTAATATTATCAATGGATAGATATTAAGATATAAACAAACAATTTTTTATTTGTTTTCTTTTATTTTAATCTATCAATTTAATAATTAATAAAAAAAAAAACGAAAAAAGAGGAAATTTTCGAATTGTTACCTCAAAAAAATATTTTTCATTAAATTAATTTTTTGTTGAAATTCGTTCTATAACACAATGATAGTACAAAAAAAAAAATAAAATAAGATAATTTAATAGTGAAGCATATATAAATTTAAACTGATCTCAAAATGGATAATGCATGAGATGAATAAGGCATTTTATACTTTAGTTCAATGTTTGATTCAGAAATAATATTTAAATGAAAATAATCTCTAAATTAGTAATTATAATTATAATAAAGCATATTTGTTTTATTATAAGAAAAATAATATTCAAAACTAATCACAACAATTATAATATTCACTATTTAAATAAATCATAGAAATTAAGGAATTAATTGTAAATTTATCATTGATAAATATAAAGTGCAAAAAAAAATGCCAATCAAATAATTTCTAAAAGTTTGTCCATTTCGGGAAGAAACGATAAGAAAAGAAATGTAAAATTCTTTTAATGGAAAAGTGCATGGAAACAATTTGAAACGAACGGCTGAATTTTTCTTGCTTATTTCCATCGAATGTCCTTTCTATTTTTCTAACCGAAACGATAAATATCCCATTTATGAACAAAGCAAATACTTTACTTCATTCCTTTTTTCTTTTTTTTAAATTTTATTTTTATGCTTCTTTTCTTATCATTTCTTTGTTTGTTTGCTTGATGATGATGATGATAATGATAATGATGATGATGGCGATAATAATGATGATGGCGATGATGATGATGGCGATGATGATGATGATGATGATGGCGATGATGATGATGATGGCGATGATGATGATGATGATGGCGATGATGATGATGATGATGGAGATCTCGCGAAAAGGAGGAAAATGAGACAGTTAGAAGAGAGCAGATGGTGAATGATTAGAGATATCGAGATCGAGTATAATATTTATATCATTTTTGGTTGTTGTTGATTTGGAACTTCTCAATCGAATTTAAATATATTCATTTTTCTGAATTTTTTTGTAACAATTTGATGATAATTGTTTTTTTTCTGATTTTTAATTTAGATGAGAAAATTTGAGTGTAGAATGAGATAATTTTTAAAAAATTTTTTCCTGCAATAATTCGACAATAATAATTTGCTTAATTTCATTTATATATGTCAAAAAAGAAAACGAAGAATCAATCTCATGGAGCTTGAAAATAGTATTTAATTTTAAAAATGATATAATATAAAAATAAAACAGATAAATTTTACAGTAGTAATAATAATAATAATAATAATAATAATAATAATAATAATAATAATAATAATAATAATAATAATAATAATAATAATAATAATTGCAGCATAATAAAATGTCAAGTATAACATAAATATAGCAGAAATAAAATAAAGAAAATCTTAATAAGTCTATTAATAATATAGCATAGCAAAATACAATAATAAATAATATGCAATAAAGAATAAGGAAAATAATTTGAATTAAACTCAATAATCATAAAATAATCAGAATTGTAGATGATGAATAACTCAAATAATACTTGAAGTAATACATAAAAACTATTGATACCGTAATGATAAATTCATCAATCAAAAATATTTTTAATATTTTTCAATCTTCACAAATGATTTCAGTGAAAATTGAATCATTAAATTTTTGCATGTCATTTCATTTGATTTTACTCATTTAAAATTAAATATTAAAAGATGAAGAAAATTTGTCTGACTACATATTCACTTCATATAAATAACAAATGAATAAAAAAGTTAATTGACTTATTTATCCAAAATCAAATTAATTGATCATGATTTTTTAAACAGTTCCATTTATTCAATTCTTTACAGAATTATTCATCAAATGTTTGATATTACACCAATGCGAATGAGAAATTTCCATGTTATTGCTTACAAATATATATTTGAAAATGTTAAAATGAATAAAAAAGAAATGAAATGTTTTTTAATTTGATTAATCTTACATACTTTAAAAATTATTTCCATATATTGGCAAGAAAAAATTATTTTTCTGTTTAACAAAAAATTGATTTAAACCATGAAAAATACATACGTATTTAACTTATTACTTTCATTCTTTCAAACACAAAAAAACATTTGAAGCAGAAGTAATTTCAAAATAAGCTCATTTATTGTTTATAAAATCGTATTTGCTTATTTTGTTTTTATTTATTTCTTTTATCTGTTTGTTTCAAATGTATTTATTTATGAATAGCGTATGATTACTTATTTGTTCATGTATTTATCCATTTACTCAATTTTATTTATTATTTATTCAGATAATCATTTACTCGTTTTGCGGACACATTTTTGTTTATTCATATATTTGCTTACGTATTTATTTTATTTCCTTTTTTTCACTCATATAATTATTTACTTATTTTACATTTTATTATTTTTATTTATTTATTTGTTACTCATCCATATGATTGTTTACGCATTTAAAAAATTTGTTCTATATTTCAGAGTTTTTATTTATATATATTTTTACTGTTTTTGGCCTACTGTATATCTTTATTTGTTTACTTATATATACATATATTTATTTTTTTGCTTCTGTTTATGTTTATTTATTGTATTTGTTTGTCTATTTATTTATTCACTCATATAATTATTTATTATTATGCATTAATTTCCATCTCTAACTGCATTTACTTATTTATTTACTTATTTAGTCATTTGTTTGTTTATTTTATATTTTGTTTATGATGTATCACTTTTGAAAGAAAATATCGATTATTAATTATCAATTCTTGTCTTTTAATCATTAAAGAAATGAATTCAAATGAACTTTTAAAAGGGTATAGTTTGAAACAGGAAATTAAAAAGAAATGTATAATTTTGATTCCCATTTTCGTGATTTTAATTCGATGCAAAAATAAAATTGGGAGTAAATAATCAATTAAAAAAGAAATAAACACTCAAATGTGCCACGATTTTTTCTACGATTTATTCTGTTAGATCATTACTTTTCATACTATTCTTGATCTGTTCACTTGCACTGATCTATCTAATCAAGTAAACCTGCCATAGATAATTTCAGTCCGTTTCAACGATTTGTTAACATTTGCTTAGACTTAATTTGATTTGTCTGATCGTTTGTTATTTCATTTTTAACAATTTCTTTCATCGACATTTTTTACTTTTACATTTACATTTTGATCTATCAACTTCCCATAATCGTTGAAGTACATATATCTCTTTAGATGTTGCAACAGCAAAAAAAAGAACGAAATGACTTTGTCAAATTTGAACTTTTTAAGAATAAAAAAATGATTTTGCTTCTACTATCAATAAGAACTTCAGTTTTTAATTTTGTTTTTGTTATTATCTCTACAATACAAATATTATTAATTCATATATAATTGTAGCAAAAGGAAGCGTAAATAATCAAATTTTTTTAATTAAAATATTTTCTTTCTACTAATTTATCAAATATTTTATTTTATAATCAAAAACTAACTTTTTAAAGAGCTTTCAAATTTTTTATGTTATATTTTATCTTTTCCACTGTTATTTTTATAATATTATATATATTATTATTCGAAATATGCATTTATTATAAAGGATGAATGCATTTATCATTAACCATACATTGACATATATTTATTTATTTCTTCTACATAAGTGATAAATTTGAAATAATATAGTTTTTTAAATGTTTAAATACTCCAAATATTTAAGCAGTCATTTATAGCTGTAGTTATAAAATTATATATTGAAGTTTTCGTTTGGAAATAGCTCGATTACAAAAAATTAGTAAAATATATTTTTTCCATCCTAAATTAAACAAAGAAATATGCTAAATTATAAATTTATAATCGCAAATTTTCAACTTATATTAACAAAAAACTTTCAAAATTCATTTATTTTATTTAAAATTGAGAAGAAATTATATTTAATTGTGTATTTTTTATATTTAAAAATTTTTTAAAAAATATTTTATTTAGAATAAAGAGATTATATTTTAGTATTTGATTATTAGATTATCCATACACAATTAATTGTATGATGATTATTATTTGATTATTATTATTAATAAATAATATTTTGCACTGATTACGATATTAAAGTTGTGAAATTGCTGTATTGAAATATGATATAATTTTAGAAATAATAGGAGAAATTTTGGTAATATTATTTCCGGTCTGTCTTAAATTTAATACAGGATGAAGTCATAAAGTCCCTATACAATATTGGCCAAATTATTTCATTTATTCGTTCATTCATTATTTCGATGAATTCTTGACTGATTAAAATTCACTATGCAGTTTTCACATAAAATCTTCTTGGCTTCTTTGAACTGTTTCGACGTGATTTTATCACTGTAACATTTATACTACTGTAAAGTGATATACTACGATAAGATACGCATGTGGAATTTCGTAGAAGTAGTAAATGAACATAAGCGTGAATAAGTGTAAATGTCATTACATATATTAAAAAAACATGTGTTTTCTTCATACTTAAAGATAACAGATATTAGTTAGGAAAATGTTAGTAAAATCGCTATTGTTATTTTATTATATACTACTGTAAAATGATGTACCATGGTAAGATGAGCAGAAAGAATTTCACAGAAGTGTAAATGAATATAACTTTTTGTAAATGCACAAAAATGTAAACATTATTGCATGCATATTGATGAACATATGTTTCGTTAAGAGATTATTGAAAACAATAGTATTCGTTATATTTGGAATTATTCCAAAATTTTTTTGTGAAGAAATAGAATCATCAGATAAATCACTTTTTAAATAAATCTTAATTAACTGCTTAAAGAATTCGCTTTGATCTAATTTGTGGTAAAATTTTGGATAAACTCAAAGTTTAATCTTAGTTCTATTGAATTCTATATTTCATGATATTTACAGACTTATTCAGGCATATATGAAGTCGAATTTGTAATTTGATATATTTTATTATCGTTTACTAGTAATCGATTGCTTAAATATTAGTAAATGATTGATATTGTTTATTGATAATTCATTTTATTGCTGATATTTGTTAGTATCTTAATTTAATAGGATGATATCGTTATTTGGACGCTATTGTTATGATTAGCAATATGCAAAAACCTTATTAAAACGCTACATTTGATGTGTGCGAAAGGAACTTCTAATTCGAATTGAACAGCATGACTTGACCTTCCAAACCACTTAAAACTATGAAGGTAATCTAATTTTTATTGCAATCCTTTATTTTGTTAAAATCATTCATCACAACTTTTTCGAAGAGGAAAAAGATAAAGGAAAAAATTTGAAAGAAATTCTTTTGCACGTCTGGAGAATTGAATCTAAGTTCTTGTCAAAATGAATTGAATGATTTCAGCAGTTAAAAATGTGAGATAGATGATTTACGACAATATTAATAGCTTCATAAATCCTCCCTTTTACAAAATAGGAAAAAGCGATCATTTTAAATTAATTCAGAACTTATCCCTTATTCAGTCCCTTATTTTAAACTTCGATTCCATGCGCCATTCTACAAAGGATTCTTGAAATGATTCATCATTTTATGAAATCAAGAAAGAAAGATTCATACCACATATTTAATTTCTAAGCAAAGATTTTCCTTCCAAATCGCCTTATTGGCCAACAATTTGAAATTTGAAATCTTTTACGGATTTTCGCTATAATATAATAGTTTAGGAGGAATTTATTCCTTATATTTCTAAAAATTTATTTTTGTATTTCTAAAATACCTTTTTCATCTTTTAAATGGTCAAAAATCTGAAAGTTTTAAAGTAAATTTGCAATATTTCGAGCATTGCTCCAAACCAATTGCAGACTGTCACTTTCCATGTATCCTTTGGACATTTTTCTGTTGATTTTCTGCTATGTTTTTATAGTCCAGGTGAATTTTCTAGTAAATTCTAAGTATTTGAAAGGCAACCTGTGAAGCAATAGATTAGATACCTATGAATATTATTTTCAGGCTTATGCACCTTAAGCACAAATGAGCAAGAGAAGTCGGAGATGAAGGTCTACAGGGAACGCCAGGAGTTTCAGGTTAGCCAGGTGAAGAAGGATGTATAGAAATGCAAGGACCAGTCGGTAATGATGGTCTTGTAGGCATAAGGGTGAGGCATGTGATGGAATGATAAAAGCAACAAATAACGAAATGTGTCGGAATTGAATTTTCATAAAGCAAATGTTTCATTATGTTCTCAAATTATAATTTCATCTTATCACTTTCATGTAGTAAAATAATTTTGATTGATTTTTAAGCTGATCAAAAGAAAAGATAAATATTCTTTGTCGTTGTATACAACGTTTTCATTGCCAAATGAAAATTTACAGATGTGCTGACAATTACCGCCCTATTCAAAGTAATATTGAAAACAGAATCATCTTCGCAAATGAAAAAAGATTATTTATGCGCTAAGCTGTAATTTAATAATTGCCAGAATTTTAAATTTTAGTGCATTATGAAAATTCTTAATACTTAATTCATAAAATTCGAATCATCTAATTCAATGAATGTTGTATCCCTTATATTTATATATACATATTTTTTAAATAATGTAAATATATCGAGAAACCAAGTAAGCATCTCGGGAATAACAGCTAATTTATAATATGAGACCGATTAAATTATAATATGAAATTTCCAAGCAAATAAATTACTGACAAAACTTTGATTTTTTCATTGAAATTTTAAAATTAATTCCATACTAATTAGACTATTATATTTCTATAAACTAATCAAACTATTATATTATATTTCGCTTAATTCATCGTCTAACACAAAGGATGTTATGAGTCTAATGTAATGAATCATTATCAAATTCTCATCTTCATCCGCTGTTATCAAATTATGTTAAACAGTAAAATATACCGTAAGCTAATTCCAGTATGAATATTTCCTGCGCTATGACGAAGTGAATTTAAAATATGCCTAATTTTTATTGTCTTTAGGAATTAGAAAAAAATATTTATTCAGTAGTTGAATTATCAAATAACACACCACACCGAAATTTGGTAATGCGAAATGGAGAATGAAATTAAACTAATTAAGTAGTTAATCAGTAGGGGCTAATAAGTACAGCAAAGAATGCAAATCTGTTCTTCAAGAGAATGACCAATATAGCTTGAATTTAAAGGAGATGTGTGTAGTGTTAAGGAGACGAATAATTTTGAAAATAAAAAAGTATATATATTGCCCATATGCGGATTGGGCTTATAATATAACACAAATTACAAGAAATGATCGAATGAATTTTTTCATCCAACAGATATTGAACAATGACTCATTACCATATTAAGTAATGTATCCTTTATTCGAGAATGATTTTTTTATAATGAATTCTTTAACTATTTATCATATCACTATTTCTTTCGCTTTTTTCCGATATATATTAATCTTTTTTAAAGTAATATATGATAATATAATATAACTTGGCGGTTTGGTTAAATCGTAAGTATGAATACTCGTCTAGTGCACACATATGCCAATACGAAATGTTCATGCAAGGAATGAATATGCATTCGTTCATATCAGTAAGCATTGGATATTATATCTTATTGATTGTGTTAGAATTCAGATACACTTATATTAGCAGTTTTTGATTTAAGCAGTTTAAATAGCCTAAGTCCCTAATCACATATATCTCATATGAATCTTTCCTTTTGGAATTTTCAAGAATCCTTTGTGGAATGATACATGAATGCAGCAAAATGCAACATCAACAATGATTTATGAGAGTATCTCTTATCTTTTGATGCGATAATTTAAAATCAAGTGAAAAAGATGGACTGAATAGTAAAAAAAAAAATAGAAGATTACAGCAAGAGAAATTATTATTTTTTTCTACTTTGCAAAATCGATTTAGAAAGTTTCTTTAATAAAACTCATACTCAATTCTCTGGAATCAATCGGTTTTATATTAGAAATTAGTTGTTATTTTCAAGATACTTATATAATTTAAAAGGTTATCTCGAGATCTTGGTTATCTCGATATATTTGTATTACAAATATTTCGGCATTTAAATAGTATCAGTAAAAGAGGAAATAATCTTCATTCAAATTCTCTTTGCAAAAGTTACGATGAATGATTTTAACAAAATATCAAAATAATATGTGCGAAATCTTTTACGAAAGATAATGCTTTTAGTAAACTGATTTTTATAAACTCAAATATTAAAATCTTCTAATTTCCCGTAATATAGCATACAATTTGTATTTCAATTAAAATGACACTTCCTTCGGAATATTATTCGGAAGTTCTTTTACATAATAGATTTCTAATATATCCATTAATAAATATTCATTAAATTAGATGAATCGAATTTTAAGAATGGAGTATTAAGAATTTTCATAATGTATATTAGTAACTGAATTATTATTGATAGAATTCCTACTGATAGAATTATTAAAATATATCTTAGCACATGAGTAATCCTTTTTCATTTCGTAAAGACTACTCGGCTTTAAAGAACTTTAAGGAGAAGAAATTTTGAGCACATCTGTAATTTTTACCAGCCCACGACAATGTTGTATTTAATAATGGCAAAGGATATTTCACTTTTCGTTTCTTTTAGTTAAAAAAATCAATCAAAATTATTTTACTACATGAAAGTGATAAGATGAAATTATAATTTGAGAACATAATGAAACATTTGCTTTATGAAAATTCAATTCCGACACATTTCGTTATTTGTTGCTTTTATCATTCCATCACATGCCTCACCCTTATGCCTACAAGACCATCATTACCGACTGGTCCTTGCATTTCTATACATCCTTCTTCACCTGGCTAACCTGAAACTCCTGGCGTTCCCTGTAGACCCTCATCTCCGACTTCTCTTGCTCATTTGTGCTTAAGGTGCATAAGCCTGAAAATAATATTCATAGGTATCTAATCTATTGCTTCACAGGTTGCCTTTCAAATACTTAGAATTTACTAGAAAATTCACCTGGACTATAAAAACATAGCAGAAAATCAACAGAAAAATGTCCAAAGGATACATGGAAAGTGACAGTCTGCAATTGGTTTGGAGCAATGCTCGAAATATTGCAAATTTACTTTAAAACTTTCAGATTTTTGACCATTTAAAAGATGAAAAAGGTATTTTAGAAATACAAAAAATAAATTTTTAGAAATATAAGGAATAAATTATTAAATTAAATAAGAAAACTCCACCTGAACTATTATATTATATGGGATACTTCAAGATTTAAATTACCAACCAATAAGATACATTTCGAAGGAAAATCATTTGTTTAAATTATTAGAAATTAGATATGTGGTATGAATCTTTCTTTTGAAATTCATAAAATAAAGAATCATTTCAAGAATCCTTTATAGAATGGCGTATGAAATGCAACAGAATGCAATATCAAGCATGATGACTAATGATATCAATGAGAGTGTCGCTTATCTTTTAATATGATGTCTTGAAATTAAGTGAAAAAAGATTAGATAGAATGATGAAAAATCAAAATTTAAAATAAGAGAAATAAATAAAGAGTAGACTCTGAGTTAATCTTAAATTATCATTTATTTTTCTATTTTGCAAAAGCAATTTATGAATATGGTTAATATGGTGGATTAATCACCAATTTCAATTTTCTTAAACTTCTTAAACTAATAAGGTTTCTATAAATTGTTTTTTCATGGCATGAAATTCATGTTTTTTTAATACAAGAACTATGACTTACGTTCATGTTTTAAAATATTGTAAGTATTGTCAAGCTTTTTCAAGTGATCGACGACAAAAGGATATCTTACACTTAATAAATAGCGGAAAAGAAATTATCATAATGATTTCAAATCAATGATGCAATGTTTAAGCCAAATAGATAATAAAATAATGCTTTCTTAGTTTTTTATCAGTTAACAGTAGACATTAGAATTGTCATTATTAATCTTTAGTAGTGACCCAAAGTTGCAGCTAATTACCTAATTTCGTGCCTGAGAGAAGAAGCTCTATTAGTGTTAAGGATTCCAGAGAATTATGAATTGATAAAAAAAGATATTAATCGATAAATATGGCAAATCTACTTGTAATAAAGAAATGGCTCTAGAATGAATTCAATTCCATCAAGAAAATGATAAAGAATGGAAATCAGTTATTAAAGAAATAGAAAGAGTTCTCTAACAATTCGAAACAATAAGTGAGAGCTTGAGAGATTCTAGGATTAAAACGATAGTCGAAAGTAAATTGCCACTATCGATTTGGATAAAGTCTATTAATAAAAACAAAATAAAAACATGGTTCGAAAAAAGTAGAATTAATTCAAAAAAATGAAGAAGTAGTTAGAAGCCAAATTCAGGGAAAAAGACTTGTAGAACATAGGACTAATGGAGAAAATTTTTGTTTTATTTACAACAAATCAAACAAAATAACCTGAGATAAGCGAGTGATTTAATTTCGATAAATGATATGAGAAAATTATTAGATAATATGAGTCTTTAGTAATGATCATCGAAAAATTCTCAATTATCATATTAAATCGATAAAAGAAATAGCAGGTTATGAAAATCATTTAGACTCTCAAACCATCAATCATACTTGACGTTGTATTTTGCTCCATTCCAGCATCAATCTGCAAAAGATTCTTGAAATGATTCTTTATTTTATGAACTTATAAAAAAATGATTCATATCAGATATATAATTTTTAATAATAAGTAAAAGATTTTCTTTCGAAATTTATTTTATTGGTTAACAATTTAAGCCTTGGAATCTTTCGCCATATTTCCGGAAATATTATGATAGCTTAAGTGAAATTTTTTATTTAATTAATAATTTATTTCTTACAATTCTAAAATTATTTTTCCTTCATTGTTTGCAAAATTTCAATAACCAAAAATCTGAAGATCTGAATGCAAATTTGTAATATTTCAAGTGTCACAATATTGCTCCAAACCAATTGCAGACTGTCAGTTTCAGCACAATTTTTGGATATTTTCCTATTAATTTTCTACTGTGTTTTTATGTCACAGGTGAGTCTCTTCCTAGTAAATTTTAAATATTTGAAGAGGGTCTATGAAGCAATAGATACGTGTGAATGTTATTTTCAGGCGTGACAGACGGATGGAAAACAAGGACAAGAGAAGCACAGGAGAAGTAAGAGACAAAGGTTTACCGGTAGTTGAAGGCTGATCAGGTGAAGAAGGAGATTTAGGAATGCAAGGACCAATCAGTGATGAAGATCTAACAGGTATACATTATAAATCTCGGCATGATCGCAATCATGATCACAATAAGAATTTGCATAAATTGATTATTGTTACTATCACTATTCGCTTGTGATATCACTACTCTTCTTTTGCATTTATTTTGTAATTAATTTAATCTACTACAATTACACAGTGAAAATTTAAAAAAAAAAAACATTATAAGATATTGGTAATAATTACACGGATTATTCGATATTATTGATGCGATTTTCTTTAAATGAATTCTTACTAAATTAAATTTTATGGAAAATTTTGAGAAACATTTACAAAGATTATATTTGAAATATAACTGTAGCGATATAATTAAAATTTTCAAATGAAGTTAGTTATGGTTTTTCAAAATTTCATAAAATTCTTCAAATTCTGTTGAATTTTTTGTTCCTTTTTAAAATTCAATTTAATTTCGACTGAATGATAAAAAATCGAAATAAAAAATCTGCGAAATGGACGAAGAAATAAGTAATCTATAAATCTAACTGATACTGTAGGTTAATTACCCATTTCGAATTTCTTAAGTTGGCTTCAACTTTGACCTATTTACTTCATTTTTCTGGACTTACAAAACAAATAATGTGTTAAAAACAATTGCAGAATGAAATCTTTTATCGTTTTAAGTTCTCGCTCGAAAACTATATAAGGAAATCAATCTTGTGAGACAATAGAGATTAATAAAAAAAACTTGCAAAAATGAATATTAGCGGGGAAAAAGTGAAGTAGCTAACAGCATAGAAGAGAAGAAACTTATTTTGGAATCATTTAGATTCTTGAAAATTTATTATAAAAGAATTTTAAAAAGAATTTGAGAAAAATAATTTGCTAACGATTGAATTTGGTTAAGAATATAATAAGTGTAAAGGTTTGACTTAAAAATATAATAGGTATATGTCCAATCGAATGCCATTGAAAACAGATTAAAAAACTGTTTGGTGGGCGGAATTTTGTGTAATTCAAAATGCCAAAATATTAGTACTATTGATGATAAAACTTTATAAATTACGGAGAAATCAGATTTCCTTCCAGTATATCATATAGTTCAAGTTGGCAATTTAGAGACAACTTTACTTGCAAGTTTCAAACATCGGCTATTTGTAATGATAGTTTATTTTCCAGAAAAATTTTTCCTTTTCCATTTTCCTTTAAATTCATTCAACACTTTATGCAACTATTTTATCATAATATTAGAATGGTAGCAACTTGGAAATATTTTCTCAAACTACTAAATAATTCTGTACGCCAATATCTAGAACCATCATTTTTTTTAAATACCAGTGAAGATAATTTTACATTTACAAATTATCTCTCATTTCCGAAATATTTGTATAATACAAGAATATACTGATTATATCAATAAATTTTATATTATAAAATATATTGGTTATTCTGACAGTTATCAAGCAATAGTTTGGTCCTATGACAGAACATGTTTATCCTTTTTCCGTATAAAAAGGAAGCTACGAAGTGATATAACAAATCAGAATCAAATAAACCTTGAATACCAAACTGATATCAAATACAATAAAAAGAAGGATAAGAAACAGAAACGATATAGACCATTGGAAGAAATAATGAGTTTAAACGAAAAGCTAACTAAGCTTAACTTATTTAGACGAACATTTGACAGAAAGTAAATATTATCTGAGAAATCAAATAAAAAAAAAAAAATTTGGCTGGCATAGATTGTCAAATGAAACGTCTGGAAGAACAACTATATGGAACCGATTTAGAAAAGTTTAGTAATTGAAAGAGCTAAAATAATTTCTGATAGAAAAGATTAATGGAGTGCATTAACAATGAAGAGAAAGAATACAAAAATCGTGCATTGTACGATCCAATAAGAGAATATGAAATTGAAAGCAAAATTAAGTATGCCATGCGCAAATTATATATGGTCAAGCTAAAATAAAGACTGTCGAGAATAACCTAATTATAAGACAAAAGGAAATTCAAAAATTTAGTCAACAAAGTTTGGAAAATCAATGGAAAAATCCGATAAATAATTATTTTAACAAGAAGGAATACTACAAAACGATCAATTCAATATAAAATCAAATTAGATAATGAAAAGTTTATTTATAATAATAATAATTTTCATGATATCGATCCAAGCAACAAATGAAAAGAATTGTAAATGAATCTTTGGCATTCCTTCCAATATATCAGAAAACCAATTTCACTTTCATCGAACCCACGTTATATGCGTACTAAGGCGCATATACGAATTGCCGCAATAAAATGTAGCAATGTTACAAAAAAAAGCATGTGCTAAATTCTTTCTCAGATTATCATTATCAGTAGTATCAGATCAAACGATTATAATATTTATCTCTCAACATATCTATAAAATTTAAAGAATCAATGGGAATTAAACGATAATAAATAAAGCAAATCTCTCCCAACAGATGAATAATAAATGATATTTATATGGTTGGTTGGGTGAAAGATATCAATCAACGCCGTCGAATGGAGAAATTGAGAAATTTACCTTTATGATGGAGGAAAGTCAGTATCCGATCTCAATAATACTGAATACTATGAAACATAAAGTGGAAAATGTGAGACCATTACGAGCATTGTTCTTTAGGAGGAAAAGAAACTAAAAATAATTGTTTATCCAGAAAAAATAAGGGAACTCGATGCTCGAATATTCAGGAATCATATTACTGTAAACCAATCTCATTTTTTTAACAATGAAAATGAAGCAATGATAAATAATTGTGATCTTATCTATCCATATTCAGAATGATCATATTATTAGTGATATGAAAAATTTTCAAGAAATTCAACTAAATTACAAAAACGAAGAAATTAAACATCATTTCCAAAAAACGGAAATATTAAAATCAAGAAATAATTAATCCAACAACTATAAAGCCGAGAACTAAAATCATATGGAAAAAAATCAGCCAACAAGAGAAATAAGTAAAAAAAATTGAATGAATTTTGGAAATTATGGAAACGATAGAATTATTGGAAATGGCAACGCATTGAAAATTGATTATCTTCGTATAAGTATTCTTGTATTATCAATAATAGTAATCACTATTAACTAAATCCTAAGCATAATACGTCTTAAATTTCTTAAGATAAATTCAAGTTATTCTCATGGAAGTTGTAATTACTTCCTCGTTAAATGAGGATGGACAAGAAATACTCATTAAATAAAACGTAATCAGATGAGATTCATTTCGTTATGATTCCCTCCAGTTGTCCGATAACCGAATGCTGTATAAATATTTCGAAATAAATACATAATTTCCCAATGTAATATTGTTTTGATTCTTATTTCCGAAACTAATAAGTTATTAATCAAATTTCAGCCCAATCACGTGAAATTCTAAAATTAATTCTAAAAAAATAGATCAATAACAAATTCCCATATTGCAATCAGACGGAATTTAATTCTAAAAACATAAATTATCCCTTTAAAATCTGATCTTGAGATCTTGCAAATTGCCTAAATCACGCAATTTTGTAATTGACTGAAATATTAGATTATCCACTAATAAGACAATTCTTGGCAAATTCAAATGCTCTCCAAAGTTATAATTAGAGTTTTAACTCTCAAGATCATACGATGTTGTTGTACTATTATAAACTTTTTCACTATAAAAGATTATTATCTGTTGAGATCATTTTTTTTCGGTCTTATCGATAGAAGCACTTCCAAATCCAACTTTATCAACTCGCAACAGCAGTTATCCTCAGATTGACTTGCTATTGGAAAAAAATTTCAGTTACTGATTTATTATTAGTATTCATTATTTTATGTATCATAATTGTGATGAATATGTAATAAAAATGAAACATGCGATAAAATTAACAAAGGTACAAAGCTTTCAAAGTGTCATAATCATGTCGAAGCCACGCCAAATATGCATAAGCATTCCAGATTTAGAAGCAATTGAATTTGCATCCGTTGATCGCTTTAAACCTCGAATTGTAAGATCATAGACAACTTGTTCAGCTCTCTGAACATCGTATTTCAGTGCATCATATTTTCGACGCAGTCCATCATTTTTTAAATTTAACAACCGAAATTTTGCATCGAGATCATAGAGAAAATCGGCGATCTGAAAAAGAAATGTGAAATCTCAAATTTTTTTCGAAATATGGAACCCGAAAATAAAAACCTTAACTTTGAAACTTCTTAGAAAAAAAATTTACAATTTCCTTCCCCAGAAAATCAAAAAGAATGAAAAATGTATTCCTCTCCTTTCATATCAGTTTCCTCTTCTGACTACTCTGTTTATAAAATGCATTAAAATACCCTTTCCCTCAACTAATCCCCTTAAATGTAAGCTACATTATGCTAAAATCTGAAAAGGAATTTTAAGAGATCTACATTCATTTTTCTACAAAAGTAATGCCGATAAATATAAGTGTATATTCTTTACAAAATGAAGGAAGAATCTATGGAGAAATGAACCTTAAAAGGCAATATGCTGTTACCAACAACAACAGCATTTATCGAAAATCGTGATAGTTCATTAGCGAGTTGAAGCAAACCAAATAAATAATCTTCGACGTCTAGATGAAAACCCATTGCTGGATCAACTTTGACTAAAAATATATTTATTTTAATTATAACAATATAATTAAGATTCACATCAGCTAAAAATGATACCATATCCTTTAAAAATAAAATCATCTTTGATGGTTATTCGATCATTTCATGCATTTATTTTTTTTTTTGGGAAAAAAATTTACATACTGTTAAAGATCTCAGCAACTTTGTCCCGATTCAATAAAATTCCATGTTGAAGGAAATGAGCATAAGTCACAACAAAGCATAATTTCTGAATAATAAAACGAAAGTTATCATGATATCTGAAAACATGAAACAAATTTACAATTAGATTTACAGAAACTACTCCAAAACAAGTTTATTTATGTCTATTAATTTAGGTTTATTTTGTTGTAACTTTATTTTTGCCTTTTTGCTAACTTCGTTATTATCATAAACTTTGGATTTTGATTTAAAGTGGAAAAGAAAAACCATAAAAATGATAAATCAGAGCACCTATATTTGTGCGTAGTTAAAAGTATATCTGCTACTCGAGAAATAAAGTTAATCGGTAAAACTGATAAACTACAGCAATCGAGAATTGAGGATTCGAGAAATAACTATCATAAACTGAATTCTATTTCGAATTTCTTAAATCAGAGTATAATTTTTTATTTGAAATTGAAACAGCCATTTTGTCAGACAGAAATTAATTTGACCGAATTTGAAACTAAGCAATATTAAATAGAAATTAATGTTAACCTTATTTTTTATTTGAGAACGGTACAATATGATTTCATGAACATTAACAAAATTTTTTGGAAAAATTACAAACTGTGTTTTATTTATTCAACTTAAAAGTAATAGAAAGATCAATAACAATCTTAATTTCTTAATATGCTTATAACTTCCCGTAATATTCACATTATATGGAGACATTATTTAATTATTATCACTATTCGACTTGTTAGCCTAGCTTAACAAGATACTTCTAAACATACCGATAATATGATACGGGAGATATCAAAGCGGCAAGCTTTATTAAATGTTGTTGCACTTCGTTATGCAGAATATTTTGTATTTCTCTCAGATCTGAATCTGCAAATAAATATGAATATAACGCAATCAACAAACAAACACAAGATTCATCATTTCCTAAATTCATATTCTAAAAGTTTAACTACTGTATCATTATCGATCAAGCAGGAGAAAAAAAATATCAAGGGATAATCTCAATAATACTACATACCTTGTCCATCTTTGAATGTATGTGTTTTCTGCAATATAGCAACGATTCTTGATATCCAATATTCCATCCCGTGCGTTACTTCTGCTATATTCTTTAAACATTAAAAATATTTAAATTCTTTTTCTTCTTATAAACAGCAAAAAAGAACAATGGAAAAAATCTTTTTCCGTATTCTATCTATAATTTAAAGAACGTAGTTTCTTATAACTTAGCATTCGACTTTATCGGCTTAGCTTTAATAGCAATAGAAATTAACTTCAACTATTACACAAAGATTTCACATCAGGAAAAAGAAAAACAGAAACATTCACATCTTTCAAGATACGATCTTTCTCTACTAATTCCCTGAATGTTTCGAACATAGCATCAACCGAATTCGTTGCATTCGATGGTAATACTGCATCAACCATTTCTAAACTGATTCTAATCAAAAATAAAAAAAAGCAATGATTGATATCCTAAAATATTGCAAAATAATTTCATCACATGTACCTAAGAAAGCTTACGGAGCATAACTTACCTAGCCAGATAGCATTAATATCAAGCGACCAGCCATAACTACCTAAGTTTCATAGATAATATCACAGTAATTTAGAATAATCCTTAATAAATAAATAAATATTATGGCAAAGAGAAGGACGAGGGAAAAAGATAAACAATGGAATAATTCATTAAAATAAATTTTTAATTAAACACAAAAACCAATTCTAATTAAATTTGAAAATAAAAATAAACAACAACGATTTAAACCACAAATTTACAAACATGCATCACTCTCAATCTCTCTTATTATTATCACAGAAAACTCTATTTATATTATTCTTCATTTCCTCCATTATCTTGACAATAACGAACTCTCATCATCACAAATTTTCTTTTCTTCTTTGTAATTGTTAATTCCATGGTGAATGATCACTGTCAAATTTGCATAATCTTACCATATTACATACTATTCTTTCGTCTCTTCCACTAGCTACTCTTTTCCGCACATCTTTTTGTTTATTATCAATCTTTCGATCTCATCACTGCAACGCTATTATCTACATCAGTATCAGCCCAAACAAGACCATGTAGCAGAGTTACACATCATTTACAGATCGTGAGATGAAAATTTGAATCCCAAGACAGCAAATTTCATACATCTTATGAAAGTAAATTATATTTTGGTCTTCCATTTCAGGAATACTGGTTTATCTTCGCATAATTCATTTCAGTTACTTCTTCTTGTTTTCCTACGCTAATTTCTAATAAAGACAGTATGTTACCAGAAATTTGTGGTCTGAAAATGCATTACTGCATGGTGCCAATTAATAAAAAAAGGCTGATAAGCATCGATAATCCGATCGGTAAAATAAAAACCGATTAACATTTTCCATAAATCTCACGTAAATACGTCGTATATTCATGCTGAAGCCTGAGAATCAGTTGTAATTAATGTACTAGATGTTTGAATTATATAGCAAACAAAATTAATGATGATAAGATATCACTGCTAATAATCAAAAGCTATCAACTATCAATAATAAAAATGCCGAAATAAACTATTCTGATCAATTTTGCTTCCTTTTCAATCTTAACATTATTATTAGACAAAAAAGCTGAAACTTACGCCTATAATAAAAAGGATTCGATGCTTTCTTCATTGATTGAAAAGTTTTTCTGCAAATATAAGATTGAAACTAATTCAATATTTTTGTAGGAAAAATATGATATCGAAATGAGGATAAAATTAGAATTGAAATGATATTGAACTAAAAATTTATGATTTGGCTACTTTAATATTTCTACAAAAAAATGATATCGAAATTAGAAAAGAATTGAAATTAAAATAATATTAAATTAGATTAAAAATTTGAAAAAAAATTAATCCAATTTCACAAGCATTATATTATATACAAAATACAATGCCTGTGTTAGTTTGAAAATATATTCAAAAAAGTAAATTGAAAATTTGATGCTTTTGCCAATATCTCTTTTTAACAAGCTTTATATAGTACGAACTAATTAAAAATGCTAAAAGAATAATAATGAAAGAAAAAAAAAGTTGGAGCAAAATTATTATTCTTATATTTCTAATCTTTTTCTCCTCAACTTTTCTGAATTTATTATTTTATTCTTTTTCTTATTTCTTATTTTATCATAGAGAAGGCACACGAGAAATAGGTGTTTGCTATAACATCAACTATTACTTCATAATCTATATTATATCAGCCATTTTAGCGAATCATTTTGATTAATTTCTTGAACTTATCTTTACTAAGAGATTTAAGTTTTAATATACTAAAAAGGGGGAACCACTAGTTATACTCTGGTAACTCAAAAAGTGATAAATCATCTTGTACTAATAAAAACAATCATCAGCTTACTGATACTAATCCATTGCTTGCTAAAATAAATAGTAAAAGATAAAATAAACATATATTCTAATTTTTCCAATTTTATTAATTTTTAAAACGTAAAAAGTTTTAGTACTGATATAGTCTTGTAAACCAACAAATCATGATTATTTAATATCATCATTGCAAAACTTTTTTAAAGCAATTAATAATTTATTATCATATATCTCAGTGAATTACTGCAGAAAGTTTAACTTCATAAATTACTGTAGAAAGCTTGATAGCATAAATTATTGCTATTTTATTCTATCGTATAATATACATTCCTAAAATTAATATGAAAATATTTTTAATAAAAATGCGGTAATTTTTGTTTGATTAAAACAGAAGCTTTGCAAATATTTGATGAAATATTAATTTCTGTGCACTTCATCATTAATCATTTTTTATTAAATCTGAATAAATTTTGATATATTGGTGATATATGGAAATGAAATTTATTTCATATTTCCAATATCTAAAATGTTATTATTTCATTTTTTCTATGATCAATCTTTTAAGCATCGCTTATTATTGCTTCTATTAAAATTTATTAAATTTCCCTTTTTCATCTCTTTTATTTTTTCATCCTTTCGTATCTTTTTCACCGTAAATTATTAATGTTAATAAGTATTGCATTCTCGAGAATTGAAATCTATTCTATCTCATTTAATATCATTCTCGTATAATATTTATTCCTATTCATATTTCTATTTTGATCTCATTCAATTTTATTTTAATTCAGTCATTCTCAGCAAAATAAAAGAGGAAAAGAGAGGAAAGATAAAAATGAATGATAAGAAAAAGTAGAAAAATATTAAAAAAAAATTGGAAATTTTACTTTATTTTGTATTTTCCCTTTTCAAGTAAAAGTTCTATTAAAAGGAAATTAAAAAGAAAAAAGCCAAAAGGAATAAAAGGTTATCATCCGAAACATTAATTTAATATCCTTTTTTTCGTTTCTTTTGCCTAAAGGCAAATAAAATGCTTCCGCATCAATATGATTTATGCAAATAGGAAAGTAAAAATTTACTAACAAAATGATTAATCTTCCTATAAATATTTTTTGCCGGCATTTATTTTACTTTTTTTCTTTTTAGTACATTTTAAACTTTTAAAGTTAATATAATTCTATTGTTTCAATTTAAAATTTAAAATTTGTAAAGCAATCATTTGATATCTTTTTGCTTTTCCATATTTAATTATAAAAAAGATTTGTCGATTTTTTTCATATCAATTTTTAAATAAAATTTATTATATTCCAATGAAATTATATAATATTGTCTTTTAATTAAATAATTTATTCAATTATTTAATTAAAATTGATATTTCTTAATTGAAATTTATCAAAAATAATAATCCTTTAAGTACTAAATAAATTTAATATTTAAATAAAATTAATCAAAAATAGCAATTATTCCATTCTTTTTATATAAAAATGATCGAATTGAAAATGAATTTTGAGCAAAAGAAAAAATGGAAAAAATCTATTGCATAAAGCATAATAAAATGAAATAAATTTCTTCATTATATTTTTATTCAGTAAAAAAGCCAATGCAATAGTTTTAAGCACAAATCAAATTTTATAATTTATCATTTCAAAATTTTTCAATCAATTCCCTACTTCATGTCACATCATTTTTTCTTCTCTTTCTTTCTTTCTTTTTTCTATCTTTCTCTCTCTCTCTTTCTCTCTCTATTTTTATTTGTCATTTGAATAAGATTCATTCTAGCTTAATTGATTTGTTCACTATTCAGAGACTAAAAAATTGAGCATTTTCTAATTGCACTTATCCATACCAATATGTTATTGACTATATTCATTTTTTTCTCATTTTTCATTATTTTCTAACAGTAAAATATATACATATATATATTTAATTTTTAAAAGATTAATCAAATATTTTAAAATGATTTTCATTGATATGATATGATACAAAAAGCACTGAATCAACTTTTTTTTTTGGCTAAATTATTTATCAAATTTTGATTAATAAGATGAACAGCCAATATTTGAAACATTCATTCCTATTTGAATCGTTGAAAGATAATTCGAATATTTTTTCAGTAATTAAGTTTTTTTATATGATAATATCATTATACGATGGAGAAGAAAACCATCCATTTACCAAATAACAAATAATACTAAAGAAATATGTAAAAATATCCTTTTTGCTTTCACTTTTCTCTCGCTTTTTCCTTATCATTTTATTCGAAATTTATTTCGAACAAACAAACTTATCAAATTAAGCTTGAGAAAATAAAATTGAAACTGAAATTCTCTAATTTTTTTAAAAGAAATAAAATTGAAATTATAGAATTGAGCATTTTGTAGTTGATCTTATGCTTCTTACCTATCACTTATCTATTACTTATCACTGTTATCACATTTATATTTCTTCTCCGTCTAAAATGTTACACGAAATTTGAAAAGAATGGTTCATCAAAAATAGAATTTAATATATTAAAACATTATTGGATATTTCTATTCATATTTTTATTCGTTATTATTTAGGATATATGAAGGTAACAATTAGTTTTTGAAATCATTCCATAATTTTAAACTTTGCAATTTAATTTGAAATGCCTTTTAACATATTTTTAATTATTTCTATTCATCAATTTTATCGATTTTGCAGAAAGGCTGAAATTATAGTTATGACAAAATAGATCCATCAATATGTCTGAAATTATAGTTATGACAGAATAGATCCATCAATATGTCATGTTGAAGTAATCATTTAATTACCATTTCAATCATTATTGCAATCAATTCATTGTTTGTTGTTAATCGATTATTGATTACCTTTTTTCGTTTATCTATCAATTTTTCAATTTTTTTCTTTTTTATGTCATATCAATCTAAGGCTTTCATCGTTCCTATGGTTACATTTGAAAAAAATATATATTATCATGCAATTCTTCTGGCAGATTTCCTATTATTATTATTATTATTATTATTATTGACTAATTACTATTATATTTATTATTAATAGTATTTATTATTATTATTGTTATTATCATTATCATTAATAGTTTAAATATAAACTACTATTAATCATTATTCTTATCTCTAAGCTCTTTAGCATTATCTAGTTTGATTGGAATTTTTTCACTTCTTTATTTCTTTTATTTTTTGCTTTTGAAAATAGAAATGATAACAACCTGAAAAGATCAAAATATGATGTCCTATGAAAATTATATGAAGCATATCATAATGATACTGCCATATAATGATAGATTACGGTAGATTATTGTTAGATAATATGGTAGAATAACAGTTGGACGATCAAATTCATTAATATGCTTATCAGATAATAATTAATTTCAACGTGAAACATTCCTTTTCATACAATATTCATTTACGTCAATCATAACAAAACTTTATCATTGAACGAGTACAGAGTTCTGATAATACTGTAGTTAATAATTGTTTACAAATTGTTTATGATTAATTTTTAAAAGCTTTAAGAAATTTCTCATCTTAAAATTTTCATTTAATCCCTTTTAGATTTGTTTATAGAAATATTCAAAAATACTTGCCTAAAAGACAAAAAAAAAGATTTTCTCCTCTCATTATTTTAGAATTTATGTTAATTAATTTATATTAATATTTTGAAATAATTTAATTAATAATTAGCATTCATTAAATCTTTTAGTATCGCAATATCATTTATAATATTAAAATTTTTTGTTAATTTTGATAAAAATTTTCTAAATCAAATAATATCGTATATATATATATATATATATATAGCATAACTGGTTAATAATCACAAGGATAATTAACATTTCTCGGATATTTCTCTTATACATCAGTTGGATTTCCTATTTTAAAAATTATACTATTAATTTTTTGTACATTTCAATTTTTATAATTAACTCTTCTACCTCTGTCGTTTTTTAATTAATATATTGCTAATTGATTATTTGAATCAAATAAGTGTTACATGATGTATACAGAATGATTGATCAACAACTACAAAGATAATTAACATTTCTTGAGTATGTTTTATTCATATATCTCCTAATTTTATTATTTTTTCAATTATCATATTATTTTTTTACTTTTATTTCTTATCAGTTTCATCACAGCACTGTTTGTTACCAATGATTTTCTCTTAGCAAAAGATTTGATATAATTTAAAATGACATGTATACGTTGATTATTTAAATTTCCGCTTAATTTTTTTAATAAAATAATTCAATTAAAAGTAGCAGTAGTTGTGATATTAATATCGTCCGTACATAATTCTCGAAATCATTAAAATTATTTTGTTCAATCTTTAATCTGTTACTGATCAAACCTCAATATCGCTTATCTCTTATAAGCCAAATGGAAAGTAATTATAAGAAATATGCATCATATTATCTTCATATATATCTTACGTGTGATTTAAATATCATTTCATCCTAATCACTAATCCGCTAATGATCAAATCAAATGAAAAATAGTTGCGGAGAAATATATTCTCTCAGTTTTAACATAATTCAACCGTATATAAAATGAATAATTTATTCTTTCAGAATGTTACTTACTATATAAGAAAAACGGATTTCCCATTATCATCAAATTATGCTAATTAATTTTTGAACAAAATTTCTTGAAAAAAAGGAAAAAAATTTAATTTTACTAAAATAGAGAAGTCCAAGCTCTTTCATAAAAAATTCATTAAACTAAGACTTTCAAGTAAAAAGAAAAAAAGAAAAAAGTATAACGAAATAGAGAAGTGATGAAAAGAAGTAAGAAACGAAAAAGAAAGAAAAAAGTTAGCTTTTTTTAGGCCAAAAATCTAGCATTAATTATTATAGCTACTAATCATAAGACATTCATTTTGAGGAAATCTAGCAAAAATAGACTAGGCTCTTTTTTCTTCCCTTTCGCTTCTTGGCTTTTTATAACTGATAGCAGTAATATCATGAATCTATGAGAACAAAAGAATACATTAAATAAAGTCATTTTTTATTTTATATATTCCTGTTGCATCATTTCTATTTCTTTTGCTTTGTCCTTATTTCGATCTTTTTTATCTTAGAAATATTTTTTTTTTGCTTAATCTTATAACTTTTGATATGTTTGTCTTATTCACTACACATCTCTTCTCATTCATTTTAAGGTCAAGAAAAAACGGAAGCAATAACTTTTTTAGAAAAAAAATTTTGAAAAGAAAAATGACATAATTAAGTTTAATCAAATTTAAGTTAGTTAATATTTCAAATTATTCTCAATGATATATATATATATCATTGAATTTCTACGATTTATCTAAATATGTTAAATGATTTGATGACAATTACTGAAAGAAAGCTTTATGGCATCTCATTTATTTAAATTTAAAGAATGCAAAATTTGAAATGAAAAGGTATCATAATCAAAATAATCAATATCATATCAAAGAATCCAAATTAGTAATGAACTGAATTTTAAGGTAAAATTATAAATTATTGTTGATGATATATTTTCATATTAAATAAGTAATGGAAGATAAATAACAAAATTTGCATTGAATTTTTATGTTATCTAATCGTGATATGTTTAAGTAAAACATACGTAAATATAATGGATGTTTGATGATAATTTATTAGAAAAAAAGTTTTCTTCTGCTTGCTTAATTTTACAAAATTGAAATACCTTGAAATGCAGAAAATTATTCTGAAATATCAATTGATCAAATTTTTGGATTGCATATGATGAAAAAAGGAAAATTATTTGGCGAGACTTTTTTCTAAAGTGCTATTTTTGTTTTCATCTATCTGCTATCTGCGATCAAAATCTTCAAAATTGTTCTTTCGTTTTTTGTTTTTTTTTTTTTTAACGTATAGAATATATTACTGACCAAATTTGAAAGCCATTTTAAATATTGCAAAAATGGAATGGACGATTCGATTATTTCAGATAACATTCAAAAATGTATGGCATCGAAAAATATGACAGCAATGATAATTTGAAACATATTTTAATTTAATTTGACAGTATACTAATTATCTTGCTAAATATTTTAATTTATTTATTGATAACTAGAAGGTAATATCCAACTCGATGATAATTTAATGCATTTTAGTAATATCCTATTGTTAATAGATGTATTTATTAATTATTTTAATGTAAATTTTTATCATAGAATGATGTTCATATCGCTGTTAACATTTTTCAAACATAGATGATATGAATACTGATAACTGCATCATTTCCTTCAAATAATTCTCATTTTTCTATGATATATTTATAATATTACTATTTATCTGTGTATTCAGTCTTAACAATGATAGCATTTAATTTAATTGGGAATGTGTCGAGAATTTTTAAATAATTATAGAGCAAGAATAGATCAAGAATTATTATACAACTTCTTATTGAAATAAATATTCAATTTATTAAAATCTATTTTCTTTTCTTTTCCATTTCATCTTAATATTCTTATAATTATAGATTATCTTTTATCACGAAATTTAATTTATTTATCTTTTTATAATTTGAAATATGTTATTAATGAGAGATCAATGTATTGAAAGAAGATTTAATCCATGATTTTTCTAGAAATTCTCAATTTTCATATTTAAATTATGTCATTTTAAATGAAATATACATCAAATTTTAAAATAATGGAATAATGAAACATTATAATAAAGAAAATAAGCTAAAATATTTTAAATTCAATCAATGCAAAATATTGCACCAAAAGATAATATCATATCATTCTTTCGTATCGTTTTTTTTAATCGTACTGAAAGAATTAGGCCAAATAAAATAATACATATATTAAAAGTGATGCATCCTCGAAAATAATAGGTCAAGCATCACGTAAACTAATATGCTTACTAACGTGTTGTACGTGTAGTTAGTTTTATTTTTTTATTTACTAATCATCTTTACATCTTATATCGATTCAAATTCTTGTCTTTCCTTTTTAAAAATTTTAAAATAAATGTCTCCTGCGACATCAGAAAATTATTTATACTTGCGTTATCAGTAAGAATAATGTAAAAGAAAAATTATTCAACGGATTCAACTTAAAATTTAAATTTAAATTTTATTTTCGAATGAGAGATTGATAAGAGGCATTGATGAAATCTAATTAGCAATATGATTGTTGATTTAACAAATTTAGGCAATATTCTTTTGTCGGATTTCTCTAATATAAATATCTTTGATAAGCATTTTGCAATAGGATTGATAAACGATATCGATAGAATCATATGATGATGTAAAAAATAAAGGATGTGAAAGTATGATTTTTCATATGTAACAACGAATGAATGATTTAAATCTTTTCTAAATGATAATGATTGGAGAAATCAGATAAAATAATATTACTGAAATTTGTTAAATAAATAATTCTTCTTCCTAAATTTAAACTTCAAGAACTATATATTTTTATTCATTCTTTTTCAGCTCCCTTATTTTACAATGTTTTATAAAACTTTTTTTTTTATCGAAGCCATCTGTTTTAATGTTGTTTGAAAAATCTAGCAAATTAATAACATGGATATTACCATTCAATATTAAATAATTCAACTTAATTCCACATTAATTCAAATCTCAATTTTTGATATTTATACAAAAATTCTGTTGAATTCTCATCATCAGATATATTTATAGAAATATTATTCTATTTTCTATGGAAAAGAGCTTGCTAATTTTAGATATTTCTAGATTGAAATATAGTTCTTGAAGTTTAAATTTATTCGATAAAATATATTGCATGCCAACATTTGCTATAAATTATGCTCACGTATTGTTAATTAAAAATGTTAAATTAATCGGAAGATATGTTTATTAATTTGAAAAGTAGTATTAATTGGGTGACTTAATATATGTAATTTTTTTGAAAGCATAAATTTAAAAGTCAAAGCCAAGATCAGAAATATTAAAAATCAAATTTATATTTCTAACTGATGCAAAATCTTAGAACATAAAAATTATAGTTATAAAAGAAAAGAAAAAAATTTTTTTTGAAAAGAAAGTTGGAAGAAAAAGGCTTGAGAAACATAATTAAATTGTTAATTATATTGTCATAAACAGATATATCACTTTGCTTAACTATTACGCAAATTTTTCCTATTTTCTTACTCAATTTTTCAATATTTCGTAATTGTTGGCATTCGCAATTATCAATATTTCGCAATTCTTGATAAAATTACAACTTTTCGGTAACGTTTTGATTAGCGAACAATAGCAAACTTTTGTGCTTACAATGGCTGAAGTTTTGAAGAAAATGTTGATACCATTGCTATTATCAATGATAAGTTTTACAATGTCACTACTTGGATTGATATTATTGGCTACCGGATATGGTTTGAATTATTCAACAATCGCTTTCTTAAGTCTTGGTCTTTCTGGTTTAATCACTTCGATCACAATATGGACTATACGGCCTAAATCGTTAATGACATGGCCAAAATGTCTAAAACGATTGTTTGGTCGACAGCGACGACTCAACAAATGCAACAATTCGGAAATATTGGATCGTGATAAAGCTGAAATGATTATGAAAAATATTCGCGGTATTCCATATCTTATCCAGGTGTTTCATATGTTAAAGTATATACATCATTTATCATTTATAATTATAAACAATTTATGCATATCAAGAATAATATGATATCAGCATGTGTGATTTATACTTATAATCATCAGCAATATATGTTTATCAATGATAAAATAATGATACGTTGGATACAATTATCATTTATTGATCAACTGAAACTGAAATTTTCATCGCTTAAAAGTATTTCAATTATTTATCATGAATTTCAGGCTATTCAGTATAGTATGGAGACAACATATTATACAGCTATGGTAGCACAGAAGAATGATGGTAATATTCCAACAACTTCAGTTATACATACTGCTCCTAAATGTGCTAGTGTTATCGATTCCGATCATGAAGATTGCGGCTCCAGTAATTTTCTCATATTATTTAACGCTAAATTTAATAAGTCCTAATTATAAATATACTATTTCTAATAATTACATATAAATCAATAAAGTTATTATTAGATAAATAAGAAACAAAAAATATTTTTAATTATTTCAGTTAATATTATGCTTATATCAATTTTTTTAACCATAAATATTGATATTAATATTCTTTGTTCTTTGTTATTCGAATCAATTAATACAAAGCACAGAGACTTATCGTCTTAAATTGTAGATGACATTTTCATCTGATGTTTTCTCATATTTTCTTTTTTTTTAGATGAAAAAGATTGCTTCTATTTTATTTCTTTGATTTATTTCAAAAAATAATTTTAATATATTCTTTCATATAATCTAATAATTTATTATTAAAAAAACAAATAAGTTAAATAAAATTTCAAATTAAATCAATTCTTCTCATTCACATATTAAAATTTTAATTATTTCGATCATTTGCAAATAGTTCTTACAAAATATTGATCAAATTTAATAAACAGTCGATTTTGTTAATTTGAAATTTCTAATGAATTTGTAGCTGAAATTAATTGAGAAATAATCAAGTTCAAAGCTTGTGTTTAAAGGTCCAGATGCAGTAGTATCAGAAGAGCGATTAGCAGGTCGTATAGTTCATGAAACAATTGAAGAATGGATCCCTGTCGGATCGTCTTCCTGGAATAATACTCAGCTAAGGATTTCAATAAAAGTAATCCTGATAACGGAATCAATGTCAGCTTTTCTCTATTTTATCCAAATTATGACTATCTTAACATGCAAGCGCACTATATCTTTATGGAACTGATTTGACATTTTCAACGTATTAGTATTGATTTATCGATATAATTTATGAAATATTAAAATATTTTCTAATCTTAAATAAGTTTTTCATAGATTTTTTGAAACTATGACTTTGTATTATTATCTAAAATCTCGTTTATTCATTTCAGGTATTCCCTTATAGTGAAGTAATGCCACTGCCAAACGCTGATCCAACATTAGAATTCGTTGAAACGCCAGCCGAAATTACACCAGAAATTGAGAAAAAAGGATCTTATTAAAGAAGTTAGCTTAAAAATACCTGGATTGCATGTAATAATATATTTAGATAATCATTTCATGAAGATTTGGCTTCTATAAACTGACAACTTCATTATTTAAATTAAAATGTTGAAGTACGACACTAAATCATTGACTTATCATTAAATTTAATTTTCTTCAAAGAAAATAATTTTTAAATTTACAAAGAAAACTTTGCATTAAGGCACATTTCAAAATAATTTCCAAATGCTTTCCATCAAAAAGTTCATCCTTTATTTTTACACATTGATTTTTATTTTTGAACAATGCAAAAAAAAGAAAAACGAGAAATCATAATCGATACTTTTGAGATTGATCAATAAAGTAAGCAATTGTTTAAGTAATGAAATTAAAAATTTTGTTTAATAAAACAGAAGTCAATTTATAACTTCGAAGTTTAAGAAAGAAAAGTAATATGAAATCATAATAAAATATATTATCCACCCTATTTATCAAATTATACAGTACACCAGTCATACAGCATGCCACAAATCAATTCATACAATACATTATAAAGTACAATAATTAATCATTAAAATAATTACATTTTTTAGGCCTGATGCGAAAGTCAGCTTTCAGTTTCGATGTATGGCAATGAGTAGCGATTTTTGCATAAATTTAGTGAAAGTTTTCGATCTTTTCCGCATTGACACAGATTTTGTTGTAATTTATTACTAAATTAATTGTATTTAATGATCTTTCATTGTATATTACTTGATGATATGAGATATCTGAAGTATTAAACCTCATTTCATACTTTCTTATAACATACTGCCCTGTGTGTTCAAAAAGAATATGAAAAACTTGGCTTATTTTACTAAATATTTTGTTATCATTACTACCAGTGAAACTGATAATCCCTTTCTATTTGTTGATAATCATAATTATGTATAGAACATTCAATAAAAGAGCCCAGCCTTCTAAAAAGATCAATCGAGTTAGCACAAAACGAAAAAAAAATTGAGTGTTATTTATAAGGTTATCAGTTTTGCTAAATTTTGACTTATTTCATTCCATTGCATGAGAAATGCGTTTACAAATAAATTAACACTCAGATAATATAATTAGTTTCGATTCAACTTCCACAAAATTTCAATCATTCCTTGTTTGGAAAATGATGAAATTTTGGATAAAGAACATTCAAAACAGAGAAAGTTGGATAAAAATACAACGATATTATACCTTTATACTACGATAAATATTTACAGTAACTGAGAGTATGAAAAATATGACAAAATAAAATAATTGATATCCTTAAATGATTTACTATTTTTTTATTTTTTAATTTTTCCATGTTTTTGTTCGTTTTTTGTTCAAATTTTTGTTGCGAATATTCTTAATTTTTTTTTAATTTTGCTGGTAAGTGATAAGACAATACACTTTACCTTGTGTAAGAAGTGTGTTTGGTTGAAACAAAGATATTTGTTTAATTGATAAACGTTTAACTTTGTCAATATATAAATTATTTAAATTAAACCAATATCCACTGCAAAACTAAATTTTTCGGTTTTTTACCATAATCAAGTGATTTTAATAACAGCTTTTAACTTTAAAAGAAAAATTTACTATTTATTTATTTATTCTATGCACAACAAATTTTTTTCCTTTACCTTATTGATAAATCAATTTTGCCTAACAGTATGGTTAGTCTACCAACATATGTAACAATATTCATGCTATTTGATTTGATTGATTTTATAAATCATTTCCAGATTCTATGATCTTTCGGCTCATTTAGCTGTTTTTATATTTTTTAAAACAAAAAATCTCATGCAGTCTAATCTTAATTTTGAATCTTTAATCCTCAAATTATTGTTATTTGCAAGGAATTTTTTAGCTGACTAAATTTATATGTTAAGAGAAATGAGTATAATCTGTTAAGCCTAACAATTACAGAAAATTAGCATGAATGCGGCGCTATTGAAGTGTTAGAAAACTGGTAAATTTGCAACGGCTTTACTGCTCAACAATTATAATTTGATAAGACCATCAATGTTGTAATTTTATCCTTTAGTTAACACTTTTATAATTTGTCCATCACAGATATCATCATTACTGTATAGTCAGCATTACTATAGTTATAGTAATTGTTGCCAAAATATATTTTTAAATTCAAATTTGATTTAACTACTTCTCATATTTTGTTATTATATCATTTACTTCAATAATGCTTTTCTCATATAATATATATATAAATGCTTACTTTACAAATTGGATCTTATCGGAGAATTTCCTAATGTATATGCGATCTAAAATTAATTCAGGTATTTCATATTGCGTAATATTAAATTTTTAGCTTATTTATAAATTCTTTAACGTAACTGTTTTGATATAATCATTAACATACCAAAACTTATTTAAAATAATTCTAAAATTATCCCATCTCTTTTCTATAACAATTTTAGCGACATCAATTTGTTTTTGCTTATGAGATTTTTTTATCGCGAAATTCAAAGTTTTTCAATTTTTGCTAATATAAAAATTCTAGTTATTATCATAACGACTGATATTACTGGAGATATAAATAAAGACCATAAAAGTTGAAATATAAATTGTTATTGCATCAATTGATAATACTATAATTGTATACGAGAACTAAGTTACAGATTGCTATCATTACGATTGTTAGTCAGTTTACTGCATATATAAATGAATTATAAAAATTTAAGATATAGGTTGTTGTCATAATGGTTAATAGTGGATAGTAGATATGAATAAGGATTAAGAGTTCATTGTAAACGTACTTTGATAATTGAAATCATTTTTGCACTGCTCATACTACACTTAACAAATTTTCATCATCAAAAATTTTTATCAATAAAATGATAATAAATCCATGAGAAAAAAAAAGCAAGGAGTAAGGAAATTGTATACAAAAGGCAAAACTTTTTTACAACGTTAGTGGATAGCAATAAAAATACAAGAATATGGCAGTTGAAAAAAATGGCGGCAGCTTAAAATTTAAACGAATTGCAATTTTCCGAATTATTTTAACCAAAAATTTTGTTGTAAATTTATCTTGAGAAAGAAAAATTGATGAATAATTTATTATGTAATAGTCTATTTAGGATTAAAATTTCTGTGAAATCATCTTGAATTTTAATCATTTCTGAAATTTATGGGTGGATAAAATTGCAACTAAAGAGAAGAAAAAATTTTAGAATGTAGAAAGACAACTGAAAAAGTGAGAAATGTTTGGCTAGCTAGACTAGCAGTTTAAATTATAATAAACAATATTAGAAAATTACAATATCTTTTGAAATTAAAACAATTAGAATAAAAATAAAAATGACGGCTATTGTATAAATTCAAAACGAAATTTCATATTTCTAATTCTTACATTCCGGTGGCAGTAAGCAACTTACCTCTTCTTTTGCATTACCGCTACATGTACAATCATCGTCTCCGAGACAATCCCTAAAATGGTTATAAAATTTATTTTAACCATTTGAAAGGCAGAATCGCCACGATTATTATAATTATTTAATTAATCTAAGATCGGGAAATTTCAAATTCGATAATTAATACAGCTAACTTTCTCTTTAATAATACATGATCATTCTGATCATTTAATCATTTTGCATTATTTCAAATAGTATAGCCACAGAAGGTTTTTTGAGGAATTAAAAAGTTATAATAACCGTTACAACTCCTTCTATTTGTAATAATTTTTATACAGCGATTTTCGAAATTCTAAAAAACTAGAGCAAAGGTTTGATTTTATATTCAAACATATATGTGTTAAGAAAATGTATGAAACATGAAAATGCAGATCTGATATATTTTAGAGCGAGAAGTTTACCTGAATCGACGTTTTACATGGTGATAACATGTTTTTTCACATGTAGACCACTGGTGCCATTCAGTCCAATGACAATTAATTTGGATGAATACATTAGACGGAATAGTATAACCAGGAGGAAGTGCAGGAAGATAACCAGGAATACTTGGTAGAGGAACGTAACCAGGAGCACTTGGTGCAATAGCATAACCTGGTGTACCAGGTATAAAAGCGTAACCAGGAATACTTGGTACAGGAGCGTAACCAGATGTAACAGGTGCAGGAGCGTAACCCGGTGTAACAGGTGTAGGTAAGTAACCAGTAATACTTGGTGCAACAGTGTAACCTGTACCAGGTATAAAAACGTAACCAGGAACACTTGGTATAGGAGCGTAAGTGGACGTGATAGGTACAGGAACGTAGCCTGGTACATCTGTTGCAGGAACCTGAACAGGAAGAGTTGGTAAAGCAGCATAACCAGGTGTACTAGGCGTAGGAATATAATCAGGCATGCCAGGTGCAGGAATGTAACCAGGTGGACACGGTCCAGGAGCATAGGCCTCAGGCCCAGTTCCGATAATGCATGTCACCGGAGGAGCAGGTGTTGCACAAGATATTTGCTCAGTACAAATCTTATCTTCACGATGATTACCATAACATTTACCAGTGCAACTGGAATCATCTCGTTCTGCAAAATGATTTAACAGCTACACAATCGATATATGGTATCGACCACATAATCGTAATCTGTTGACTACAGTATGAACACTGCATATACTGTGCTACTACTTTTTATTGATAGTTTCGTTGCAAGATTTAGATAGAACAAATGTTTACCATAGCCAAGTCTTAAACACATTTTTGTTCGTGAAATATGCCCAGTCCCACATCTATGGCTACACGGTGTCCAACTTGTCCAAGCGGTCCATTCACAGCATAATCGTTCCAGGCATACTGCACTTTCCTAAAAAATTTTAAAGCTGTTATGTTATTGCAAATTTGAAGAAAATATAATAATATAATAACGAAAATGTTAATGATAAAGAGAGAGAGGAGATATTTTCACATCTCGTAGTATTTGAGTAAATTAATTTGGTGCTTATCCCATTTATTTCAGTCTTATACTAAATAATCATTTAAAAAATCACCAATTTTTAGGAATTCAGAATTTAATTGATTATTTCTGCTCAAGACTATTAATTACAGCTATTAGTTGATATCGTCCTTACTCATTTACTTATTAGTTGTAAAAAAATAAATATATGTATCGTTAAAAATAAAAAAGTTTAATTTATTTGAATAAGATGAAGTGTTGATAGGATTAGTTAAATAAAATAAATAGTTTGGAAATGCAGAAAAAATGTTTCACATGACTTAGTTACTGATAATCAAGTCAGTATTAAACAAGGACTTTTGTGTAGAAAAAATCTTACACTATCCCGGCTAATTCTAAAAGTTACATTCCGACAAATATTTCATTCCCTTATCTAATATTTAAAGGAATTGAAAAGATGAAACTCTAGGAACTGATTTAATAATCTATATTGAAGTATTGCGTAATTTTTGAATGTTTTTATGATACTAATCGCATAAAAGTGTAAAAATTTTCTGCTGCTAATATTATTTTAAAATCTTTAATTGTAAAATTTACTAAAAAATGAATAAAATCACTTTCTTACCGATTCCCTACCCACACATCTATCATCTAATCTATCAACAAATGAACATTCTCGATGTCGTATTCGTTCACCAATGCCACATTCTTGGCTGCATTTTGACCATGCTGTCCATGTTGCCCATTGCGAACAACTTACATAACTCTCGCAATATTGCGTCTCCTAAAATAGAATAGCCTACAGTATATATTTGCTTATCATTAATGGATTTATTATTGTTTATCATTGATAAGATAGGATTTTTTACTCTGCTCGAAATTTATAAAATTATATCTCATCCTAGTTTTTTCAACATCATATATCTGTATTATTCGAAATTAAAGCAATTACAATTTATTATCGAATTCAATCTGTATAATTACGAATTTGTAAAGGAATGGTTCCGCATAAATGAAAGATGCTATTAAACTTTCAGATTCCTTCAGTAGAATTCATTCATTATTCGTGAAATGATATCATAAAACTGAAATCATTTTGTAATATAGATATATTCAAGCAATCAGATTCTTTGCATGACTTATCATTTAACATAAACGAATGCATTAAATCATCTAATTCTCTTCTTCGTTCCCTATGTTGAAATCCATGCTAAATTGTCTGAAATATCTGAAATATCCTTTGTGCATATTTGAATATTGTTCATATTTCATTCTTTATTCTGATAACTAAATCTTTCGTATAACTATTGTATGATAAGCCACTACCCACTGCAAAATTAAGGATTACGATACAAAAATGAGTCTCGCGGTTAATTGACATGGTTCAAGTAATGATTAAAATAGTCATTCATCATTTCGGCTCTTATATCATTCCGTTGTTAATCTCATTCGCATTTTTCATTTTAAATTCTCATATTTTACTCACATTGTTAAGTGTTCTTCCATTTACTTTGTTAAACTTGACTATTACCGAATAAAAATCGTCATGATCGACAATTTTTTAATAATAAATGTTTTACTTCTGGACATTTGATTACCCAAGTTCGAGACGAAACTTATTTCGTTAACGTATCTCTCGTCAAGAAAAATTTTTCTACGCATGTCATTAAACAAACCTCAGCACTTCCTGGACAGTTATCACCGACACAACTACGATATCGTTGCTGCATTCCGCTACCACATGTTACCGAGCATTCAGACCATTCTTGCCATTCGGACCACATTAAACATCGACCAAGATGGCATGGAATCACTTCCACTCGTTTTCCTGGGGAAAAATTTAATTTTATCAGTAATATGAATGGCTTAATCCAAATTTTAAATATTATTGAAAATTTTGTATATGATATACTATCAGGACAAAAATCATCAATTAAAAGCTCTAATAAAAAAACTTGGAATTCCAGAATACAGGTGAGTTAATGTACCAGGACAGAAAATCCCATGACATAAACGTCTTCGCGTTGATATTCCGAAATTACATGGTGCTGAACACGTCGACCATTCGCTCCATTCTTGCCACATTGAGCATTCCTGTTCCATACACACATCTTGCTCGCTACTTTCGCCTTAAAAATTCTTTTATGTTAATCTCATTTACCGATCAAAATACAATAATATGATAACAAGAGTATACCAAGATAATACGATATGATAAGAAGAATATTTAAGAGGATATTGTATCAAAGATACAGTGTTTTTCTAAAAGTTTTTTTATTATATTGTTGCACTGAAAATAAGTTTATTGATTGACTATTTTGAAAAAATTGTCGAATAACGCTTCAAATCGACAAATTTTACTGACATCTGCAATGTATTGTCAAAAGGAATTCAGAATTAATCAGAGGAAAATTTTCACCGATGCAATTGTGTCCCAGACAAACACGTTCTCTAATGATGACTCCTTGTCCGCATGATACCGAACAAGCTGACCATTCCTGCCATTCTGACCATTCTTCACAATCAGCTTTGTAACATTGAATTTCTTGATATGCGCTTCCTAAAAGTCAAATTATTTTGGATCAGTTTCTTGAGCTTATTTTTAGCCGACTTCTTTATACAAATCATTTATAATATCTTATGGTAGCTGCATAATACCAAAGTAAGGTAAATTAGATTTCACGAAACTTTGATTTAAAAACTCGAAAAATAGTATCGTCCTACATATTGAACATTGGAAAATCAATGGATCAAGTCGAATAGAAAATTTGCTGTTTTTAATGGATAGAAACAAATTATTTTGAAGCTGAAATCAATAAGCTTCTTCCAAGTTGACCATAATCTACTACGGATCAGGCCAGTATGAAATGGCGCAACAATCAAACGATGTACATTTTGCCGGGATACATATCATAGAATTAATTTGCTTCCTAACCAATGCAATTATCGGCATCGCAAATACGCCTGCGTTTTTGATACCAGCACCGCATGTCACTGAACAGTACGACCATGGTTCCCATTGACTCCATCCTAGACATGGTATCGTTTCACAATGTGTCGTCTGTAAATAATAATATTGTTTAATAAATAATATTTTATAGTGTGGGAAAATTATAAAAATCGGTGTTTTTATATTATGATACAATATCTAGATCGATACAGTATCTTTGTAGCATGGTACAATACTAGAAAATTAGATAATACTTTTTTTATTCGCATAACATAATAACTTTGATATAATAATTTCGTAGTACAGTATAGCATTTCCATGGTATGTTACGATAAGTTGGTAGAGTATTTCTCTAGCGCAACATAATATTACAGGAATGATACGGTATCAGAAGTCTGTGTAATACTGCATGATATAATACCATAGGTCAAGAATATAATATCAGAATGACACGGTGACAGAAGTCAGTTCATTAATTCGTAGTTATTTAAAATCGCTACAGCTCATTAATTAAATATGATTATCCAAATTAAAAGTATGCATTGAATGATAAGTACGCAATTATGAAAAGAATGGTCGAAAAGCTACAGGAAATATACAGGAGTAACTCAGATATAAGAACAAGGAAGTAGTTATCTTTTGTAGAAAATTCAAGAGAAAAGTTGAGTAAAATTTAAGCTTTTACAACTATCCTCTTTGGTTATTTCCATTTCTTCTCGCTACTTGAATAAAGAATTTGCATTAAAATCTCTAAGTTAAAGAAAATCAGTTTTTTCTCAATTGTTATAATGCTTGGATAAAATATTAAATGAAATATACGGTACCTCATGATCAAGACCAGTACAGTAACCTACGCCAAGATAACAATAACGTGATCTTGTCTTTTCACCCACTCCACACGTTGCTGGAAATAATAGTTCTTGATATCATTTCAAAATAATAGTCAATTTTTTTGTTCTTATACCAAAAGAATAAAGACGAAAATTACGAGCGGTATTATTTGAAAATATTTCATTGCAAGAAATCGTCCATTCTATTTTATTTTGCAAAAGATAAATTTACCATCACAAGCACTCCATGAAGACCAATCGGCCCAGCTTGCTAAACAGGGGACAACATCGTGACATGTGCGCCATTCAGCATTTTCACCTATACATTGTCCTCCACTACAAATACGATACCGCTGTACCGTACCAATTCCACATGTCGCAGAACAAAACGACCATTCCGACCAACTTGACCATACTGTAAATTTAGGCGTTGCATTACAAAATGTTGTAAATCATGTAAGCTATGAATTACTAAGTAAGCTATAAAAACCATCAGTCGGTGCTTGAGGCTGTGGTGGACCATAAATTCGTGGTTGTAATTGCGTTTGACCATCAACTGGTAGTTGAGGTTGCACTATACCATAAACGGATGGTTGTGGTTGTGCTTCACCATCAACTGGTATTTGAAGTTGCCCTGGACCGTAAACTGATGGTTGTGGTTGTATTTGACCAGCAACTGGTAGTTGAGGTTGCATTTGTCCATAAACTGATGGCCGTGGTTGTGCTTGACCAGCAACTGGTGATTGAGGTTGCACCTGACCATAAACTACTGGTTGAATGGGCTGGACTGGCGTAGGACATATCGTTGGACATGAAACGCTAACTCCAAGCTGCTGTTGAATCTAAAAAGAAAAATCATTCAATTTATGAATGTATCCAATTACAAGTGATAGATTCACATAAAAGCTTCATCTAAATACTTTATTGCAGTTTGAAAATAATGATAAATAGTAATAAAATTAATTAACGGATGAATTAAGAGAGATGATAACTGACATTATATTCCTACAGGAAAATTAGTAATCGTCCGATGAGCCGAAAAGTTATTAGTGAACAAAGAGATACGTCCAAATAACATTCATTCAAAAAAGAAAAATTTTTACTGTCAATAGTACTATCAAATTTTATGCATGACGTTTGAAATCAATTTTTGTACTACGCAAAATTATGTCATACATTACTTAGTTTTTGCTTTAATTGATCGTATAGATTTGTATGATATCTGATAAAACATTAGATAGGAGTCATTAGATATTTGGATAGCGAACTGAAAAAGTATTCATTTCAAAGTTTTTCTAACCCTCATTTTTTCAGCAGCAGTCATATTTACGAATTTTTGTCGAAAATAATCTTGCCAATAACAACATGATCGTGCCATTTGTTCACTATGCACACTCATTATTTTTTTATATTCATCACTAAAACAAAAGTTATTATGCCAAAGCTACATATTATTTGACCTATAAAAGATTTGCAAGTGTTTTTTTTAGTTAACTACGGAAAAAAATTTATTTGCGTAAGAATTTTTCATAACATTCAATGCAATTTATTTGGGTATCTCAAATATAAAATAAAATGATATACTATCTATCAAAACATGGAAATAATACTTACGAAGTAATATCAGGATGTTGATATGGATACGGTGGATATGATATACTGATATCGATACTTGGAGCGTAACTGGTAATTTTAATGCCGTAACCTAGTGTATGATGTGAAGTACTGCTTGAGGAACATCGTCGACGTTGAATGTTGCGACCATATTCACAAAGTTGCGATCGAACTTGCCGCTCTGAATATATGAAAAATAGACGAAATCTCCTTTATTTTTAATATAGTCAAACTTGTTCCTTTATCGTCCTTCAATTCTATTATTATACTTCTTATTTTACGTCACATTTGACTTAAATTCTTCTCGCAAATTCTATTTATTTATTCAGCGATCAGAAATCTAAAAAACAATATATTGCTTACTTGATCGTGCCGAACAATCGGACCATGCTGACCAAGGACCAGTAGCTTCAATTGGCCTATGATATCCAACATCTAAACACGAATATATTAATCTATAAACTATACTACATATGATGATTCAATTATAGCATATAATATCCTAAACAATTGAATTTTTAAATACCAAGCATTGAAATGGTACATGCAGTCATTCATATTTATCATAACAGGTAAAAAATTATCATATCAAAATATTTCAAATAAATTATACGACTTCAACTATCAAATTACATCGTGCTATTCAATTGATTTAATCGGTTACCTCGTTTCTTTTTGATACTCCATCGGTAGAAGCAGTAAAATCTGTAAAGAGAGGTGGAAAGGGTCGAATTGATGGCAGTCGGCTACAATTTCCAACGATCGTATCACGTCCAATTTTTTCATTGGTTTTTCTGGCACTAAAGCTACCTGAAAACAAATAAATCTTCCCGGGATATGAACAAAATTTTCAAGTGAAAAGTTTGATATATGCAATGAAATGTCTGCTCAATATTTTGAAATTAATTTCGATTCAGAATTCATCAACCTTTTGATTATAATAAACAGTAATTTAATCCTATTCATCGCATTTAACCCAAATATATATAATAAAGAACGTTATAGAACAATATTAATGTATTAAATTCCAAAAATCGATTAATAATGAATATAATTTTTCTAAATACTCTTTTATATTGTAAAACTGATGTACAGTTATACCGATATAATGAATAGCAAATTTGTTCGTTATTTATTTATCGTGTCATCAATATAAGGAAGTAAATGTACTTACATCTTGGTCAATGCTATTTTTGTTGAATAGATAACAAATATGATCCTTATCTCGTTCATGTAGGTAATAAAACATCACTAAAAATTGGTCTATATTAATTCAATTACAACTTGGAATATGATAAAAATATTAAAAGCAAAAATTACAAATGTAGTTGTAAAATTGTAATTATTCTGCGATCTTTGATTATAATTATAATTCGCAATTTATAATTACAATTTGAATTTGTATCTAAGAGAATATACCTTAAAAAAATGTTATAAATAATTATTCGGATAAGTAAAATTTTTTTCAATTAACATTTACTGCTAATTGGAACCTTATTTTTTTAAAATTAAGAATAGACAAGAAAGAAATTTCGTTACTATTATTTAATATTTTTTTGCAACATTAAAATGCCATATATTCATTTATAAATTAACATACACATACATACTAATAATACTATCGAATTAATTCATTTTTTTCGATTATAATTTCAATTATTAGTCAATGCCCATTTCATACATTGTTTATAAATAATATTAGAAATTTTTAATTTATCAAAATTTTTGAAATTTTGATAAATTATTTTATATATTACCTGCGACACATTGTGGATACAAATCAATACAATTTCGACGACATTCACTTGCTGAATAAAGCAAAAGTCGTGTAAATGGTTGAACACCCATAAATGCTGTATTATTATGCATTCGAAGACAAAGTGACTCAATCTAAAATAATTTGCATAATAATAAAGTAATGAAATGTTCGATAAGATATTAAATAAGACAAAAATAGATAAATAAACAGATCATTTTATATTGTATTATTATAGTTAGTTAGAAATTCGGCGGAAAAATAAATTGAATCATTGATATACTATTATGGTAGTAGTTTATAGAGATGAATTATTTTATTGAAGTTATAAATGCCTTTATAGAGATGAATATCTTAAATGAAGTAATAAATGAAAGCATTAACTCTTTAATAGCTCAAAAAAATTTCCAAAAATTTATACTTATAAAATCGGAAATATAAATAAAAAATGATTTAAAACGAAAAATCGATTCATTTTTGTAAACTAATGATATGCAAAAATTGAATAAATTTGTCAAATATTTAATAAGAAATAAAAAAATTGATTTTTGCAAAGCTAATTTTATAACTATAAAAGGAACAAAACATATTACGCATGTAAAAATATAAACTTATTCGAAAAATTTTTGCAGAACTTTTAAATCTTTCATGCAATTCTTTTTATCAACAAAACGTGTTCTGTTTAATAAAATGTTTTGCGTCATAGAACGCTTTTTTTTCATAAATCTTATTTTTCTCTTCTTAATAAAATACTCGTTAAAAGACGAAGTATTTCATGTCTACCTATTATATAATGATATCGAGGAGGAGATTTTATTGATTGATAATTTTATCGATTGATAAATTGTTCAATTGAATATTTAAATAAGTTTTACTTCTGCAGAATTAAAAACCGAAGTCATGCTATCCACAAGCGTTTCAATGGTAGCTTTTACCGTATCGTGTATTTCCAATGAAGTCGTATTACTGTCGTTCGTTGAATAATTTCCTTCTGATCCTATAAAGAAATTTATTATTTTTACCAAAAACTATAATTTTTCAATTTTTTCATTTTTTAATTTTTTGAAAAAATTAATAAGTTGCTAAAGTTTCTAAGTAAATATATTTTCAAAAAGATTTCCTCAAATTATGTTAATATTGTCTTTAAAATAATGCAAAAATATGATTGTTTGTTTTCTTCAAAAAAAAAAGAAAAAAATTACTATGAATTGCAAGAATGAATATGATACTTGTGCCGTTTATGCACTTATCATATCTTTCATGCTTACCGTAATTAGTTACTACTAATTCAACATATTTAATCGTCGGAATTAAAAAAAAACTCACTTTTTTTTTGTAAAAAGAGATGATTGAAAAGCATTTTTGACTAGCTTTTGTTACATTAGTAAAATATAAATGATATATCGTTAATCGGTCAGCTGTTATTTGTAAGAATGATAAAAATGAAAAGCAATGTACTATAAATTAGAAATATTTCAGTAATTTTATTTTCAAAAATTCTTCCACTAAATGATGCAGTTGAATTATTATCTTACGACTGGTTAGAACAGAAAAATAAAATTGAAAAAATTAAGAATATATTTTTCTTATTTCGAGTGAATTTAGCGGCAGGAAATTTGATGGAATGGATGGATTTTAGAACTGGAAATTAAACCTTATAATATTTAAATTTGATTTGATAATTTTTAATAGCATAAAATCGATTTTTCAAAAAAACGAAATAAATTTTATAATTTTTTCATTAAAACATCATTTATCAGTTATTGAAATAAAACGTTGAATAATTTCCTTTTGTTCCTATAAAAAAATTTGATATTATGAGGATTAAAAACTATAATTTTCCAATTTTTTTGATTTTATTTCTTTAAAAAATTTAATAGTCGATAAAATTTCTAAATAAACGTATTTTCAAAAAGAATTGCGGCATAATATCCATAAACAATTTTCAATTATATTTTGATTTCAAATTCGTCATTGTTTCAAGTTTTTCAATTTTTCTAATTTTTACATTTCTATATAAAAATTCGATTCTTTCCTATGCTTTTTTGTCTTCAAAAGTTAGTTCTATTATCATCGTAGAAATTAATTAATTACGTCATACAACTATACGTCTAATTTAAAATATCCATGATACAGATTAATTAATTTTACGAAAAGTCTGAGGTTATTGAAAGAAATTTAGACTTCTAGGCTTTCTGAAAAGTAGTATGTGTTTTTCGTTCGTGGTTTTCCTATCGTATTATTCGAACAGTTATCAATTAATATTAAATATTAATTAATGTTTAGTCTTATCTCAACAAAATAGTAATCTGGAATTTTGCAGCATAGCCTAAGCTTCAAATAAATAAAAATTCCTTAATCATGATCTTCTGAAAAATTCGTGCATGCTGTTTTTCTGGTTGATTTGTTAGTTTAATCCCAATTAAATATTTAGTTTTTTTTCATGAATATTGAATAATCAGGTGTTTCAAATTTTACATAAGATAAATCGGAGTAACAATATTTAAAACCAAATTTCCACTTGCAGCAAAGCACCTAAAATTTCAAAATTTCTGAAACTTATTTAGGATGTTCTTTTTTGAAAACTTAAGATGATTCCAATTTTATTTTCCCTTTATCCTGTTATGCATACATATCTTATTTACTACTTAATTAATCGAAAAAATCTAAATAACAATATTATAAGAAACTTAAGCAACTTTTACTCTATCATTTATGGTAATCATAGTTTTTTTATTCATAATTTGTCGGAAAAAATTTGTATCAGTATATATCTTACTTATTTCTATTAATTATTAATTATTTGTTATGCGAGTAATCCGCTAAATTGTATAATAAACTGCTTGTCTTTATTAATTATTATTTGTTATGTGATAATTCTGTTAAATGTAAAATAGATCGCTATGCCATGACTGAAATGAATTGAAGTAAGATTTTTTTAGGTGCGATATTCTGATATATAAGGCATTTACTTTCAACGTTCGGATTCTATGAAAAAAATGAAACTTCTGGAATTCTCCATTATCCTGATAGAAAGACGGTATATCTATTTTAATATCCTTTAATATGTCTAGAGCCACATCTTGAGAAGATGTAGTTATTACGAAAAATTACTCGATCATTAGACATAATAAAATAAAAACTTCATAAGATGCTGTCATGTTAAATACGCTTACTTTAAATTTCATTAAAAAGGTACAATTTTATAATTGATATAGTAATTGTATTTATAATAAATTAAATAGGCAACAATAATAATAATACATTTATGATAAATGATAACGATAATGATTGACTGGGACTGACAATGACTCTCACTTTGTTGATTTTAATAAAAGTGCTAAATAATGATAATTCCAATACTAAAAGCAAAGGTACAATATTAGTGATAATATTATTAAAAATAGAAAAAAGACGCGAACAAATAATGAAACAGAAATCCAACGAACCATTCACGAACGAATGAAAAAGAGGAAAAAGATGTAGAACGCCACCAGAATCCATGCCATTTTGTTTTCTCGTTTTTCCAATTTCACGTAAATCCTATGCGCCACACGTCCGACTTGTTCGAAGCTTTCTTGCAAGTTCAGCTAGTATCTTTGATTATTTTCGCATTCATAAGTAATCTTTTGCAAAATAAAGTCATTTTTCAGTGAAAACTCCGCCTTTGTCTGCTCTTGCATTTAGTTTTTTCTTATTTTTACCCAGACATGACCGTTAAATAATTAGAATTGTTCAAGATAAACGAAGAAATCTTAATCATTATTAGGAAAATTTTACATTTTCAGTATTTGACTTTTTCGCTTAAACTAACAATTAATAATTTATCGGTAAAACGTTCAATCATCAGTATAAATGTCAGCAATAGTTTTATTCGTTTAACTAAATGAATTTTTCAATTTTAATCAAAATGTTTAAATTTTAAGTTTTTTAAAACATTTTTCAACAATTCTTTGGTCCCATATATATTTTTCCTAAATTACTTGAAACTGCTGATGATGTAAAGTGGAAATATTAATGAATCTGAGATTAGTCTTTTATTATTTATAACTGATTATTTCCGTATTATACATTTTTTATACGATAGAAAAATCACCGATCATTAAAGCTGATTATCACATAGCTTATCAGATACTTTTATGACCTTGGCTGATCAATTTTATTTCCATCTATTCTACTTTAATCATAGAAATTTATAAGCTTTTTATATCATTTTTATGGTTATATTTTTCTGTCGCTATTAACAAATTTTCTATCCTTAAAAATTTCAAATTCCCATTCTTGAACACATTTATTATTACTGAAACATCTCTAATAAAAAATATTGAAAATCATTCGAATCCTTAATGTCAAGTTTTGGAAGTGATAATAATATATACTATTTTCAATCAATTCATTTTTCGAGATATTTAAAAACTTCTTGCGAGATATCTATGTAATCTTTCCTATCAAAAAACGAAACCTTTAGTTAAGAGGTGGGCTAAATGAACGATAGTGAAATGTTCCAGTCTAAAAGATTTTTTCTTCTTCAAATTCCAGTAACGTTCTTTTTATAATTTCCAACAACAACAATATTCCTGGAAATAAATTCTTAACAACTGTCGTTCTTTTGCATGTGTTCCAGTAACTCCAGCGATTAACACTATGGGGCAATTGCTCCCTAGTAGCTATAGAAAAAAACCTTTCTGCCTAAGACTTTTTCATGATGTAATCAACCACAAATAAACTGCTTATTTGCTTGAAATTTTTGATATCATAAGTAGTAATAGAGAACCGATGCTAAATATTATCTCTAGTTATATTTCCAAAGAATAATAAATTCGAACCTTGAGGAAGTTGAACCATCTCTCAAAGGCAGAAAAAAAAAGATAAAAAAACGATTTTAGTTAATTATTTACCAAAAATTAATAAAAACAGACTAACACTGACTTGTAATGGTATTTTTATTTTTTCCATAACAGCCTATTTTTGAATTGATAATAAATGATTTAGAAAAAATCATCATAAATACAGTTTAAAATTACATGATAGATGTTACACGGCTTACTTGTCTTTAGCCTTGCCAATCAATTTAATGAATTTTTAAATGGTGCACCATTTAAATGTTCAAACGGAGGTATTCTTCCATTCTGTTTGCTTATATACGGAAATAAGGAAAGTAATGAAAATTGTGTGTAGGTTAATTATGTATGATGCAAAGAACAAATTTTTATAAATTTCTATTTTCATTGACACTAAGCAATTTTAAAATCATACATTTTCAATCTTTTTTTTCACATTACCATGTGGTAATAATAAAGAAAGAATAAGAGAAAGCTTTTTGAATGTTGAAAACATATATATATATATATATATATATATTATAAATATATATATACATATGTGTATTATCACCTCTACAAGCAACACCAACCAGAAACATAATCGCACAAGCTTACCGAACTACGATGCTATATTGGTTTGCTCATGCCACATGGATAATAATTCATTGGAAATTAATTATGCCTTCCAAAAACCCTGAAACGAAAAAAAAAACAAAGCAAAAATATCGTTCCATCAACTAATTCTAAATTAACAATCATAAATTTTTAGAGATAATATATTAAGAATCAGTATTTAGCACTCGTTCGGTTTCCAGATGAGGGTCCGAATTGTAACAAGTGCAATGGATACTTCGGCACTAAGAAACCTCAGCTTTACAACTTAATTACTTCATCATCAATATCTCATCCTCAAAGCATTCCTCTTTTCAAACTTATCAGGATCAAGCTTCCTTTTACAACATAATAGTTATTTTCAAAAAACTTATCAGGATCAAGCTTCCTTTTACAACATAGTAGTTATTTTCAAAAACAATTATCATTTTATTTGAAAAAAAAACTATTATCACAATAAACTGCCTAGCTTATCTGGCTCACATGAATTCCATTACATCAAATAATGATTACGCTATCAGTCAAAACGAAAGAAATCTAAAATTCAGAACTCTCATCCAGAGAAAATTTTAAAAATTAAAAGCAATTCCACTGCCCTAGAAGACATCATAACAAAGAGAAAATAAACGGTGATAAAAACAAGGGAAATAAATGTCATTCTTTAAGAAACAGCAGCTCATAAACTAAAACTTAACTGCTTATAAAGTTTATAATATAGATTTGAATAAGACAGATTATGATATCTTGAATCTTTGCTTGCACAGCAGCGTATATTGAATTTAGAAAAAATGACATACCACTAAAAATGTTTATAAACTAAAATTTACCGAATGAATGGAAGAAGTTCTAATTCTTTCCTGAAATTCATTTATAGATAAACAATTTTACAACACGGACATTTCCGAAAACACAAACCTGCGATTAAAATAAAACGGCTCGGATTACATTACTAACCAAGTATTATCTAGTATGAAAATCTTTTTAAAAATACGGTTAAATGATTCATTATCAGTTTTCTGAAGATAAGAATAAATTCAACTGTATCCATCGAAGTTATGGATAATGCAATTTTCAAATTATAAAAAAATGTATATGAAGATAAAAACTAAAAAAAGAAAAAACATACTTCATAATATCCATTGTAACGTACACTTCGTATTTACATCGGATCCTTCATCATCGCTTCCTTCGCTGTATATTACATTTATTATTTAATACAAAAACTGCTTTTTATTTCAGTTTAAGACACTTAATGAAAAATATTTTGAGTTAATAACTACATAAAAGAAAATCTGAAACTGATTCTTTTTTGTCATGAAATTTCATTACTTTGATAAGACTATCAGGTGTAACTTTTTATTAAATTCGATTGAAATTTAAAAACTTTGCTACATTAATTTAAAATGTGCAGGAAAATAAAATCATAAACCTCTCAATTCTTTTGCTGTGACATAAAGACACTTGGGATACGTTAAATATTTCAGATCCGTCACATTTCTTTTAATTACCGAATAATAATAACGATGAGGAAATGAGCACTGAAATTTAATCCAAAAAAAAAAGATGAATTTAGGAGTCAAATATACAATAATCTATGAAGGAAATATGAATAAAACTAACGATTGCAGAAAATCTTAATTTTCAAATATCATGAATTATTTACTCAATCACACAAAGAAAAATAAGTAAATAAAGAGACACGGTAGATGATAAACCATTCTTGAAAAAAAATTTTCTGGAATGAAATATTAGCGTATTCATCCATCCTCTTCTTTTCACACTAACTCATGTCTTTCGCTTCCTTATCTCGTTTATTTCTTAGCTAATGTTGTGGCTCAGAAAGAAGATTAGACATCTTTCAATGAATGCATGTGAATTCAACCGACGAATTAACACATTAAACTGCATCCTCAATGTGAAGTTTACGTCATCGCCAAACAGGCCAATATTTCAAGGAAAACTTCTTAGTATCTTAGAAAGTTTGTAAAATCTTTTAAAATAAAAATAAGGTTTAAACCGTTTTTCTTAATAGTGTATATGTTTAATACTTATTAGATAAGAAATTTAAATAACATACGTTGGAGCTTTTCTTGCAAACTCCTCGATTGAAATCTTCACATGGTTTAGTACCAATAGCATGCTTTACATGCAAATATGGACAATGTTCATTGGAACAAGTAAAGCGCAAAAAATAATCACAAATTGGCATCTGATGTGAAGAGAGACAATGAATCTGTCCACATCTACCACGGCATGAACCCATCATTAATCTGAAATCAATATACAATGCAGAATGAATCTATCTAATTCTTCATCTTTATATATAATCATCACACTGTTAAAAATGTACTCCATCTGATAATAAGATAAATCTAATAATTTCAAATATGATTCACTTAAAACTAAAGAAAAAAAAATCTACTTGCTACAAATCTTCGTCATTCTATGCGTAGAATCACCGTTATGATCGAATGGACAAAAAGCACCAGCTAGACAATAACCATGTTCCGCAAACTCAAAACATTCATGAGAAGCCTCCGTATATAGTTTATCTTTAAAAATTCAATTTAAAAATATTATTATTAATTTGAATATTATCGAGAAAATTAAACACAAAATTTAATTCATAAAAATGAAACTTATGTATCAAGATTAGTTACTATAAACGACTAATTTGTATGTCGGATTATAATATCTAAAATATTCAAATAATGTTATAAATGTCTGTTTCACCTTTAATCCTCCGAAGCCGACGATTTATCTTTCGTATTTTGAACGGAACATTATGCATTGATGTAGTTTGCTAAAACAGGCTTTCATGAATAATGCATAACTGCATGTATATAACACCAATAGCCAAACAAAAATTATTTCATTAATAAAAACAAGTTAAAGTAAAATATCGGTTCATAATCTCAATAAACATTTATGCATAATGTGACAACTTGGCAAAAAAACTCACAGGTACTTCATCCTCAACTTCCAAATTCTCATTTACTTGTCGCCTCCTCCACGACATACCGTTTTTTGACATTGTTCCGTTAGAAGATATGTGTTTTGTTGGCTTTACATTTTTTGATGTTATAATTAAAGTACTGGAATGGCCGGATGCACTAGCTGAAAGCAAACAGAACATCGTGCTGATTGAAAATCATTTTCGAAAAAAATTAGACATTAAAAAGAATAAAACATGTGACTAAAACATATAGAAAAGTTTTTCCGATCAAAACACATTATACACCAAATGCATCTAAATAAATATGCAGTACTAGAATCCATACATGAATCTGCAAGGCTAGTAACGACGAGATTTGGCGTCAGAATTTTTGCACAGGATGCGTAGCTTTACGCACAATTTTGGTAGCAGTACGAATAACTGCTGGAGCTTGATCTATAGGTAACAAACGTTTCACAGGCATAAGTTTCAAGGATGAATCTGGACTATTGTGACGAGATTCCTGAAAGAAATACAGATTATTAGTTACAACTCTTCAGTTTACAAATAATCTGAGTGAGCTAAGCACATTACAGCGCGAACAAGTTAATAATTTTAATGTCAACTAATCTTTTAGGCAACTTTTGACTTTCATTCAATACCTACTAAATTTCGAGGATATTTAAGAGTAAAGACAATGAATCCTTAAAATGTTTTAGTGCAGCATTTTAGGCACATGCAGCAGACTGGCATGACCTTACTTATTTTTATAGAATGCCTTCAAAACTAAATACTTTTTCAGGCTGAGGTTCATTATAATCGCTGCTATCATAATTCATATCGTCACTTCGAATTTTCAAAGGGAACGTTCGTCCTTCTGAAGACTGTGGACGACCGCAGTTTTCCGGTAATTTAAATACTTTTCCTTTGAATTGCGACCGTATTGTTAAGTTATTTTCATTCGAAGCAGTCTCCTCTCTTTTCAGTCCTGAATTTTGCTAACCATGACAGTTAATTATAATCCAAACCTTCATCATATTAGATGAATCATTAATCCAGATTTTTATTGCTTCTTCTCTACCTCTTTTCTTTAAAAGGACAATATAAATTCGAGCTGTAAAAAAACTTACTAGAAATAAATTTCGTACACTGCCCACTCGGAACATCTGACTTAATTACCTGCAAAAGATAAGTAATTCAAAAGAGAGCTAAATTATATGGAGTATAGCAGGCAACATTTTTAAGCTTCAGTGATCAATAGATAAGATAAATTGGTAAATGTATAACCAGTCTTTATTTGGAGCTGACTAAAGACCCAGAAAATATCCGATGTTCCCAACATAATTGAAGTGTAAAATAATGCTTCAAATAAATGTGCTTTATTGTATTGTTTATCAATAATCGGTCGTTTCTTTCTGACTAATTCTAGAAAGCAAAAGTCTACTACATTTGCAGTTTGACATATAATTAGTAGCCCAAAAGCTTCTTGTTGTCACAGAAAGACACTAACCTGTTGATTATTCTGAAGGATATCTTTTTCAGCGTGCTGAATATCACAGTCTGTAAATAATTCTCATACAATGCAAATTTAAAAATCTAATTCTTATTCCAAACTTTTTCAATAGTTTCTTGTCTCTAAATTAAAAAAATAAGTACGTTGTGATGCCTGCACAAAAATACAAACGTTGAAGTACAGCTATTTTTATCTTCATTATATTTTAATAACATATTTCAGGCAATTTAAGCTTTCAAAAAAATTCTCTTGTCCGACAAACCTCTGTTAGGATTAGGAATCTGCAATGTCATAGCAGTCTGTTTTATTGGCATACCAAGCTGAAAATACGACAATTCAATTTCAAACAAATTCTCCTCACTTAAAAAGATACAAATCCTACAAAATTACTGGCAGCACTATTACTTATGCTACACATTATCAGAGCAGTCAGTGTTACAAAAACGAATAAACAATAAGTAAATCAGGTCAGCGTAGAAGGAATCTTACTAGAGTGCATTTCAAAGATTACCTCAGGTGGTGGCGGTGGTGAATCGATTAAACGAATATAAGTTTTTGGTTCGGAATGTGTTATTTGGTTTACCGCATTGTTGCGAAACATTCCTATATTAGAGGCGTACAATGATTCATAGTATTGAACTGTAAATTAACAAAGAATTAAAGCAATATGCTATAAGTTTGTTTCAATCATGTATTCGTATATTTATAGGAACATAATGACAAAGTTTAAATGAACAATTTATTTTCCATTCGATGACGAAATTTAGTATCAGTAGCCACAAAAAGAAGAATGTTTAATTGCTTAAATAAATTAAAGAATGTTTAATTGCTTAAATAAATTAAAGAATGTAAAGATGAATAGGAACATGAAGCGACAAAGACATCGCTGCAGAAAGAAATCAAGTGAAATAATATTTGAGATTTAATAGTAAACGGTCGCAGGCACAATGTCATGAAATGAAATGAGATAAATGGTTCGTATTCAGTATGAAAAAAATAGGAATTTGAAAACATTACAAAATAAACTAACTCTTATTCATCATAGTAGTTACTGGCTGGTAAAATGATCGTGCATCTCGCCAATAGGAATCTGCAAAAATTAATAAAAATTGTTTCCACTAATTCCACAAAAACGTAACGATGCTATGCAATAACAAATATCGAATTCGGAAAGAAATTGATAATATTATGGTGCTCATCCATTCCATTAATAATGTGGATCATCGAGAGTTTCATAAGAATCAACACATGGCAACATCTTAAAATGAGCATCTATGATATAGTCTGTCAGACTTTCAAACTATCACCTTTCGCTATCTCGATATTTCCTTGCGGAAATTTCAGAAGTACTTGATGAGACCAACTACAAGTTTTAGCGAAGCCAACAAGAAACAATCAAATAGTGGCTCGCAAAAATCGGACGATCCAAACTAATAGTCGTAGTTGTCCAAACTAAATTAAATAAGAGCATATAAAAAGGAATCGGAAAAAATAAATTGCTTGTGAAAGCATACGAAATATACACTTTCGAATATATAAGCACTGCAAATAAAATTACCTGTTATAAACGGACTACTAGTTGTTGTTAGTTGTAATGGCAGAGGTTCAGGAAATATCGAAGGTGTTGATGATGGTAGTGGTGGCGGAAGTGGTGGAGGTGGTGGCGGTGGAGGCGGTGGTAACGATAATGCATCACATCCAACCGTTATCTATAATTAACTAACAAGTGATGAGATCATCAACCGCACAGAAAATAAGGAAATCATTAACAATAAGTGATTAGGAATAAACACGTTATGAAATAAGAGTAAAAATTTTCCTTACAAAAACTATTAAATCCTATTCACAGCACAATCATATTTTCCAGTCGTAGTATGGAGAAGCAAAGTAATCAGAAATAAGAACTATCCGAGGAGATTTATTATTTCAATAAGTAATATCAAATATTAACTTAAATAATTTCAGGAAAATTCTAGAAAGCTTGATTTGTTTTTTATTCGCAAGATAATGATATTCAGCAAGAAAAACATACCTTCAAAGGTAATATTGCTTCATTTTGAGTTAAATCCACCAGACTACTTCGTCCATGGCGAAATCCATAACGATATGACATATAATCTCAGTACTACAATCAAGTATTTATTTAACTTATGGTTTTGAAACTTGCGAGTCAGAAAAGTTTTAAAGTTTTAGCGATGTGAGAGACTTAGAATGGGTCTTTTTGCATAATGAACGATGGCGATACAAACTACATAGCCCTGATGATTTTTGCCATGATACAATTCCTCTATCCTTGGCTAAGTGTAGAAAGTGCTGCATTCTATACACTTCCAATAACTTACGCACTGCGCAACTATGATTAATTAATCACTAATATATAGGACAAAATAATTAAACAGCTTGCCTATTCTTTTTCCCTTCAAATACGAGTAAATGATCGTCGTACTAATAAGTGTCAAAATATAAGTCATCTAATTCTTTGCCTCTGAATATGACTAAGCGAGCATCTTACTAAATATACGACAACATAACTTATGTAACTCTAATACGATTAACGATCATTTTATTGATATATACAAGCAGTATAACTCATATAACTCTTTTCCCTATCAATACCATTAAACGATTATCTTAGTGATACATACAATAATATAACTCACGCAATACGACTAAATGATCAACCCACTAACATATACATGGTAATATAGCACACGCAACTCTTTTTCCTACAAATAACCAACGGTTCCCGAACACCGTCCAAGACGATATAACCGACCATAATATGCATCGATTACAGACCATCACAGACCAATGAAACTCCGCCCGATTAAACCAAGCATATATTACTATTTGAGCCTAAGTCACTTTGAATTTCTGCTTGGTAGACTTTTCGTCCAATTTACTGCCAAAAGATCCGTGAAACAATTTCTCTGTTTTCTCTTTGCCTGCTCTTTTTCTCCTTGCCTCTTCTTTTTAATCCTTTTAAACATGGCATTTCACAAATCTTATCAATCTTCTCTTTATCCGCAATACTCTCATTTTACTCAACGCTTATAAATTTAATGATATAGTTAGCGTTAAATTTGTTTTTCTCATTGTTCGTATAATACCGATATTCCCATTTATTTTTCGTTTTCTTGATGGCCAAGAAATGTTTCATTTCTGGAAAAATGAAAAATAATACTTTTCAGTTTTTTACCTATCTTTTTTTTTTTTTGAAATTCTTACATATAACATTCGGTTTTTATAATATTTTTTGTAAATTTATAGTAAATTTCATTTTAAATTTGTGAATTTTACTCTTTCAATTATTCAAAATTAAATTATTAATTATTGTTACATTGACTGTAACATTTTTTTTAATATTTGCTCAAATTTAACTGATATTATCGCAGAAACACTATAAAATTTTATCTAATTATAACATTTATTATATCATACTTATATGCGGGATATTTCAGATGAAGTCAAATAACGATAAGGCATATTTGACAGATGAAGGAAGTAGTAAATATGTGATACCAGGTGATCGATTATTTCCCATTAGTGAACAGCTTAAAGCAGGTATTGGTACTTACGAATTATTCGGACATATCTATGCATCATTAGCTGGTACTCTACATATGTATACAACTACCGAGGTTATTTTTTTCCCTGCTAGTTTATATAAACATAGAAATGATTTATTCAATATTCATAGATTAAATTCCATTTTATAACTAATTATTTACAAAAAAAAGACTTAAAATTTTTAAAAGAAAAAATAAAGACGACTATAACTTTAGGGATATAAATTATCGTTATACCCGATAAGAATAAGGGAATAGCATATATGCATATATTCACCGATAAGAATAAGGGAATGGCATATATGCATATATTTTTGAATAATATTTCAAAATCTTAGCTCTTTACCAATTTTAAATCTTTTAAGATCCTTAAAATTGTCATCTTCATTTCTTTACTTGTGGTTATTTACAATTTTTTATGAGAATAGAGATCAGAGAATTTATGAGAATAGTGATAAGAGAATTTTCTGACAAGGGAAAAAATTTCAGTGTGAAGAAGTTTATTATTTGGAGAATAATGAATATGAACGCTTTTGTTATTTATCTGGAAAGTGTTTTTTTCCGAAAATTTCAAAGCTAGGAAATTTAAGAATAATAGTATTTTTATTCCTGTAATCTAATTTACAGCGTGATAAAGAAACGAAAATTGTAGAAGTACGACGAGAATCAGAAAAGAAAAGCGACATGTGATGCCTTATGTTGGATGTATTGTAACTGCAAAGGTTCGTTTTCCTTAAAGTTCATTTCTTGCGCTACTCTTGACAAAGTGAGAAATGGAATGGAAAAGAGGCAAAAAGGAATTAAAAAGTTAATGATTCTTAATATCAAATGTATTTGAATGTAGTATTGAATTAAATAGGTGTATCTATTTCGAAGTATCTTTTCTTAAGATAAAATTGTTTAAAATGTTTACTGCAGTTTGATGAATGCTGTAATTTGAATTATAAAACATCCCGTTATTCTTCGTATCAATATTTACATATTCATTGATTGTAAGAAATATTTATAGTTTTGAAATGGATGGTATTAAAGAGTTATCGTAAAAAAAATGAATGAATGATTAATATTGTGGTTGAGAAGGTTATATTTTCAGGTGCAAAATATTGGTCAAAGGTTTGCAAAATGTGCAATTCATTGCGTAGAATGTTCCGTTTTATCTCACGAATTTAATGGAATATTAAGGAAGGAAGATATAATGCCTATCGAAAAAGAAAAAGTGAAATTTTTCTATTAATATAAATTACTAAATTTTCTGAATATCAGTGATTAATAGCTATACGCTAATCTTATCATTGCTGGATGAATTTGTGTATATTACGCTATTTTTACACTTTAAAATTTAAAATAAGATGAGAAAAAATTGTCTCATTTTTTTCTTTTTTTTTTTTGAAATAGGTTGAACATAAAATTCATCAATAACATAATGAACAAAAAACTTCAAAGCTATTTATAGTTGAAGTGATCCTGATGATATTCCTTAAAATGGAATTTGACATGCTTTATTTTGCAGATAAAATTAGAACAGTGTATACATCCTGGTGATATTATCTTAGCACGTGTTATTGGTTTCGGTGATAATCAACACTCATATTTGCTCAGTATCGTAGAAGATGAATTAGGTGTTGTGAGTGGTGTTGGTGATTTTGGTGAGCGAATGGTGCCATGTTCCTTTGACGAAATAAGATCAACTGTAACAGATATTCGTGAACCTCGAAAAGTTGCACGTATACCAGATTTGAATTGTTAAATATATCTTATTTAAATATATCTTATTTCCTGTTATAAATTTTTGCATTTCTTTTTTTGCGACTGTTTATTGCTATTCAGTTCTTGATTGAATTCGGAACAGTTTTCATCTTATTGTCACCTATTTTAATATATTAAAAAAATTCAGGTTTCTCTGAGGAAATTTAAGGCTTAAATTTAGGAAAAGATGGAAAAAAATAATCGGAAATTTCCACTCTCTTATTTGAAAAAGGTCTTATGTAATCTATAGTGAATCCTATGTTGTGATTTTAGCGAATGGTATTGTGCATCCTTGTTGTAGGATAATTTTACACTATTCTGTTGGAAAATTTTGCTATTATTGATGATTATTATATATAACCTCTTTTAGATTGTGTTTATATTTTTATTAAATATTTAATTATCACCCAGGTTAATTAATAATACATTCTTCGTCACACTTGATATGAGATCTGCGGCCTGAATGTTAATGCATAAAAATTGAAAAATATCCTCAGTTATGGAATAATATCAGAAATCCAATCTGGTAGAAAATGATTGATTAATTCTTGCTGTTTACTATAGTTAAGTCATTTTTTGTTGAGTGTACTAATTAATTATTACATAATTGCATAATAATACACTGCTAAAAGTTTATTTTCATATCTAAGTAAAGTACAAAGGTTGTGTTTCAATTAATTTTTAATCTCAAATATCGCCTGTTATTCTTGCCTTAATAGTTAGATCTCGGGTAGTGGATCAGCTGTTAAGCTACTTCGTAACTAAAACTCACGAATGAAATAGTTAAGTCGATCATATCATACGTTTTTATAAAATTTTATAGTAAGATTTCATTTATTTTTTTGCAAACATATGGAAAAAATATGACTAATTTTCAAGTAACAAAATGATTAATGCAGTAATTTTATCCGTTTTATTTCAATTTTATAAATTATCTTTTATGGACTAAAATTTTGTGAAAAAGAGTGCTAAACAAAATATTTATTTTATCAAGGTGTTTGTATATAAATGATATTGATCATGATTAGTCCCATCAATTATTTTTTTTTAGATAAGAAATTGACTGTTTTTTTGTCTTTTTATTGTAATTGAACTTTTTAATTGAATTTTTTTGGTTGAAACTTTTTTTGAGTTCGATTGATATATGAAGTTAAAGCGGTAATAATCACAATAACAATCGAAATCGATTAAAGGATGTTTGCTCATCCAGGTGTTGAATGGTGTTGAATTTCAAATTTTTACTTTTCTCTTCCTTCAATTGCAATGTTTTTTTAATGTATTTGTTTATCTTATCAATGAATGATTATCTCTAATAAAAGTGAAAAATAGAAACAATATGAAGATTAATCGCATTTACATATAAGATTTTATGAAGAATAATGTAATGATTTTAGATGTATAATTTTAGGTTTTAAATTTGAATGCTTAAGCGATCGCTTGCAATTAATTCGTTATTCTTAATAGAGCAAAGAAATGCTATTGCAAAGAAATTATTTGCATTTGATTCTTGTTCTCAACAATATGTGATGGTCAAAGGGTATCGAGTTAATTCAACATTTGTCCGAGATATATACGATAATCTTACTCCTCAATCATCATCCGATCAATGGCGTGTAAATAGTTGTATTTTTTAAAATGAGATTTTCATGGCAAAAGAATTCTTATAATACTTAATAGTAATTATTTCATCTTTTAATACGAATTGAAATTTATAACATACTTTTTTGAGTTTCTTTATCAATTAATTTGATATAATTATTCTCTGTGATATAACTATATATAAATTGCTTGTTAAAGATTCATGACATCAAATTTAAAAATTTTTTTCATTAGTCTATTTTTCTTTTAAATTGCCAATAATTCTTACTAAGTTGATTTTGATATTTTCAAGCTTAAAATTCAGATTTATAGGATGCTGGTGAAAAATTTATCGAAAAATATTTCGCATCGTCGATGTTACATCGACGTTCTATTTTAATTGAACTTTCGCAGAATTTTGGAGTGGATCATTCAGCGCTGAAACGCTCCATTGAACTCTACCATAAGGTTTGCAAAATGAGTTCAATTTAGAAATAATCAAGAAAAATTTATGATTTAAGCAATTGTAGGATAAAAGATAATTTGTAAGTTAAATGTGATACGAGGTTTAGAATATCTTTCGTGAGGATTTATACTTTTCGAATGCAAATTTTCTTCTGAATTTTTTATTAAAAGTAATCGGTTTAATCGAAGAAATTAAATTTTGTTAAATTTCAGAATCAGCAAGCATTTATGACCGTTGCTTCAGCAGCACGTCCACATTATTCTAGACTTTTCCAATCTATCGGTAATGTGATAGGCGGTGTGAAAAGAATATGTTCCATGCGCGCTGATGTTTTGGTGCGTGCAATAGTTTAGTATCATAATCACTTAAAACTGCTGCGGCAATAATATGGAAATTTGTAAAAGAAAAATTCAATGAGAAAATTTCGTCAAACTTTATTTTTGTGCAGAGATACTATTAGTGTCATTAAAAGAGAGAAGTTATTTTTATCATACGAATAATATGATATGAATTTATGTTTAAATTGCAGGAAATGCTACGCTCTTCGGATTTAACACGAACTGCAAGCGCAGCATTACGACCGATTGAAAATTGTTTCCGTGAATTATTAACGCTTTGGTTTTGTCAAAGTAATTTACGCTTACAACAACTAACGATTGAATCACCGATTGATATTCTTGATAAGGTTAATTTAATTATACTTCTAAATATTAGCATTTGCAGTAAAATTTTCGTATTCTGTTATAAACGAATAAATTGGTCTGCGAATTTTAATTTTCTGAATCTTGTTTTAAATTTAGTTTCTGGATTTTCACAAAATATCCAAACAATAATTTCATAATATTTTTTGATGAACCAGGATGAATAACTGTGGATTTATTCATGGATTTTCTTTCTTTCAGGTTATGATATATGAAGCTGTTCATCCAATAACCGGTTTGATGGATATGAAACGTCGTCTTGGTCCTAATCGACGTTGCTTTGTATTTATGCATGAAGCTATGGATCGCGAACCCTTGATGGTTATTTATGTAGCATTTATGAAAAAGATTGCCAAAAATCTTGAAGTTAGTAAGATTTTCTTCTAAATTATTAAATTCCTGAAGTAAAACTATCCTTGCACGATGTTTGTTATTAACCGATGAAGCAAATTACATCAAGTCTTCAGGATTTTCTCACCTTCCTTTGCTGATAATGATAAATACGGCTGAATATCAGATAAAATATTTTCCATGTGAATTTCTTAATTGGCTTTCTCTAACAGTGACAGAACCGTTTCACTTTTTTCTTTTTTTTTCTTTTTTGTTTATTTAGTGCATAACCTTTTTGAGCTGAAATATATGCAGTTCGCTAATCCATTTGTTCTTCGACGCAGTATTTCGTAATTCTATCAATTTTCAGGATCTAATAAATGACATCGACATACTTGAAGATGAAAATGCATGTGATACTGCTATATTTTATTCAATATCATCAATACAAGCAGGTTTTGGTATTCTTTGTATCTTCTTCAGATTATATTTAATATAAAACCAAATTTTTGAATTAGGTCATTAACACTGTTAATTTCTCTCTCTTATATATCTTTGGAAATGATTACACTTAATGTTGATATACTAGCGGATATTTCCTCGATATCATCACTTACTAGCGGATATTTCCTTAATTTGATCCTCTTTTATCATATATATTTATTAGATAGAAGGATTTTGATCTTAATTTTGTTTTAAAATTTCAATCAATTGTAGATTATGTTCTTCAAAGTTATCGAGTTTGAACGGTAACATTGAATCTTTTAGAGAGAAATGGGACTGTTCTTTATTTCGATTTAGATATCTCGAATTTCGAGGCATGAGTTGTATTGTAAGTATAAGTGTGATATGAAAATGATTCATGATTCACGTTGTTTATTCAGTTCAAATCAATCACAATGATTACAGGGTTGCGTGGTATCGATTTAGGTAATATGCTAATAAAGCGAGTGATTGCTGAGATTTCAAATACCAATCCGCATATACACATATTTGCTACCCTATCACCTATGCCTTGTTTTCGTTCATGGCTTTTACGATCTCTTAAATGTGCAGCACCATCTGGTAAAATGTTTGAATTGTTTGTGGGATCCTGCTGCTTGTTGCACGATATATGAAGTTGAAAACAAGCAGCAAAGTGGTTTCCATCAGTTTAAACTATAATTAGTTAATATTACATCAAATGTGAAGGAAATCAAAGGGAAAACCATCTTCACCTTAATTTAGTGAATGCTGGATGCATTCGTCTGGATAGTCATGAAGTCTTGATGATTTCAGGTTATATCAGTTTGGATTCCTCGATGAAATTGGATATAGGCTACTGGATGTCACCCTTGCTGGTAGGCATGCGGTATTGAATTCCCATCCTGCGGTAGTATTATGGCAGTGTAATAGGTTGCGGATATGTTGTAGCGTTAATATTAAAAATTTAGGATACATAAAACTAATCGAATCTGTGGGAACTATAGTTATCAATCAGTATTTTCGATTTATTATCTTCTAAATATTTCAGGCGATATAATTGACGAAAGATTATTGGCGATTTGTGATGAAAATGATTTTTTTGAAAGCGATAGCAAAGTGACTGAGCTCGTACGATTGTTCTTATTGGATCATTTGAATAAAATTGATGGCAACAAGTAAGCTAAATTTTTTTCTTTTCAAAATATGTTTATTTTAAAAAGAAATTTAAAAAATTGCTTATCCTAATGGTATTATTTGCACTCAATGAAAATTATATGTCTTAAATGGAAAAAAATCAAAAACGCAGAAAAAGAAAGCTAAAAACGCAGAAGGACAAATGAATATGTAAAATTTGTGCTTTGCATATCTTAGGTCTTCCGTAATTATCTTTATGGGTTATGTGGTGGAGAACTTGTTAGCAACACAAAGTTCTTAAAACTTTCGTTGCTGTTTTATAAAGAGGTTGAAAATTGATCAGAAATTGTGATTCTTTCTTAATGATGTGAAGAGAATATTCTTTTTCATCAGGTCTTAAAAAGTTATTTGCAGGCATGAGAAAATTCTCGAGGTTCTTATGCACTTAGCGGTTCGGTATCTGCTAGAAATAAAAATTCTAGTACAGGACGTGTTTTTGATCCTGTAGGTTGGTAGTTTTCCTGTTTTCTGGTTTATTTAGTTCCCATTATTAATACATAATAGTAGCTCTATTATTTCGAAGCAGTAAATCCTATATTAATATGTACTTGTTATCGGTGCAAAGCAGTTTTTGTTAACTATTTTCTTTTCATTTTACTGATAAGCTTTTTCAATTTATTGATTCATTAATATAATTAATTGCCATACTTTAGAACCTGAATCAGCGTTGTTTTTTCAATTTTCGGAACAGGAATATTTTTGTTTTTTTATTTGATTTTTTTTTATGTTGAATCTCATACTCAGTACAAAGTTTTTAAGTTTGAGCGATGCATTAGAATTTAACCTCAGTAAATTTGGCATGTTTTTCAATCCTTTCTTTTTCTTTTCCCTTTGAATTATTCAAAACTGCTTCTGTTAGTAGTTCTACTAGATTATTTAAGTTTTAAAATTTCTATATTTATTTTAGAAAATTTTCATTTGCGAAATGGCGCAGAAATTTATGCCATAAATTGGAAAGCTGATACAACAACAAAGGGAATGGAAAGCAGTTACGGTATGATGGTCAATTATCTATATCGGTTAGATCAGGTTCGTTGTTTGTATGATTGAATGCATTCAAAGTCAAGATTTACTTTATTTAGGAATGACAAGTGCAAATTGCAGATGGGGCGTTTAATCTATGGAAATATATTTGAACTACCCATTGCAGTAAATTTGAGAATTAGTAAATTCCAGTTAGTTATTATTAGTGGCTATTTCGAGAGTTAACATGTGTTCTTCAAAGTTTGTGATTCATGTTTCAGTCATAGTCCACTGAATAATTTGGTATGCCATTAGATTGGTTATGCGTGAAATATTAATCGTATTATTTCAGGTGGCGAAAAATTCAGCCCAGTACATTCAAAAGGAGAAATTGCAATTAATGCTCAAGCTTTAGAATTGTTATAATGGAAAAATCATGTCTTCTTATCCGATTGGTAATAAGTTTAATTTTCTAGATTTGATGTATCTCGTCTCTTATTTCTGAAATTATAATAATTTCATGGAAAATCCTGAATATATGTAATTTCTGCTTGTTGTTTTAATGATATATTGGAATAGTTGAAAAATAACAGTAGTTTCAGTTTATGGAATGAGCAAACTTATTTTTCGTTGTAAGAAATATATTATAATTTTTATTGCATTTATTTAAAATTTTAGATATATATTTGACTAAATATATTTGAATTTAATTACAACTAGTTGTAACTAAATTCATACGCTTATTAATCTAAATCAATTTATTTTTGCCAACAATAAATAACTTTGCTCGTTCCGGCGTTTGGAAATCCGTATTTGGGGATTCAATTCTTTCCAAATATTTGTGCATCATGCTGTTTTGGAAATACTTTTTTTAAATGATGTAAAGATAATTGAATTGGCTGAAAGTCAATGGACGAAAAAGTCAAGTGCATGGTGAATGAAGCATTTTTGATAATCAAATTCAGTTCTCAATGTATTGCTCTACCGATAGACTTAAAAAGGAATTCAGGTCTTTCTGTTGACTGATGTTGGTTGAAAAAATTGCGATTCCCGGTATCTTTCCGAAAGGTAACGTTTCAAAGGAATAACTCTTGACCTCACCTCTATATTCTATTTCTTTTTCTGATACATGAAGATATGTACAGTCTTCGAGATCCAAAATCAAGCTCATGTTTTTATTTGAAGACCTGCCAAAATTACATTAAATTCAATTCATTTCGAATATTTGAACAAAATTCCTGTACTTCGAACATTTCAAACAATTGACATGTCTAACTGAATAAATATTTATTATCTTCAGCATGTTCGTTTTTTGTTAGAGAAATCTTTTGATTTCTAGTTATTGAAATATTTGCTACATTCTGATACTATAATCATTGAATTGAAAAGATTCATTGAAAAATGAAGTTCCATTTGTTATAATTTCGTACAAATTGTATATTTGATACAAATATTTTGCCGCAATAATAAAAATATAAACTGTTTTTCATTTTAATGAAATAAGTACTGGAAAAAGACGAAAGATTTCTTTATCATTAATTGGTTTTTGTGACAATTTTTGCTTATTCAGTTATTAATTGCACTCAGGGGACAGGTCAGGTTTAGAGAAAGCACTATTTTTACTGCTTCATATAATATTTTCGGGAATCTATGAATTTATTAAAACAGAAAATAGATAGTCTCCTTTTAGAAAAGATTCAGGAACCCAAAAGGAAGTTGCCAGAAAGTAATTTAATCAATTCTGATTTCCTTTGTTCTCATGATGATTGATTCCCTTTTTATCTTTGGATTATCAAAAATAAATCTTACCACTTAAACTCGCTTTTATTTTAAATTCGTTTTAAATTTAAATTCATCCCTCTCATTAAATCCAAACACAAATCATTTTACTTTTGATTTTGTGATAGAAATCGTACTATACTTTTTGATCCCGTTTTCATTTTATTCTTTATTATTTTCACCGAAAATTTCAGATAGCACTTTTTTTCCAATTGATAATGTCAGCATTAACCTGTGACCTGATCCTGCTATTTTTGAATCGTTAAGTGTACAAGTATTCGATTTATTATTGAGTTTCCTAAGGTAATATGTTACTTTTAAAAGTTCTTAATAAATAAATAAATTAAAATATTAGCGTAAATTGGATTATTTTATTATTTGTCGCATCTTGCAATCAAAAAGCATTAGAAATGAATTGAATTTCTAAAATATCCATCGTACTAATCGCCTTGGATGATTAATTTGGAAAAAATTTCAACAAAGTATTCGAGAATATCAATCACATTCATTATTTTAAATTTTATAAACAAGAAGAATTTTCAACTGAATGTGTATAAATTATTTCGCGGAAATAGCTGATGAAGAAATGCTACACTGAGCGTATGAATGGGGAGAACAAATTCGATTAAGAATTTTTTCCGTTTTCTATATCTAATGTATTAAATCGTACTAACATTTCTTGGCATGTTTTTGCGTGACACGTGCAATTTTCAAGGTCTAATGTATCAAGTTTTATAAGCATTTTCTGGCACGTCTTCGCGTGATATACGCAATTTTCAAAAGTTTTTGAAATTGATAAGCTATTTTGATTTATTTATTTTTCCCATGATTAACATTTTTTGTTTACAAACATTCAATAAATGAATAATCGAAATGAAATTTCACTTTTAATTTTTATGGGGTTATCATAACTACTTACAAATAAAAACATTTATTTTGTACATTAGGACTTTACTAGAAATTAACTTTCCCAGTCATTCTCCTTCAAAAATGGAATATTTTCGGAATGATTTTAAAAATTAAAATTTTCCAACAAGAAAACAAAAACAGGAAAAAGATTTGAAAGATTTCTCGAGATTTAGTTTGATTAAAATTATTAAATAAAAAAAACAGGAACAAGTAACTCCGAGAATAATCTCCTTGTCAACATTTTTTATAGTTCGTAATTTCTGCAAAAGAAAAAGAAAATCTTTTCCCAAAATTTCTTTTCAAAAATGCAAAATTGCGCTGCATTTGTCAACCACAATAACCTGTTATGTCGTCGAGAATTTAAATTTCAATCTTATTTCAATTTACAATTTTACCGCGCAAGCATTTGTTACAATCTAATCCTCAACAACCCCGTAAACTCTCGCATGGAACGCGACGTCGCATTACATTTATACCATAATTTTTACGATCATTACAGCGATTTTTAAAAATTACAGTCGCAATACCGTGTTACGTGCAAATATCGGTATAAGATGCACTGCTAACATCTGCACGTATCACGGGAGAATTTCATTAAAATTAATTGCGGTATATTTGAGGGAAAAAATTGTTGTAAACTTTAGTTACATTTCCTCATATTATCAGCTTATGCTTATATCTAATTCCATTACGTACCACCTTCCCGAATCCATAAATTTGATCCCCAATCTACCTCGTCACGCGACCCAACTGCATCATAAAACAAGCAAATTTGCGCAACGCCATCCGCAACGCAAACATGTCGCGCGACCTTGCCTATGGTAACGATGACCTGCTATAAGCAACTATTGCAGCACTATATTGTATATGTAATCGCAAAAATTTCTGACTTGTCGTTATGTGATTCTTGAGAATCCGATAAGGTTGGACTAATTGCTGGTAAAACTGAGTATTAGAGCTAATATGGAACACTATATCTATATAATAAGCAATTATCTAAAGTAGCAAGTGAGGTCTTGAAGAGAAAACATGAGATGACCTCGTCCATTTGAGCGGTTAACGACGAAGATTCAGACTTATACGAACGTTTTATTCTATCGCTTGGCGTTCGTTACGTGAACTTTTAATTTTGGTAAGTGTATACGTGTATTACAAATTGCAAGGATAACATAAAGCTCTAAAAGAGATATGGGCTAATACTTTCCCACTTTTACTGTATGCTCGTTTGTATATAATGCAAATAACAGTATTCTGAGCTCACATCACGTAATTACGTTTTATTTGTTGCAGCACCGAATAAGGTTCCTTTCATATTGCTTATTTTAGAAATAAGGTTTAAATTTCAAGAGGAAATAATTAGCTGTCATTTATTGTCGATATAGTTAGGTTGATAATTTCGCAAGAGTCTCTTTGTTTGTTTTGCTAATAATTTTTGTCCCTTACAGAATTTAATTATGCAAGAGAGAATGGCATGTCGATGTATTGGGGCCTTTTGGGAAGTGAAATAGTTTAACTGTCGGATATAAACACATTAGATCATCATCATCGTGCAAATAATTAATTACGACTATCTATGATAATAATCAGTAATGCAGGTACTGTGACAAAGGAAATTACGGCAAGCAACTGTATATGCAATAGTGTTTGTAGTCGGTGCTTAAAGTGATTGATTTCTGTATGGATCAATCGTCGTTGGTTTTTTATCGTTTCATGGCGCAAATTGATCCAGTCGCATTGATTCGAACATATATTCCGTTTGCTAAATCGAGGTACTTTTTTCCATTGTATGTGGATAATTCCTATTTTTAAAAATTGCATGTAATGATATTACAATTGATATGAAATCTTAGTTTTGATTGATTTGATGTTTCTTTTTGTAATATTCATTTAATAAAAAAATGAAAAGATAAAATATGAGAAAGGAGACTTGAACGGCATTCATACACTTGAGCAAGAAGATCAATTCACACAAGATTAAATTATTTAATGTACAGAGACAGCGAAGGAGAGAATGAGGGAATATATGTTTCAAGAGAAATAGGTATTCTTGTTTTTTGTGCTTTAGGATACTCATTCTTTTTGGTGTTGCTGATCTCAGTGGGAATAAGAACAGAAGTATAAATGGAAAAATGAAATGAAAAATTTTGCGCCATGAGTCTGTTCAAAAATTTGAATGAAGTTACATCGTTTCAAGTTAAATTAACATGGACTGTAGTAAGATTAGTGGACGAGCCGTTTGTTAAACAAATGAAACCATTTGTTAAACGAAAGAGTGGATAAGTTAGTCAATGGATAAACAGATAGAAAAAATGAAAGAGGCAATGACGAAAAGAATATTTTGAAAGAGATATTGCCAGTATTTATGTTGGAGAGTAACTGTTTTTTAAGTGTTCTATACAAAATGACCATTTCTAATGATTTGGTAACTGATTTTTAGGGATTTTTTTAATTGGTGAATATAATTGTCATTCCAAATTTTATAGTTTAGCCTTCATTTTTTCTTTACGCCATCAAGGATCTATTTCATTCCTTTGTTTCATGTTGTCGTTCATTCTTTTTGTCTTCTTTCACCTTTTCGGTTGTTTTTTTTTTTTTTTAAATTTAATCCTTTCTACTATAATAAATTTGGGTTATTCAGCAGTAATAACTATTTTTTTATGTTGTGATATGTTTTTTTCTTTTATTTTCTTTCCTTTGCTGTTTTTCTTAATGAAGTTCACTTGAGCGAATTTATTATAGTCAAAGTCTTGATTTTGAAAAACAATCAATTATGCGGCCTTCTGCAAAAAATTGCACTGTGTTGAATTCATCGACATCTAATTCCGGACAAAGTACCTCAAGAGCATGCGAAGCAGTTGAGCGTAATCGGGGATATGAAATAATTTCCAGTGGTTTGTTTTGAATTTCTTAATAAATTTAAATCCTGAATAATGAATTTCTAAAAGTTTCAGTGTATCTAAGCGTAGTAGATATTGCTAAAATACTACGTATGTTTCTGCAAACTCGGAAGAAAGTTCTGTTCAGTCTCTCAAAGATATATCAAATTTCAAGGTTTCGTAATTATGTAATATGGAATTGGTCATTAGATCGGTGATGAAGTTAAATGCATTAAGAAATTTTAATATTACTATGTTATTAGGTTTAGGGACAGTTTCAAACCATGCGCCACCTTCATATGACTCCACTGGATTACGCATGATTCAGACGAATTATCGAGATAGTTCATCATCACCGCGTTCACCTTCCGCTCGGAGGTTTCTTAATTTTTATGATATTCTTTGTATGTTTATACTTATCACGACCTGTTTGGAAATAGGCTTTGCAGAAGGAAGAGGTAGATTAAAGATACTACTAAATTAGTGCTATGTATTCGCCTTGTAGATATCAAAGATTCAAACCTTTCTGACACTCGCATTCCAGTACCAGATTTTGTAATCAGAATGATTTTTATTTTTCTTTGTTTTTTTTTCTGTTGCCCATTTTGCCATTTATCATCTTGGCAAATTCCATCGCGATTTTTACCGTAATGAAACAATTTTTTCTGAAACATTTGAAGTCGTCGCATTTTTCTTAAAAATTGTTGAAATAAGCTTTTGGGAAGCCTTAGTTCTGTTTTTGTAAATATGCCGATGACGTTTTATATCTGGTATAATGTGAGATATTTAAAATCAGATTTTTAATTCAGTATTCTACAAAACTACATTCTTAAAACACCAGAGAATTTTCTGCTGTATCTACAAAAGTCCTTACGATGCAGTTCACATAACAAGTTGAGTCTATTTCAGTGCAAAACGCTTGAAAATAAATTCACCATCAGCACTGTCAGCACGCAGTTCAAGTATAAGTAGTACTGCCAGTACATTGTCCGTGACTGTTAATTCCACCAATCATTTACCAAAAGTCATGCTGTCACTGACAATCAGCAGAAAAGTACTGGAAAACATCTGAACAATACACATTCCACTCAGAACACTGACGGAACGACAAAACTTTCAAAGTATTGTGCTCGAGATGTGTTCCATAACACAAATAGCCTTAAACGACTTAAGTAAGATTTTTTACTTTTAGAATTTTTGATATATTTCTAATTTTTCTCGTTATGATAGTTGGGATTAGATTATTCACTAGTCCAGTATATCATTTAGTGTAATTTCTAATATATTTTGTTTGAAATAAATAAGTACTAAAATCTATATCCCTTTCAGAAAAAAAGTGAAGCCCTAAGTGATTCAATTTTCAGTTCCTCACCGATTCGCATTAATTCTCATTTGGATTTTGAAAATCATAATGGTTATGATGATAACAGACCCTCAACATCCAAATGTTTTGCATCTGGATCGAAGCAGGTGCTAAATGGTGCTGTAAAGCGGCGCTCAGACGTAAATACTAGTCACACATCGACAAGAAAAATGGAATCTCAGGTTAACTTCTACTGCAGTAATTTCCAAATATTTATTTTTAGTTTGCTTAGGCTTGACCTTCTTTCTTGATTTTTTTTAACTTTACCCAGTCTTTTTCCATGACATTTCATCCTGCAATGTATCATTTATTGCAGAACATAGTTATACGAATCATTATTATTGGAGTACAAGATTCATTCCAATTTCTATTATTGATTTTTATAATTAAGTTTTGATTTGATAAAGTAGTATGATACTGAATCTGGAACTGAACAGCGTATTTTCGTTATTGAAAAATTTTTGAATGTTTAAAATGATATTTGTACAATTATAACTCAGTAATTATGATCATTTTAGTAATAGCGGCGTTCCTGTATTCGCCCCGATTACGTTTTTCAGGGTAATCGAGCTCTAAGTGGTAAAGCTGAAGGGAAACGATTGTCATCAGAAAATAGTGAATTAGAAACTAGATTCTTAGCAAATAATCGCGTAGTATTTTATTCAACATGGGAAGGCAGCCGCGTTCTGGTTAGTTTTAATGACATATCATATTGAAATACTTCTAGTTTTCGATTTTTACTCGAAAATGCAGGATCTGCAAACTTTCTTTATTTATTTTCAGAATCCGGATGGTCGTAACGTCGGTGTTGGCCTTTGTAACTATTCCAACGACTGTTTTTTAAATGCTGTCCTTCAGATTATTTTGCACTGCATCCCATTTGCACGATATCTTGGCGAACATCTCCTTTGTTTTCTTGTGAGTTGATTATTATCTCAACCGTTACATTTTGATTTGATTCGTTTGTTTCTGCATGAAATTTAAATTATAGGTGTGAAGGACTGTGTCGCTTGTGGTCTTGCGAGATTTATAAGGTATTCAATGTCAAGCAGACAACCATTCAAACCTGCTTGGATTAATTTCATTCTGGAAAGTAAGATTTCTCTTTTAGTTTGTCTGAACTGTAAATTTTAGAAATGCAGAAAATCTGTTTTATGTTTCGGCATAACTAATTTTTTTATTTTCCAGAGGCATTTCCATCTCACCTGCTAGGTGCACAGGAAGATGCTCATGAAGCTTTGAATCACATTTTGGATGCTCTTGATTCAGAAGCACGAAATGGAACAACCTCTTCGGATCGTAATTTTGCTAATCCATTAAAGTATTCATTTTTTCTATAATAAGAGAATGTCTTACAGAATCAGTAGTATAATTTTTAGAAACCTGAGTGATTTTCAACATCATCTGAAATCAAGATTGTTTTCATTTATTAAAAACTTAATTTTTTTTATTGTTATAGTGGGTCACGATTTTTGACACCAGTAGAGCAACTTTTCGTTGGAACTTTACGAAATCAAATTCAGTGTTCAGCTTGTTCCGCAATACTAATAAATTACGAACGTTTTCGAGAACTTAATCTTGGCATTAAGAAGTCGAGTTGTGACAGGCGGATAACTTTGGAGGATTTACTCGACGATTATTTTGGTAGTGAAGTGTTAAACAATTTTAAGTGCACAACGTATGTTTTGCTCTTTGTTCAAAAAATTAAGAAAGCGAAATCTTTTTTTCTTTTCTAAGAAAAAGAATTTTCCTTCGAATATAGTTTTTCTAAACTGATAAAAAATGAGAATGACTCAAGTCAAAAGATATCAGAATTACTTTAGAAAGAAATAGCATTTGGTCTCAGCAGGTGAGATGGAATGCAAGAGATTCCATGAATATTTTCTGAAATGATTGACGAGATATATGATTAATCAGCGGGAAAGAGCAAGTTTTTATGTTAGAAAGTATGTTCCATAATTATATTACTTGCAGCTGCAAAAGGACGACGCAGATTCAACGTAGTTCACGTATTCTACGCGCACCGAACATTTTGCTTATCCAGTTAAAGCGGTTCAATTCGTTTGGTGGAAAAATAGGTGTCCATGTTAATTTCAGTGTATGTTTTACTTGCAAAAGCTTATTTTGCGTTACATTACGAAGATCTAGTATATATATTGCAAAATCTTCGGATGTTTGTATGCTTGTGCTGCATCCTGTTCCTTTTTGAATTCTTTATCCTTTTTAGTTTGAATGTAGAACAACCAACAATATTTATATAAGGTAAATCAGAATATATCTTGCCTTACGACGTCATGCAGTTCTTGCGTTGTTGCTTACGATTTATATATAACTTTTTTGACAGAACTTTTATATCGCTGCATTATATATCTGTTCCCTAATTTATATAAAATTACCCCATAATTAATTAAAGCTATGCTTATTCCAATTTTTTAGCTGAGGCTGGATCTTGACCGATATGTTCATCGCTCAGGGAATCGCACACCTATGAGCTTACTGGTATTATTCAACATATGGGTAATGCAGTCGAACATGGGCATTATATTGCTGTTGTACGAGGTTTTGATGCTAGAAGTTATTATTTGTTCGATGATGAGCAGGTATATAATGTATTGTATCAGTATATGTTATTGTTTTTATATAATCGATATCCTCATAAAAATTTATTCCATGACATAGGGAATTAATTTATCTGCTTATGAAACATGAAACTTAAACTGAAATAAAACGAAATTAGCTCTGGAATAGATATTCATTATGAGGGATATAATTATATGGAAAGTATTAGGATTTTAAGGTAACTACATTTCATGCGGCTAGCATATTGATCTACACAGTGTTTTTTTTAATGATGCCTTTCTTTTGAGCGCTTTTTAGCTATTCTAAACAGAAAATTGAAGATTGACATATTGAAAATTAGTATAGTTTTCAGTAATTAAATAAACCATTGGTATGGATCGAAGTTGAGCATAATTACTCTACTACCAATGTTTAGGAGTAACATATAACTTCATATTGTTGTTGAAATATAATACACAGAAATTTTATTGAAATAATCGTATTGTTTAATGTGGATTCTTATCGATATATTTAATCCTGTAGACTTTAATATCGTCCTTCAATTGTGCACTCAGAAACTAGGTAAAGTATTTAGAAGCGAATTATTCCTGAGAAAAATTCATTCAGATCATTTGCCACTGAGTTGTCTTTTGGTTAATGGGGGTTTTGGAATACATTTTTCTCTTTCATAACATTATTTTTGTAATAACGAAAGTGTTGCTGTTTCAGCGTCACAGAATTTCTCTATCTGAACTACAAAACATACAAGCTTATATATTGCTATACGTTCGTGGTGATGCATTCAGAAATTCTGTTTCATCTTCGGTATCAGTGAATGCTGAGAATGATGCACAAAGTGAAACACCTACCAGAAATCGTATGATGAAGCGTCCATATGTTCAAATATCAATGGATACTTGATAGTTTATTTTTCTTGTATCCACGGATTAATGAATGGTTGATTGAAAGGGTATTTTTCTGTTTAAAAAGATTAAGGAGGTAATAAAGGAAAGAACATTAGGCCAAAATTTCTAGGATATTTCAGAAAGTACTTGTAAACTGGACTCTGGGTGAATATGAAGATGATAAAAATGATAGCTAATTGTCCATGAAGAGATTTCGTGAATTTTTGTTTTATTTGATATGAAATTTTTTTGCGAAAAATCGATTTTATAAAAATATTAAAAAGCTGGAGTCATTCCTTTTTGTTTTGTATGTAAAAATAATTTCATATGCTTTTTAATGGTGTCATTTAGTTAAGTAAAAAGCATCCGTGTGGATAAAACGGAATTTGTCTTTAACGTCATTATGTAATTCACTATTGATCAGTTTTAATTAATTTCTACATAAATTTATGGCAGTTTTGTTGTCTGTTTCTTCTTACCGAACATTTAGACTCTTCATTTGTTCGGGTTTATATACTGCCTTTAGCATAACTTGAAATTATATTTCTGATATTATATTCGAACAAAGATATAAGAAGTTTTTCTCGGTTTTTGCCTCGTATAAATTACTACTGAGTTATAATAAAATTGATTTTATGGTTCTAGTGCACTAGTTTACATTGGGATTTGTTTATTTAACTCCACTTCATTGGAAGTCCTGTTGAATATTGAATTCATCATGTGTGATAACAGTGAACTGATCTCCTGTAATGATTACCAGGTTTTTTATTGCTCTTTTCCGATTTTCGAAGTCAAGCAAACAGGTGGGAGCGATAAATTATAGATAAGGATCTTAGAATAAACATTCGGTTTTATTAATTTTGTAATCGTAATTAGATAAGAGCAATATTAATTCGATTCTGTTCCGTGGTTTTATTCATGTATTTCTAATAGAAAAAAGAATGAATATAATTAAAATATGATAAGCAATTAATTGATCTAAAGTAAATTATTTTCATTTAAAATGCAGGTCAATTAATTTCCTCTTCTCACTTCCCTAAATGTGTTAATGAAATGTGAAGTGCTATTTTCGAGAATTCTTACTTTCAGGTTTTTTTCGACTTTTGAAAAATCATAGCATCATTTGGTATGCATTTTATATATTCCTTATCATTATTCAATTTCCTCTTCCATTTGCAAACGTAATATTAAAATCCCAAAATTTATTCTAACTGCAAAAATAAAAAGTTTTTCGGAAATCAATAGTTGGTATCTATCTTTTATTTTTTTAGTTTTCTCTACACATAAAACATAACAAACTTTTCGATTTTTAAATATAACTGTATTTGACTGTTTTTCGCTTATTTCTAAGTGAATGAAATTCTGAAAAGATAAGAAAAATAATTTTGCATTTATTGGGTGAAATATAATGATAAAGAATGGAGAATGAATTAATATCTCTGGATTTCTTTATGTGTACGGGTTACCATTTTGCTTTATGGTGACTCTCTTTTACGTTGATTGTGTAAATTTCATTACGTGAGATAACTGGTTTGTTTATAGTACCAGTGAATTGTGTCTTAATCTTTTTTTTACAGTATCTTTATGTTCCCTCTCCTATCCATCCTTTTTTTTGTGCTAAATCTTCTCAACAATTAACTGATTCTTCTTGGAAATTTGCTTTTACTATTCAATATAATACTTGTATTTTGCATAACTTAATAATATATGAATTTTCTGAAGCAGGAATGCTGTAGTGAAAGAATTGATAATTTCATCATTTGTATTCATATTTTGCCGTGTGTTTTTAAATAGTCTAATAATTAGAATTTTTAGTTATCGTTCTTAAAATTCTTTGAAATCAACATTATTATTTATCAACGAAGAAAGGTTGCCTCTCCCAATTGTGTCATTTTACTGTTACATTATTTGTTTGTTTGCTTGTTTGTTTGTTTGTTTTTTTTATTTTTTTTTCGAATATTAAAGCTCGTTTTCTCTAGAAATTGTTATAGCATAAAGCAATATTTTGGAAATTGTCATCTGTTTGTAAGGGATTTTTTTCAATATTATTAGAATATGATTATACGAGCTTGGTAGATAGTTTCATAATTAATCCTCGGGTGTTTTATTTTGAATACTAACTAATATTGTACTGAGGAACTGTATTAAGACTAAAAAAAGAATGAAAATACGTTCTGGATCAGTTTTCTGAATTATCCTTGCGTTGCGATATTCCTGGAAATTACTTGTGTTCAGGTATCAGCGTAATACTTTTTCTAGAGGTATGAACTCGTTGTTTACATTTCTATTACACTTTGCTTCTGGAATACGAATAATCTTTATGAATTGAAACTCATTTTGGGCATCTATTTGAGGTAACAGGTGGATTATTTTGAGGCGAATTTTGGACACAGTGCGAAAGTCAATTGCTGTTATCCAATTCCTTTTGATTCTAAATTTGGTAAAATTTCAAAGGAAAGAAATTCGTTCAGGCTAATGTGGGAAGTATCAAAGGAAGGTGTTGATTTGTTACAAGATTGGTTGAATGAATTGAACGATAAGGAAATGAAAATACGAAGTAATCGATTAGTGAGGGTAAAACTTTCAATCATTAGCAAATCCGATATTGATTTGGTACAGGAATTCGTTCAGAATGATTTCAAATTTGCAAGAATCATTATACATTCCGATTATTAAAATAGATGCATACTATGAGACAAGGATGACTGTTTACTAAATATTGTTATATTTTAACTTTATCCAAAAACAAGCAGGCAATTTAACAATTTGTGTAATAATTTTTTTTTATAGCATGAAAAGATGATATTTGATTGTGATGAAATGATGTCCATTTTAAAGCCTCTTTCCAACAAATTTCCCATCTACAAGTTTATTGAAAGGATAAAGCCTTATGTTCCAGTAATTGAGAAAAAAGTTAATGCGGAATATGAAGCTAGGCTTGCAAGATTGAGACAGGAGCAGGTAAATACTTAGAAACTTTAATTTATTCCTTTTGCAAATTTTTAAAAATTTTTTCTTATGTTGGGATAATTCCAATCAAGTAATTGTTTTCGATGAAGTTTTCTTTCTTTTTATTTTGGGATTTGCTTAGAAACGAACTATTTCATGTTTACAAATGCAATAATTGCTTTGACATTTAATTATCAATTAGAAGATAATGAGATTTTGTTTCAGGAAAATCGCAAATACCGTGAGATGACGCGGTCAGTTGATCCTAATCAGATTTATGGGCGTGAAAACTTGTTGCACGGATTTGGTGAAGTATGGGTTTTTGATTAAACCGTGAAAACTTTCGTTTTCTATAAACTTGGTTTACTTAGTTAAATTTTTCTTCACTCAACCCTTACTTTATTGAAATTGAAATTACAGACCTCCTTAAATTTTCCTAGTTTAAGCTCTTTATTTTAAGTTTTAAATATTTTCCATAAAAAAACACTTGTCCTTAAATGTTGCGTTTTAAAACGTATCGTTATAATGTACGGATGATAATGCTGCCCTCTATCATCACCTACAAATAAAAACATTAGTTCTATGATTTATAACTGTTGCGGAATATGCGGAATATTGCAATTAAGACATTTTTGAATTTCAATTTTTTAGAGAAAAAGCGACAACAATTGATAAGAAGCATATTTTCGATAGAAAATAAAAATTATTGTAGGAAATGAAAGCAATGAACAGGCAATTGATGGTAATATTGAATACACTTCTTACAGTAGCTGGTGGATTTTCATTTGGATATTTCGGTAAGTATTTTTTACTTATGGACGACGTTTTTGAACTATTTGTAATGTATACCAAAACATTTTCGGGTAATATTTCAGGATTCATTGTCCGTGTGATTTCTTTGAATTTTCACATTTTAAATTGCGAATATTTGTTGCAAAAATTTCTGTTTTTCTATGAGGATATAGAAATTCTTAGTGTTTCAGGAATCGCTTTTGCATATCCAGATTTACAATTGGATGTAGCATTTCGATTAGCTCTTGGTTTAATAATTGCTACTGTTGTTTTCTTCGCTGATCTCTATTTTATAGTGAAAGGAATGGATGATTTGGGAGAAAAACCTATAAAGGTTCATAACTTTATATTCTTATCCAAAATTTATGAATACTCAGAGATTGTTGGAAAACTTCATTGGTAAATTAAATTTTATTTGAAAAAATTTCATATTAATTTCACAGCATTTTCGAGACGTTTAGTTGAAAATTTGCAGGCAAAGAAAATGGCTGTAGCAGAAGAATTAGAGAAAATGAAGAAAAAGAAATGAATGCATAGAACAGTGTTATGATTTATAAGAAAGTACTTTCAGTTCGTTTATTCTATTTCATGTGAATAATATTGTCCATTGCACCATTTTGAATACTACATCATTTGTTTTAATCTTCATTTTTCTTTCATCCTCAGTGTTTTTCTGCAAATCTTATACAAAAATTGCATAAACTTAAATAATTTATAGTTCCTTTCAAATGAAACTTATTGTATATTATCCGTACGAAAATAGCATGAAATAATGTGTGATGTGGTTTAAAAACAAGAACAAAAATAATGTTAGGATAATAGTGATCTATTTCACTTGCGTAAAATGTCTTGCTTGATTTGCAGTGCATCTGGAAATGTGTTAATGTGATATATAAGCGATGATTTAACTTCAACAAACTAAAATACATTTAAGTGGATTTTATTTTATTATTGAATTCAATAGTAAATATATTATCATGATTTTGCTGTTAGTAACCTTTCATTTTTCTTTTTAATTGTCGAAAACAAAATTATGTTTCTTTATTCTATGTTAGTCGGTAAACGTTCATAACATTCAGATATTATTCGAATTTAGTGCTTGTGCTTACTTAATACTATCCATTGTCTACATTGTTTTAATCTTGAAGTTAATTTAAAACAAGTTTTCCAAACTGCATATCATATAGTAAAGCTTTTCGTGTGCTACGTTATTATTTACTTATTTACTATTATTTATCCAATTTTTTTGATGGTAAAGAAAGGTAAGTTTGAAAAGTAAATATAGCAGAAATTTTAGAGAATTTAACATTGAAGAATGGCGTTATATTAAGGTTATTGAAATTCGTCTTATCAATTTTAGGAATAGAAGATGAGATCCTATATTAAAATTCATTCTGGAACGTGTAGTTAGGTAAAGCAAATAATTAGAGAAATTTTGAACTAATCATCTTCAATCTCCTCAAACTTCTAATGCAGATGGTGTTTCGCTGTTTGAGTGAAGCGTCGATATTGAGTGTGTGCTCTATCAACGGAATTCACGCCGTAAAGTAAATTAAACGTTAACCTTAAGTATATTATACTTTCGGTATATATGTTTCGTTTTAGAAAAAATTGTTGCTTAAATTATTTAAGAAAACTTTTAGGTTTCTATTTGAAAGATCTTCACATATGCGACATATTCGAAATACTATATGAGGATAGCATCTTAATTTTTGGGGAGAATCTGATCGAAATGTCTTTTCATCGAGTTGCATGTTTTAGCGACTTTTGTAATTTATCTAGGTTTGTTTGCATGCAGAAGTTTTCGACAGTGCGTTCCGGTCATGGTAAGTTTAATTTTAACTCCACATTTATAAATTCGAATCAATTGATTTTTAATTATGTTATTATGTTATGTTATGTTGTATTTCAATTATGTTAGCATTATTGGCATTGTTTGGTAAAGCGTAATATCTCATGTCCATAATGTTTTATTTCGGTTTTTAATCATTTGAATAGGTTTTCGTATAGTATATGAGTGGAGCGAAAATTAAACAATATGATATTTCAATTTGTTGCTGTTAAATATCGCAGATATTTGAAAAAGATGACAGTTAGATGCTAACTGATTCAAAAGTGCATTCTGAACAGCAGAGATCAAAATATCGATAAGTGCATAAGAATAATATTCCAGGTGAAATGGTGGACATCAGTCGAAGTTCTACAGTTCTGTCACGAGCATTCGTATCCTTGCGTTCTATTCCAACATCAGATTTGGGTCACTCAATTCTTGCTGATAATAATGATAAGAATAGTTCATTCAGGATAGTACGAGAAGGAGGAATATTGTCACCAAAAATAGTTTTCGCTGCAAAAGTTAATATCAGTACTCATTCTGAAATTTTTGAATTTCTTTATCAAAATTTTGCATCAGTTAATCAAATCACTATTATAATTTTTTATTCTTTCAGTCTTTCGGGTTCCATTCTTTTTCATTTTAGCTATTATCGCTATCTAGTTCAGCTTTTGGTCTTGCTATGGTACCAATAATATCACAACTTGCAGCTCGAAAACCTGGAACTGAAACTATTGCAGCAGGTTTGGCTTTATCTCTTGCATGTTTTTATATCGCGAATTTTTTGTCTGTTTTTGATAATGCAATAAAAAGTTGGTCTTCGAGAAGAAATTTACACTAAAAGCATTCAACTTTTTTGATTTATTGTCGATTAAGTTGTCAGCAAATTAAATCGTTTTATTTTACCATCTAAATTTTTCATTTTTCAGTTTGCACGAAATTTTTGAAAAATATTTCAACTTTAAAAAAGCTTCAACTTAAAAATCATTTCTTTCACATTACATTGCATTCTTTCCTTTAAGTTGAATATTATAAGAGTTGAAAAGAACTTCACTGTTACTGCATATTTAGTAGTTTTGAATTTTACGCCATTAGTATTGCTGCCAATTAATAACTCGTACTTTTTAATCTTTTTTTTATATTATATTTTTAAAATAAACAATAATGTGAGGTAATGAAATTGTTTTTGGAGAAATTTTTGGCGATATTTATTAATATAATTTATAGTTGTGGATTCATTCTTTATTTTATATGCTTTCACACCGGTTTTATTGCATCAAATCTTAGTGAAACGGTATATAGTTGATTTATATTATAATCCGAATACGGAGGTATATATTTTTAAAAATTTTTATTGGGAAAAATCTCCAATTCTCATATTGATTTTTGATTCCATATTATTAGTAGTCACCTGACTTGAAAAGCTGTGCAAGAGATATATTTGCTATTTCTATTTTTTCCTAATCCACATTACTAGTAGTTACCTGGGCATTTAGATAATAAAAATTTTTAGTGAGAAGGATTTAAAATGAATTAGCTTATCTTTGATATTCTCATGCTTCAAAATTATATCATCCTAATACTACTTATACTGAAATATTGAATTTTTATTTTTACTTCTGAAATGAAACAAGAATTTTCAATTTTCTGACGATGCAGTATTTTAGATTTTCACATCAGTACATTTTGGATTTTTCCTGGGTAAACAAGCATTGAGGTTTCGAGCAGAAGATGTGATGGATTCGAATCGATCACCAGATATGTTCAAATTATGGTTTCCTTTGGCTACGGTTGTAATATACGGAAAAGCTTTGATGCTTTCTCTGAACGAAGAAACTTATGGAGATGTTGAAATTTTCAAAAATTAGTAAAAATATTAAATTAACAAACTAATTCTTTGTTTCTTCAATGTTCGATGTATTCATTTTCGAATTAAAAATTTGATTTTCTGTTTTTGTTTGTTATCATAAAGATGTATAAATGTTTTTCGTGTCGCGAATTTGTCGAGTTTTGTTTCCTTTCAGCATCCATTACGTTTCAGTTTACTGATAATACTAATGAAGGTTTAATTTCCATCGCAACATGGAGAATTGATAATAATTTTTATTGATAGTCGTTTCCCGAATTATTTATTTGGTCTTTTTCTGGAGAGTTAGTGCTATTTTCGCTTTTCTTTGGAGGATAATTTTGAATAATGATAACATTTCTCTGCTGTAAACATATTTTTCTTCTGGCCTAAATGATGGGAGGAAATGATCTTTGCTTCTTATTTCAAAATTAAAAAATTACGTAGAAACATTTAAGAAAATACTAAAAAGCAGTGAAACTTTGATTGCAAGGAATTGATTTTCCGAAATCAGTCTGGAATTGTAAATTTATTTCATTCTTAGATATACAATATTAAAATATTTTTCTTATATTATTCTTTGGCAATTTTCGAACTATTTGAAGGAAAATGGATAAATGAAGAGCGATATTTGGTTGTTTTTGCTAATTAAAATACAAAAAACGCGAAAGAATTTTGTTTCTTTTTCGATAGATTTTTTTAGATAATATTAAAAAAGGAAAAATATATTCTTTGTAATACTTCAAATTTCCCTAACTCATTTTCATATTCTGATATCAAAAAAATTAATCCTATCAATTGTCGTTCTTTTTTCTCTTCTTTCTTTTTTCCTATAAAGATTAATTTCAGGAAATGATATCATATAATAGAAGTTTGATGGGAAATAGCTTTAGCAACAAATTTAAGATGATAAATACCTTTTTATATATGCGAGCCGTTGTTTCATTTCATTCTTATCATTGCTAACAATCATTATGCCAGAAGGAGGAGATAATTGAAATAATGCAAAATCATTTGTTAACCGATTCAGCCAAGTAATCTTTGCGTCCATCTATTTTGTCTTTTATTTAAAACTTCTTTTATTGCAATTAAAATTTGCTTACTTAGCTAAACTGATAAATAATAATAATGATGATGATGATGATGATGCATTTTCTACATTTATTCAACATTATCTTATCATCAATTATATTATTGTTAGTACCTGATACAATGGCAATTATTGGTGGTGAAGAAAAAGAATGGAATCGATTTGGCTTCCTTGTTAAAGTATCATTTTGATATAAAATATTATTCTTTCTTTCTTTTGTTTATAATCTTCTTACTTTTTCTTAATTTAAATAAATTTTCAAATTTACCGAAATTTCATTTTTCAAAAATTTGCTTAAGTTGAATAGTAACCAAAAGAATCTGAAAGCTTTAAATTATTTAAAAACAATTATTATTCATATAAATTGAAAATAGAAATAAATTGAGGATAACATGAATTAATTTGATAATTTTTTATGTCGTTTTTAATTAATAGTAATAATTAATAATTTTTCTCATCTTTCATACGAATTCTCAATTTTAATAATTTGAGTACGATTGTCCTTGCCAATTCCTTTCTTTCTTCGGCTTTATTTTCCCATTTCCTGTCTTATGATATCTTAATTTACTTTGATAGGAATTAATATAATCCAAACTTAATGATATCTAACACATCTTTGACAGCAACTGATATTAGCAATAACAATAAACCGATTGAAATTCTTTAAATTATCATTCAGATAAACATTCAATAAAGTCAAAAAATGACTTTCAAATCAGTCAACTTTAGAAAGATAATATTTGTAAAACATTGAAAATTTTCAGACGATATTTTAAAATATTGTTTGATAAAGAATGTTTAATACAGGAGAAGACAATATTTTCTTTTTTTTGCACCGAAAATAAGTTCATTTCTCAGAGTTTGATTCGACGTAAAACACGTGTATTACTTTTTTTCCCTGGCAAATGATCAAATTAAGATATCAGTATAAAGAGACTTGAAAAGTTTTAAAAATTTTTAAATATGAAATAATGAAATAATAATCGTGATTAAAATTGAAGAACGTTATGAAAACGTGATTGAAAACGTTTAGGTATTTTCACGTGAAGAATCATCAAATATTGTTACCAGTTGTACTGGAACGATTATTTCCACACAGTTGATACTCACATCATCACATTGTTTAATGAATGCAACAACTGGTGGAAGGTAGGATTAATGCAAATTTTCTTATTTTTATTATTTGAAATTGTAATTGGAATTAAAGGAAATCGAAAAATAATGTATCGAATATTAGAATACAAATACAATTTCCAGAACTAATAGAATCAATAATTTCAATCGATACGTATTATCATTTATGGAAAATGAAAATGAAAAAATTATTTGAATAATATTATTGCTACCGCTAAGTTGAATATTATCTATTTTAAAATCGGAAATTATTTAATTTTCGTTGTTTATAAAAAATTTTAAACTTTTTACTAAAAAATGGATGATCGATTGTTTTTGATTTTCGAATTTCATTAAAATTTTATCGAATCAATGATAAATAAAAATCAGTTGAAAATTATAATTTTTAAGAATACAAAAACTGGTTGTTAAATAAAATTTCAGGTTATCTGAATTTGTAGTTACTGTGCATTCATTGAAACGACTTAAAACATTACCAGCAGAAGTAGTTGAAATTGGCGAAACATGGGGAATATTGAAAATTCCCGAAATGACAATATCAACAGTAATTCTATTACTAATATAATTCACAATATTTTTAATTTTTATTTGTCAAAAATTTTTCACCTACTTTTTGTGAATAATTTTTAATTATATGAAATTTCTGTTTTAATGATACAGAAAAATTTTCGAAAGTTCAAATAATATATATTAACGAAATTTGTTTGTTAAGATTACGCATAAATTTAAATGAAAAACTTTTATCTGAAGAGTTTAAACAAGACCGATTGATAACTTATCATCTATCACATCTTTTATTCGAACTGATACTTATTATCTGTAGCTTCTTTTGTCAGAAATAATATATCATCAGATACCGATAAATTTTTCTCTTTTATTCTTTTATTAGAAATATATCAACATTTCTACAAATATTATCAATGTATGCCAAAATATATTAATCGTTAATTGATAATAAGCTATTTATTAATCAGCAATTGATTCTTTTCAAAAAATATCACATTTTTTCCCCTCCATTATGTTTAAGTAATTTATTACATCCTATATGAAATACAAAATGAAACGATAAGTATGTTAAACATTCAGTAGATGTAATGTTCATCGGTAATATTATTGTCTTCTTCGTGAGAAATTAGGAATGTAAAAATGAAAGCGATAAATATGCAAAAAAACTTTCAAAATGTAATGTTTGTTCGTAAAATTATTGCCTTCTTTATGAGACAGCAAATTTCTCGAGAAGAATTTTTAATAACTTTTGTAAAATCCTTTTGCAACAACTGGTCGTCTTTATATTTGTCAAAAAATTCGCTTGTATTTGTCCTCGTCTATCTTCTTTCCTTTTTTTTTCTTTTTTTTCTATTTGGAAAATTAAATGTGAAAAAAAGTGATCCAAAATTATTTCAGTAGTGAAAGTAGTGAAAGATGGAAAAATTGATTAATTTTATAATTTAACAAATTTTTTTCCTTTTCGATAAATTACCAACTAAAAACGTCACAGCTAATAATTGTGTAACGTCTCAAATTAACTTTCTCTTTTTTTTTTTATAATAAAGTAAAAATGAATACTTAGTATGGAAATGAAACATACGGTATTTTGACACCAACTGTTGTATATTTCGATACCGTAAATTTTTTTTTGATTATATAAACTACTGCAAATATTTGCAATATTATCGTATTTCCTAACCATTACCATATAGTTTGATTTGTAGTTTTTAGCCAATTCTCAATAAATTTACATTTTCAGCTTTGTCCATCGGTATCGGCACCAAAACGAGTTGCTCAGTTAAATGTTCGGCCATCATTATTACGATCATCGGTTGTAACTATTGATGTGTTAAAATTGAAAAAGAAAAAGTGTTGGATTGCAGGATTTACTACTACAGATAATGGTTAGTTATCATTAATTAAAGATGATAAAAACGGTGTGATACAAATAAGAACTAATAAATTATTTAATATTTCATGATTCCTAAATTTATAATATTTTATTTTATTTATACTCTTTTTCCTTTAAACATTTTGCAAATTTCAATATCAGTTTAATCTATATATTTCAACATTTCAAGTTTTGATATATTTTTAGCAACCGAATTTATTAAGCAAGATCAAATTCGTCTAATTAATATTGAATCAATCAATGCGGTAAAAGATAAGCCTAATTATTTATGGTCATCGGTTGTTGGCAATGAAACTGCATGTTGGGTTTGTTTAATTTTCTCTTTCTCACTTTTTCTTCTTTTTTTCTCACCTCATCTATTAAAAACTATAACTTGAAACTATTTTTCTATTTTTTCAACTTATCCGTAAATATTCAATAAACATTTTCATTCTCTCAATTTTTGCATTGTTCTTTAGAATTCTTATCAGTCTTTGCCATCTTTTTGATTTATATTATATTTCTTTTTCTTTTCTTTTTTGCGCATTCGAATAATGTCTTTTCCCATGCTCTGCTAATTATCTTTTTAAAACTATGTTATTGTTCTTCTTCTCATATTTAACATTTTAATCTGATCAATCGCCATAATCTTCTTTCGTAAAACATTCTTTCTCATTCCTTCCCTACTCTTATTTTTTATTTAAAACTCGCAAAGCATAACAAAAATCATCCAAATTTTTAAAGCATTTGTTCAATTTTTAGTCAATAATTTGAAGAAAATTAAATGATAAAATTTAACATCAATGAATATATTTTCATTACATTGTCAATATTCTTACTAAATTATTTATGAAGTAGGTGAGTAATTTATTTCATTTAATTTAAACTATTTATGATTTTCTAGGCAGTTAACTCATACAAATTTGTAAATCAACCATTTCCAATACGCTATTCCTAATTTGCTATATTATGGTACTTATTTATTCTATTTTCAGGATGATGCTGGTGCAGCTCTATTTTGCTCGACTCGAATTTGGGGCCATATGCTAATTGGTATCTTTCAACATTTGATAGCTACAAAGAAACAATCGATCGATCCGCAAAAGGAAGATGAAAAAATGTCTATAACAGATAGTTGTAGTCGTGCAATTGAAATGCGTTTTTCAAAAACAACAAATGAGCGAAAAATTTTGAAGCAATCGAAAAATTTGACATTGCCTCATTTATTAGCATATATCAAAATTGTTTCCGGAAATGCCATACAATCTAACACCTTAGAAACTGACCTAAAATTTGAAATATTTCTCGTTTTTATTTTTCAAAATTTTCAACACATATATACATACATGAATTCATTTTCAGCAAATGTTTCTATTTTTATATTTTGCAACTTATATTTAATAAACTATTTGGTAAAAATTCATATCTTGTTTTTGAATCATTTGCATAATAAACTTTTATTTAATTTAAATTTAATGAACTATATATATTTAAGCAAATTTCAATTATTTTAAAATTATTTATTAATAATTGCTACTATAGTTGCTTTGTCTTATAATTAATCCCATTTCCTTGCTTTTATCAACATTAAGTTAGAAATTTTTGCAAAATAACAAATGAACTTGAATTTGGTTTCATAAGATCTAGTTATTTAGACAAAGTGACGTAAATTTGAAAAATTCGAATTTCATCACAATGATAGTGGTATGTTTGCGTTATGTTAGCTCTAAAATTAAGCTGGTTTTGAAAGTAGCACACCAATAATATATCATTGTCGCATTTGCCTCCTTATTTTTCTCCCTAATACAAGGCTATTACATAACAAGCTATTCTAACTGAACTACCAAACATGATTAAATAAAAAGTAAACAATAAATGTAATCGAAGAGACGGCACGAAATCGAAGGAATTTTTGATAAAATTTGATGGTCATTTATAGCCTTAGGGCATTTCAGTTATCTAACCCAAAAGACTGGTCTTTGAACATTCATCCCATTCTGCTTCTCTTTTAATAAATTGGCTATCAAATTTTAACTTCATCTATCTCCTTATTGTTTATTGTCGCTAACTTCTTTCATTATATTTTACGTACAAAATGATTGGCATTTAAAACTATTCCATTTTGGATAAAATTTAAAAAAAAGAAATTATGTAAATATAAGGAAACACCATCAATCGATCAATCATTCAATCATTTTTTTTTAATTTCATTCTATTGCAATCATTTTTACATAGATTATATTCTTTTAAAAAATAAATTCTTCTCAATCACTTTTCTTTCTCATTTTGAAATATAAATTACTTTTATTAAAGTTATCTTCTTATTAATGTGACATGACAATTCGTACTTTCGTTGATAATACAATAATAGTTATTCATTCATATTTTCCTTTAAATTCTTTCGTCAATTATTAATGTTTGCATGAATAAAGAAGATATGAATTTATTTTTGATTTAAATTTTGAATTTTTCTTTAAAATTTGATATTTAAATTTTGTAATTTGAATTAATATGAATTAAATAATATCCTAATGAGACCGTTTTATTTTTATTTTTTGATGTTATAAACAAAAAAGTGTAAGATTTTTGATTCTTTTTTGAATTTCTATTTTAAATTCTTTATAATTTGAAATTTAAGTTCTTCATTTAAATTTTCTTAAAATTTCGACTTTGAATTCGTTTTAAAATTTTCTAGCTTTTCAAAATTTGAAGTTTAGATTTTCCAATTTAAATTATTACGAATTAAATAATAATGAATGGTATCATATTATTAATAAAGCTATCTTAGTTTAAATATTACATATGATTAAAATAAATCAATTAATCGATCAAAGTAAAATTATTGGCTACCGATTATCGAATCAATATTATTATTTATCAAAAATTGTATTTAGCAAAATATTTTATTAGAGAATTTAATTTTTCTGGTATATTATTGATTCCAAAAGATTAATTATTTGTTTTTGAAATTTATTTTCAAGCTAAATTTTATTTTCAAGTTTACTTTATTTTTTAAAATCATTAATGAATTGTTATTATCAAAACGACTGGTTATTTCATTTAATTTTCATTTATACATGATAAGTTCTATCAAGTAAACATATTTCACAAATATAATTAATAATTTTATTAAAAAATTGTTTCATTTATTAAATGCAACCGATTTTATATTCATTAATAATCATTCAAAATTTGCAAAGTAATTTTAAATTTGAATTTAAAAAATTTCTTTTTCTCTCTTTTTATATATGTGAAGATGTTTTTGCAATAGCAATAATTCAAGTTTCATTCTCAAGTTTATTTTATTTAAAAAAATTTCTTTTGCAAAAATTCAAAAAAGAATAAGAACAATTTTTATAAGTATGATCTAATTTTATTATATTATTTTTCTTGCTTTTCCTTTTTTTTTAACATCTTCTCTCTTTAATTATTTCATACGTTTTCTTTTTTAAATTTAAAAAATCTTTTTTTTCTAATCCAAATTTATTCTAGAACTTGTTAAAAGATCATTGAAGAGTTCATGAAAGAGAGAGAGAGAGAGAGAGGAGAGGAAGAGAGAAGAAAAAAGAAGGCGAGAATAGGATGAAAATGAAGTTAATTGATGGCTATATTATTGATTATATCCGTCTCGAACCTGTTTTCATTCTCGATTGATTATTTTTTGATCGGAATTAGTTAAACGAATTTTTGATAATTTCTAAGAAATTTCATTCTTCATCTACTACTATCATTGCCTGATTGAAAGAAAAATGATTCATTCGTTCGTTCATTTGTTTGTTCATTCGATCATTGATTGATATGATAAAAGTTTTCCAAGGAATTTTAACTAAATGAGTAATATTCATTGGATAAACAGGTATCAAGAAGAAAGAGAAAATGAATAGGTATTCCCTAACAAATACAATCGCTTGAGTAATCATGATAATTTAAGGTAATATATATGCAATTAATGATAGGAAGTATGTTTTGAACAAATTTTGATTAAATGAGAATCTCATTTTATCGTTGGATAAGCGGTATAAAGAAAACGAAAAGAATGAATAAGAATAAGTAAATATTTCTCAAACAAATAGCTTAGGCAATCATCATAATTTAGGGAAATTTATATAGTTATGGATATGAAGTATTTTTTTAAAAATTTTGATCAAATGTGAAATTTATTCTTGCACGTGAGTAAATAATTTGAAATAGGGCAAAACTTTTCTAATAAACACCTGACTTAAGCAATCATGATAAATCGTGATAAGGCATAAAATTATGATAAGAATGAAGAATTTAATTTTCTCTTTCAACTGATATGATTATTCTGGAAATATGATCAGACAAATTAAACTTTTAATATTGTTTTATGTTTAAACTTTCTTTTTCTAATTAAGAAAAATAATAATTTTAGAAATATTGTAATTCTCTTAGATAAGAAGCACATAGAAAGAGAGAGAAGAGAAAGAGCCGGATGAAGAACGAGAATAATTGGAATAAATGTAAGAAAGATATTTATTAACATAAATGATTACAATAATTCATGCATTGTATTATTTTAATTAATTCAAAATATTTATTAACATAAATTTTTTTCAAAATTTAAAGATGAATTTAACTAAAGTACTATACAACTTATATTTAATAATTATAAGGCAAATAATTTAATAATTTGCATATCAAAGATCTAAAAAAAGAAATAGTTAGTTTCTCTTTTTTTTTTGATTTTTAAAAATAACTATAATTACTAATTTCCAACAATTATTTACTCTTTTTTCCTTTCAAATGCAACTATTTATTATTTCTTATTATTCTTTCCACTTTTTTATTCGTTTCTTTTATTGGATTGTCAAAAATTTACAATTAAACAAAGATTGGAAGTAATATTAAACAATTTATGACATATATATTTTATAGTATTCAACAAAAATTAGTGAAAAAAAAAAAAGATTTTTTAAATGTGATAATAAATATAGAACAAAATTATGAGAAATTTTTTTTTTTAAAAAAGGAACTATTTTTGTTTTTGTTTATTTTCTCGTAAATAAATTTTTATTACATTGAAATGGAATCTTTTTTTTTTTGTTGAAAATAAAGAAGGAAAAAAAGGAAAACGATGAATGTAACTAATTGATAGGTATAATATACAGGTAATATGATTTGAGACGAGTTAGTATGATTTTGATAAAAATAAAAAATGAAATAAGCAAAAAAAAAAGGGAGATAATATTTTTTTTTTGTTGGAATTTAATGAATGCAAGTAACTAATAATAGGTAATATATAGGGGTTGTATATTTGAGATAGTATATAGATGATATAATTTAAGACAGGTTAGTATGTATGAATTGAATAAAAATAAAAGATGAAATAATTAAATAAAAAGAAAGAAATTTTCTTTTTTGAAATTTGAATGTAATTAATTGACAGGTAATTATGTGAATATTTATTCAGGTAATGAGCAGATAATATTATTTAAATAAGAAAAATAAACAAATAAAATACAACGAATAAAAATAAGAAGAAAAGAAAGAAACTATTTCTTTACATTTTTTAAACTTTTTTGAATTTCTTAGTTGAAAAGGAAGAATTCGAAAATTGAAAAAAACACAAAAAAACTTTTTTATCATTTTGTTAAAAGAGATTAAAAGAAGAAGAAGAAATAAGCGAAAGAAAGAAAGAAAGAGGTAAAGAGGGAGTGAGGAAAAGGAAGAAGAAAAACGAGGAAGAAAAAATAACAAAAAAAACTAAAACTGAAAATTTCTGTTAGTAAATTGTAATGACTGGTAGCAAATTTCATCTCTGATAAACTAATCATTTCATTTTCTCTCTTCCTCTCTTTCTTCCCTCTTTTCCCTCTCTTTGTCTCTTTCTCTTCTCTCTCTCTTTTTCCTCTCTTTTTCATCATTCTCGACATATAAAAGAAAGAAACAAGTTTTAACAAAATTTTTACGAAAAACATAATTTTTGTTACTTTTTAAAGTAGTTAATTTGTGTTAATTGCTCCATTTTTTTTTATTTTTCATTTTAAAAATATTTATTGTGAAAGAATTTAAAAATTTTTTTTAAATTTCAAAATTTATTTAACAAACAAAAATGGTCATTCGAAGAAATTTCCGTTTTTTTCTTCGTTTTTTCTTTTAAAATTTTTTTTTCTCATAAATTGTTTCTTATTGTTGAGAATGAAAGTTTTCGCAGAGATATTAATCGTTGAAAACGTCTTATGCAATATAGTTAATACGCATAAGCCGTATTTTATTTTACGCCTTATCCAATATATTAAAGACGTATAATACGTACAAATATGGCATACTAACTTTCTCAACACCATCATCAATACTTTTTTTTAAGCTTATTTTTGTTTACATATATTGCTAATGAGCAACTTTTTATATTTACGCTTTGTTCAGCATAATTAATACATATAAAATTGTATATTGTATTTAGAGACGTAATAATACCTATAAAATTGAATTCTATAACACTGTACTACGTGATTAACACGTATAAAGTTCTGCTTTAAAATTCAATGTTACGTTATTAACACGAAAAACTATATTTCCATATGCATTTGCAACAAAAAATTTGCAAATAAACTGAAGTTATACCGTATCTATTAAATCATTTATTTGGAATGATAATATATCAATTTATTCATACGTCATTTTTAATAATTATTTTCCAAATTTAGTAAAAGAAATAGAACAGTTAATCATAAAATGTCAAAGTTTTCATATTTTCACGTAATTTCACGTCATTTTTAGGTAACAAAAAAATGATCATAGAATATAAACATATGATGTATAAATAATTTTAATTAGTAAAATCAAAGACAAAACACGCAGAATAGAATTTGATGGAATTGATTGAAATTCAAGTGATTAAATAGGTTAAATAAAAAATATAATTTAATAATAATTTGTAATAACAAAATGACTGTCATTTATCAAATTCAGAATCCGGAACAACATCATCTGTATAAAAAATAAACATGTAATAGAATAATAATATTTGTACTACCGGAATAATCAACATTTATAAATTTGGATTCTGGAATATTCGGAATCTTGAATAATACTAATTACATAAGATAAATATACAATGTAATAATGATATTTGATAATATGATAACAATATTTGCAATACTGGGATAATCGTCGTTTACTCTTCTCTTCTATTTCTTATATAAAGTCGGAATACCCGGAATGTGGAATAGTACTATTTCTAAATGCAATATAATAATGATATTTGCGATGCCGGAATAATCATCATTTTTTTATTAAATCCGTAATTCGGAATAATATCATTTCTTCTTTGAAATTGCACAAAAATCAATATTATTTCAATGTTTAATGGTATTACTTTGGATTCTGAATTTGATAAGTGATAATTATATCGGCATTGTAAATGTTCACTATATTGCGCGTAATGGTGTTATTTCGGATTGCGAATATAATAAACGATCATTACTTCTGCAGTATCAATAATATTTTCTAACTCATTTCAATCTTATTAATAATTTTTTTAACTATCAATTATATCTAATATATTTCTTTTCTTTTTCTTAAAAATTCTATTTCCACAGTTTTATTATTATTATTATTAGTATTATTAGTTGATAATATTACATAGAAAAATTTTTATTTAACAACTTTTTTTCTTTAAGAAATAAATAAACTTATCTGAAAATATTATGATGAAATATAATAATCATAAACTTGTTATAATATTACATAAAACAAAACTGGATTCTTCTTTTATAATTCAACTTAAACAAAAAAAAAGTAGTAAATATTGACATAACTGATCGTTTTAATTTCTTCCATAATTAATTTAATTAATTTAGTCCAATGAATTTTTAAAAGAAAGAAAATAATAATCAAAAATAATATTCAAATTTATTTTGATTTTCAAAAGTTTTAATGAAAATTTTGTCTTATTTTTGCTCGAAATATTTATTAATTAAGAAAATAAATATTTCAAAAAACAGAAATTATTTAAAAATTTTTTCTTCAAAGTTTTTCTTCTTTAAAACGAAGATTTATTTGTAGAAACGTATAAATCTTAATAAAAAGATTAAATTAAAAAAAAAAAACATGGAAATTTTTTCGATAAAATTGCAACAGAACTAAAAATCAATTATAAAATTGGAGCATTAATTAATTGCGTTATCTAAGGTGCATTGCTCATTGTTTTACCTGTTGACCGATACAATATTGTAATTTAGAAAAAGTTCTGAAATACAAAAGAAAAATAAACAATTTTTTAGAAGTACAAAATCTAATTTTGTGTAATTTTTGTAAATGCAATTCAGTTCAAATTGATATTATTGTTTCCAAGAAAAAGAAAAAAATGGAAGTACACTAATTTTTTATATCTTTGAAATCGATGAATAGTTTAAAATGTTAATGATTCTTATCATATTTTGACAATTATGGCTGTGTCGTTATTTTAATCATTATACAAACATTGTTTAGTTATTTCTATTATTATTAAATAAAACGAATTTCAATTTTTAAGAGAAATAAGCCACTTGAAATTTATCGAAAAAAAAATATAATTTAAGAAGGAATTTTGTTAGTAAAATTTATTTACATTTTATTTTAACAATTATCAGATATAATTAAGCCAATTTTAACTTTCCTTTTAAAAATTTAAAAACTTTTCTTTAAAATTTAAAATATTCAGAAAAAGCTTTGCAAATTATTTTCGAATAAAATAAAGAAAAATGGTAAGTTAAATATATTTTTAGCAATTTATATAAATGTTTTCCACTTTTTCTTTAAGTCTTTTTCTTTTAAAATTCAAAAGAAAAATAAAAAAATTATGCAAAATATTTCTGAATAATTATATTAAATAAGGCAATAATATTTAAAAGAAAATTTTTTATTCGTTTTTTTTCTTGCAATATGAAAGACTTTTTTGATATATTTTTCATTTTTTTGTATTTTCTATGCATTTATTCTTCTTATTTTCATTTATTTTTAATCTATGTACATATATATGTACATATATATATATATATACGTTTTTCTAAAATATATTTTATTTTTAACAGAAAAAATTTCTTAAATAAATTTTTATATTTTTCATTTTCTGCCTTTTCTATTTTTCATTTCATATTTTTATAAAGTTCATGTGTTATATATATTATATACAGATATTGCTTAATTCAACTTTTTTTAAAAATTTTTTCTTTCATTTGTTGTTCAATAACAAATTAAAAGACAAAAATTCTGGAATGACAACTTTCATAAAATTTTTCCTTTCCTTTTTTCTGCAAATTAAAAATTGAAAACAAAAAAAATGAGAGAAGAAGAAAAAAAATAAAATAGCCACAAATTGCATTAATCATAAACCTTGAAATGCCGAAATAACAAATTTTCGATAGTAAAGTGCGCAACCTTTTTTTGGAATAAAATACTACAAGTTGAATTAATAAATCGTCTATTTTATTTTATAATACATTCAAGTACTGATTAATTCAAATATTGACATTCTTATTCCATAATTAAATTTAAAAATACTTTCATTGGAATTATTTCAAGTAATTAAGAAAAAAATTAATCGATAAAAAGCACTAATTATTAAAATAGGTAATTTTAATGCAATAAATATGGCAAAAATGCTTGTTAGATTAATTAATCATATTGAAGCATAATTTGTGATTATATTTTCAGCATATCATTGATTATGATTATAACAATGTAAGTTGAAAAAGATGGAGATAGTGCAGGTAAAGGTAAGTTTATTGTCCAAAATTATTATTATTTAGTCAGCGTAATTATAAAATAATATAACAGTGATAGTAATGATGAAAATAATAATAATGATAATAATGAACGTATCATTTAAGATTATTTGTTATTTTATTCAAGTTAATATATTTTATGAAAATAGTAAAACCTACTTTTTCTTTTATTTTTATTTGATAAAATATTAAATCATGAAATATCATACCGAAAATGAATATTGAAATTTACTTAAAATTTTGATTTCGATCTATTCGATTGTTTTTCTTTTATTATGCAAGAATTCGGTTTTGAAATTAGGTAATTCAATTCGTTTAAAAGATTTTTAATTAAAACAGAATTTGATTTTCGCTTTTAAACATACTTTTAATTGTTGTAGAAATGATTATTATTTCACTTCATTGATATGATTATATTTTTCATTGATATCAATAATTATCATGTTTTTAAATTTCTAATTATTTAATAAACAGAAATAATTCAATTTCAATTATTAATTAATTATTTGGATTAGTTTGGATTCATTTATAAATTTGCTGTATTAAATGTTTACTTGCACAATTTTCAAATAAACGATTTAATTTGCTTATAAAAACGATGATTTAATCAAATCTAGATTATCGATGAGTATAATTGTAAACAATTCCTCGATTTTTATATTTATTACTAATTAATCTTTTTAATTTCTTCCTTATCATTTCTCGTATTAATCCAAAATAGTGAATTATTTTCTTTATTTGTATTTCAAATGATTCAATTTTAAAAGATAGATCAATTTATATTACTAAAATATTCCTTTCAATTTTTTTCTTAATTACTTCTCGTACTAATTTATTTTTTTAAAATTAATAAATTAATTTTGTTTTCAGTTACAATTATATCGAATAATTTATTTTAAGGTATATCAATATTTTTACTAATAATAATTTTATAATTTGGTTTTTAAATAAAAATTTATATATTATGGCACTATGTTCCTAAAATTTAATAATATAAACTGATAGCAATTTTTAATTACCTATTTTTTAAATAAATTAATAATTTAATTAATTAAAATTTTGGTAGAATTTAAATGATTTGTGTAAATAATACAATAGATAATTCTTAAATATTGTTTTTCGTTAATATATCATATCGAAAATCATTAACGAAAATCATCATAAATCAATCATTATAAATCATCCTAAATCGTCGAAAATCATAGAAAAATTCTTTATTATTGATATGGGCTGTAATTTTAATTTTTCATTTGCCAGTTATTATTAATTTCATTTTTATCTATATAATTTTATCATTATTTGAAAATCACATCTAACTTGTATAATTATCGATATCGGATATTAATTTAATAGGAAATTGATATATTTTTAAAATTCCTAAATATCACTTCAATTTCTAATAAATTCTATTATATAATGACTCAATTCGTTGTTCATTTTTAATGGAATTAAAAAGGTACCAATGAAAAGCAGGAAAATCTGAATTACGTAATAATTTAAAATGCTATTTGAATATATTTAATAGGAAATGGGAATATTTCTAAGACTATCAATTAGTATTTCAATTTCTTATAGGTAATTCCTAATCATTAATTATTTCCTTGTCTTCTTTTTTGGTAATGAACGGAATGGTAGAAAGGATACCACTGAAAAGTAGGAATCTTGAATTTATATATTTTTATATTTAAATCAGATCGTAATAAAAATTCAGCTGTTATCTCTGTCATAATCTATATTTACTCAATTACTTAAATCCCATTCAAATTACCTACACAAATTAGTCAATCATTTTATCTCATTATTTCACCAAACCATATATTTAAATTTAAATCAGTTACTCAGTCATTTAATCACACACATGAACGTTCTATTGAACTGTCTAATCACTTATCTAAATATCTATTTCATTAATTTTTAGCACTTGATCATATCAACTATCCACCTATCAAATTAATCTGCCGTAATTTACTAAACATCTATTCAAATATCTAAATTAACTTTTCGAATTGCGTGGACAAATCATCTAATCAAAGTAATCAATAATTTTATTTTATTGTTTTGCCAAGTTGTAATCAGTCATTCAATTATCTAATTACATAGTTAAATTAGTTATCTAATTATCTAATCAACTTACATGAATATTTATTGAATAAATTTTCAACATCTAATCAAATCAGCTATCCAAATCACTTATCTTAAATTGTCTATTCAATTATCTAATCATTTATCCTAATTCATTAACTTACTCATCATTATTGTTATTTCTTCTTATTTTAATAAAAATGCATATTTTTGTTTTTTTTAAATAATTTAAAAGCAATTTTTTTGTTTACAATTTTTTGTCTCTTTGTTTACAGATAATAATTTGTTTATGCATATTTGTGTATTGCATTGTTTATGTTAAGGAAATGAATAGAAATAATTAGCGTGTTGCATTGTTAACATGTTAGGGAGATGAATAGAAATAATTATTTAAAAGGAAGTAAAACGCAATAAGCCAATTATAATTTTACTGTAATTTCTACATTAATTACTGTATACTATTCGTAATTTTAATATTTATTCATTTTCTTATTACACATTACGAAATATGTTTAATTTAAAAACAATTTAAATTAAATTTCTGAAATAAATATAAAACATAAAGAATGATAAAAACAGCTGTGTTTAAATAAAAATTTTCTTCTTCAAAACAAATAAGAAATTGAAATTGGAAATGAAAAATGAATAAATACTAGAAATGAATTTGGAAAATTCCATGCATATTACTTCTATAGAATGAGGAAATAAATTTCTGATAGCATTTTATCGAAATTCAATAATTTAATCTCCTACCATCGTATCGCGTCATTCGCCGAATTAACGATTATATAATCCTATATGCAAATGTTCAGCCAGTATCAGTTATCTATGCTGGATGTATTAAAGTTAATGTTTATATTAGACGGATCAGGCTTCTTTTTCCACAGGCCAACGTTTGTTGATATATCAAGGATTCTTTTTCGTGTAAGCTGTATCAGGCTTCCTTTTATCTTACGTTTCTGGTTTATATTAGATGTATCAGGTTCATTTCCTATTGACCTTACCAGGTTCTCTATTTGTAATCACTGCTTTTAGGTCCAGAATTTTTATGCTGTTTATTTTTGACTTATAATTTGTCATTCGAAAAAGATAATGGTAGGTCAGATAGGTCAAATTGAATTGTTATTGTTCTTTTAACGATCAAATTTATAATATTTTTTTATTCTGAATAAAATTTCTATCCGATTATTGGCAAAATGAGTGAAATACAATTTATATTCATTAGAAGGTCTTTTCTTCACATGTTAAATTACCAAAAATTATTCGGAAATTCAGGTCAGTCCATTTCAGGACAATCATTTTTGAATGCTAGAATAAACCATCGTATATCAAGTATGCTTTAGTAATAATTCCTCAAAAATTTGTTAAACTTTTTATTTCATCAATTTTGATTAAGTAATTAAGAGAGAGGGAGGCAAAGAAAAGGAGAGGGAGAGATAGAGAAAGAGAGAGAGAGAGAAAGAAAATTTTGAAAAAATTTAATTTAAACTTTTACCTAACGTTAATCAAGAATTCAGTAACAATCAAGAAATGCTTATAAAAAGTAATGGCGAATTGTAAAATTTCAATAAAAAGAACTTGACAGATATAATAATTTGAGAAATTCATTGAATGTTTTTTTTTTTAAATGATTAAATGCAACATCCGATTTAAAAATAAAACGATGCGCAAATGATATTAGAGAATGGATAATCCTTGACAAAATCTTCAAAGGTATTTATATCGTTGACCTTGAAAATCTTGAAATTACAAAAATTTAATTTTACGCAAAATTCCATTCTTTCGATCGAAAAATTTATGACAAGCAGAACACTAACTAACCAATCCTAACTGTTCAAATTACTTGAAATTTATTCAATTTAATTCTTTCATTTCATTGATTTTACCTACCCGAATTCACGGAAAAAACTTGCTCTGATTCCTCAAATATCTTTGAAAATTAATTGCATAATTTATTTATAAGAAATGATAGTTACGAATTAAAGTGTAATTAAAAATTTGCTTAACAAAACTAATTGTGTAAGTATTAGTTTTTTCGTTTTGAAATGGATGAAAATAGAAATGCAATAGTTGCTATTTTGTAAAAAAGAAAGCAAAAACTTTTTCACAATTTTTTTCAAATTAAAATTTTTTTCGTGCAATTTTCATTGCTCTTTTTATTAGAAAAAGCGAAAATATTTTTGATTGAAATACTTTTTTAATTTTAAAAAAAAAACTAATACTAACATAATTAATTTTTACGATAATTACTCTCTCAAAATTTCTTAATTATGGTTATAATTTATGAAATTCGAATAGTTTATAGGTATTTATAATTACATTTAATCATTTAGTTTAATTGCAGCATTTTTATACTAATTTAAAAAGTTTTATTTTTAACTTAAATACTTATTTATTATCATTAATTTTGTTTTAAGCTTGCATCATTTTTGAAATTATATAATGTTTTTAATGTGATATATAGTAAATGCTATTTATTTGATTAAAAATTAAATTAATTATTTAAAAATGATTTATGCTTTCACTTTCATTATCTTGTAATAATATTTTTAAATAAAAAAGTATATATCAAAATAAAGATAAGCAAAAATGATGTCTGTGATAAGAATAAAAAAAAACGAAAGATTTGCTATTAGGATATTTAATCGAATTATCAAAATATTCTTGGTAAATAATAAAAAAATATTATTTATTACAATTTTTTAGGTTCCAATACTTATGTGTTTATACAAAAAAGCATACCTTTTTTGAGTATACTTTTATTTTTCGAAAAATGAAATGCGAAGAATTTTTTTTTGATATTATTTAACTGCACGTTTAATTTGATCAAAATTATAAGATAAGCCTAAAATTTAAATGCATAAAAATAATGATAAAATCAAAGTAATTTAGGTTTCAACAAGTTTTCTCTCGCTTTTAAAAATTTTTTCCTTTTCTTCTTTCGTTCTCTCTTTTCCTTGACACTTAAAAAATTTCTTGTTTTTATTTGATGTCAAAAATTTTTGTCTTTTCTAAAAGAGTGTAACAGTCAAGAAGAAATAGGCGTATTTTTAAGTCACATTTATTTTGTAGGAAAACTTGTTCGCCTTTGTATTTCTTAATATTGCAAACATTCTTTGATCGAATTTTAGTATTTTTTACATAAACAAAATATACTTGCTTTTAATCTAAAAAATATTACATTCAATAATATCAATTGAAATTCAATTAAATTACAAATTAGTAGTGATATTAAATCGCATTTCTTATTTCGTCATTTTCATTTGCTTTTAAATTTTGTTTCAATCTTGAAGATTCCGAGACTTCAGATTTTCATAAGAGATTTAGTTTCAATCATTTTTGCATAAAATAATAAAGTCAGAAATAACAAAATAATGAATGGATTTCTTACTTCTTTCAATTTTTTTATTAAGAAATAAAATTTTGGTTTTTCACTTTGACTCCGATATTTTTATTTCAATTATTCGCATCACGTCACTTTATTTCATTTCATTCTAATTTATTTCATTTCGTTTCATTTCTTTCCATTTAATTTCATTTCTTTCATTTTTAATTTTCATTTCATTCCTTTTCATTTTTATTTCCGTTTTATTTCATTTCATTTTACGTCTTTTCATTTTTATTTTATTTCATTTCATTTTGCTTCATTTCGTTTCATTTCATTTTATTTCATTTTATTTCATTTTATTTCATATTATTTCATTTCCTTCCATTTCATTTCATACCGCACAATTTCATTCAAGCTTCTTTCGATTTCCGTTCCATCAGTTTTTTCCATTTTTTAAATCTTTTGCCGCAGCGATTTTTTGAAAAATATATTCGATTCAAGATATTCTCGGTCGTTATTTATTGAATACTTTTGTTTTTCTAAACAAACTATTGACATTTTTAAAGGACATTTTTTGATAAAATAAGATGAAATAATAAACGATAGGTAGATAAGGTTAAGGTTAATTTAACAAGAAAATTAATTTAAATGAATATTTATCAACGATATTTTCTGACGCTTTATTTTTATTTTGTAAATATTGAAGCATTATGTTTTCAAATTTTTGATTCTTCTATTTTAATATTATTTATAATATTTTATAAAATTGCATATTATAAAAAAATTATTAAAATTTATACCATTTAGTAGTACTTATTAATTGAAAATTATACAATCTTTTTTAACTATTTTAAACATATCTGATAATATTTCTTATCGTTGCTATTGTTTTCACCATCATTCTATTGTTATTGCTATTATTATCATCTTTACTTGCTACTAATGATTTTTATTGCATTCAGTTTAATTTATTTGATAATAAAGTTTAGTACTCGTTATTAAATGCATATTAATACCTTTTGTTGATTATAATAAATAAATAATTCAAAAAGTTGGAACAAATTAAATAACTGATCGATCAATTGGAGATGATTAATCAGCATCGTCACAATCAAGATTCATGAAAACCTATTTATTATATTCCATTCATAGATTTTGCTCTATTTTGAAAATATTTATTTATTACTACCGTCATTTGTTTATTTATTTATTACTATTTGTTGTTGCTTATTGTTTATTAGATGTATCTATTTTTTCCGTTATTATTTCTTTCTTTTTTAGCATATAAATCAAACAAAAAAGAAAGGAAAAAGAGATGCAAAGAATTGGTTGGTTTGATGCATTTCGAGAAAATGGCGATCCAACTTGGTTTGGTGAAAATCGTACACCTGTGGTATTTGACTTACAAATTTTCGCTCTTGCATCAATATTTATTACACCATTTCTAGCTTTTATAATTATTCTTCCCGGTGTACGACATTATCGTATCGCATCAACAATCGCATTTATATTTAGCATTATGGTTGGTGCAATTATTTTAAGTAAGTTCAAATTTTAATTTCATTTTCTTTTATGATAAAATTTTCCTACAAAATATTATCATTTTACTACCATAATAAATGGAAAATTTTTAATTTTTATTACAAGTATGAAGGAAAATTATGATTTATGATTAATGTAGGAATTTTAAATTAAATTCGAATGATTTTAAGTAAATCCAAATTTAAAGTTTTATTTTTATTATAAAGTTTTCACAAAATAAATCATTTTACTACAATAAATACGCAGAAAATTTTGCTTTTTTAAAATGTTCATATTTACTAAAAAGGCAAAGGAATATATTATAATACAATAAATACCACTGAAATTAAATAATTGAATTGGATTAATTAGAAATAAGTGATCTCCAAACTACATAGTAATAATCACTGTATTAGTTTTTTCCTTAATAAATTCAAATTTAATTTATTTTCACATTAAGTAAATTTTTGTAGAATAATCTTTTTGCTCAACTAATAAAGGAAAAATTACTTTTTTTTCTTCCATTTTTCCTATTTGATAGAACGAAGAATATATAGTAATTAAATAGTGATTGATATAAACTTGAATAATTGAATCAGATTAATCGGATTAATTAATCAGACTAATTAATTATTAACTCCTCAAATAATACAGTAATGATTGTTATTGGCAAATTTGAGTTGACTTTATTCTCTCACTATGTAAATTTCTGCATAATTAGTATAATTATAGTTAAATCAATCAAAATCAGGATTCCTTAGTTATTCTTTATAATGGTATATTTCAAACGAAATATGTTTATAAATATGTGCTAATATAAATTGATTTGAAGTAAGCATTATCCTTATATTACTGGATCATTTAAAGAGTGATAAAAAATCATAAAAACGATGTGAATTGCTATTACATATTTTTTTGTTACTTATTCCACTAATGAAATCGATTTATCTGTTATATAAGGAAGGTTTAAAATATTAATTTTTTGATTAATCAAATAAATAAAAATGTTAATTTAAGTTTTGAAAAAAATTTTTAAACGAGGTAACTTATGAATAAAATTATTATTTAGTTATTAAAAATAATTTTTGTTTCAGCTCCAATCCATTCTAATTTCATCTTTCCAATCCATTTCAGCAAAATTTTTAGGACTATTAGAAATAATAAGATTTGTAAATGTGATAAAACATTTTGCTCTCTTCAATATTCACTCTATAGAAATCTTGTTTCAGAATCGATTATTATATTATATGATGTATGAATGATAGATTTGCATGGAAGATAAACTTGAAACATTTATTTACAAATAATCAAAATTATCATTTTTAAATATAATTTTCAACAAAAAAGGAAGACCTAATCTAAAATTTCTCCGATTACTTGCTTATACTAATTAATTTAAAGAACGATAAATAGAGACTGATTTAATTAAGATTTAATTAGATAAAATTAAAATGAAAACTATGATGAAACTAAGGTGTATCATAATATTATCAATTAATGGTTCGTTATAATTTTATATTTCATCCTTTCACTTCTTTTTTTTAAATTTCATTTTTACGCAGCACTTAATTAATTTAGCTTAAAAAATCAAAATCAAGTTTGAAATCAATAAAAATTAATTTCCGAAATTTGATTCATTGATTAAATAATGAGGAAAAGAAATAATTAATTAAGTTTTAAATTTATATTTCGATTCCTTTCTTTTATTTAAATTTAAATTTTAATTCAATTATAATAATACGATTAAAACAGAAAATTTCAAAATCATTTCGAATAAAATTTATTTCTATGCCAAAATTATTAATTTCTGTACAAAAAAAGCCAACCAAACTAAAAAACAAATTTCATTTTATTTCTTTATTATACATTAACCATATTCTTTAATAGAAACACTGAAGGAAAAGGTGAACAAATAAAATATATAAATGGAATCAAATTTAAAGATTCAAATTATTAATTAGCAACAGATTTTAGATTTTCTTTCTAGAAGAGAATTTAATTCAAATTGTATTATTTATTGTTTTATAATTTGATGAATTTTGATAAAAACGATAAATGATTTATTCAGAAATTTAAATGTTCAATCAATATTTTCTTACTGAATTAGTTATTCTAATTTAATAATACTAGTTCAACTTCTTACATTTCGCTATTTACAGAAATTTTTTTACATTAATTTTAATTGCAGCAATTGGTAACTTATTAACAATTATTTAATATTACTCAATAAATTTATCGAAATTGTCTTTTTCCCTCTTTGTTTTTCGTTTTAAAATTTAAATCATATTTATGAAAAAGTTTCTCGAATATTTCTAAGCTATATTTATATTAATTATAAATATCTTTTATTATTATGATAATTATAAGATTACTTGTTTATTTACATTTATTAATTTGTTTCTTTGTCTATTTAGTCCATTTGCATTTGCCTATTCTATCAGAATTTTAATAGTCGGGAAATCTTTTAAAAATAATCTTTATTTAATTAATGAAATTATCGATTATTTGTCTTCTTAATACCTAATTCTTATGAATCATCTTATCTTTTATGATTCGATAAAGGACGAGAAAAATAACAAAATATTTTTGATTCATTTTGTTTAGTCTAATCTTCAAAAGGAAAATTAGTTAAATTTTCAATTAATAACATCAAATTTTTATTGTGACATTGTTACCAACCTGAATATTTATCGGTAGCATAAGAATCATCTTATCTGAAAAATATTAAAATGTGATAAATCAAATTTTTGCAAAGTTATAAGCCAATCGGAAGTGAACTTCAACAAATATGATAAATAAAGCGTCAATTGAAGCACTTTTTAGTACCTTGAATAGCTTTCCTAGTTTTTTATGCCTAAATTTAACGTGAAGTCACGTTGAAGCTGAAAAATTCATTGAATAATTCAAATGACATATAATTAAATTTATGCTAACAATCTTTGTAGTTAAAAATTAATTAAAGTATGGCCTAATAATTAAGATAGTATTAATAGTTTGAAAAGATCAATTAAATTTGACGCAACCACATTAAAGCTAAAGGACATATTGAACTAAAAATAAACAATTAATCCTAATTACTTACAATTATTGATTTCTATTGTTAAAGATTAATTAAAATACGACAGTCAAATAATTAAATCAGTAACTAAAGTTTAAAGATCAATTGATTAAAATACATTTAAAACAATTTATTCGCTTTTTTTGAATGAAAATTCAACAGATTTGAGAAAACATGCGAAGAGATAAAAATTCAATAGCAAGTAAACGAGTTGATTGATATGGAGACATCACATAAAAAAAAAGTCGCAAATTTCAAAAATCTATAATGATCTAAGTTTAGTAGAAAAAAATGTTGAAATTTCAATAAGCAAAAAGCAATTTCAAAATTGTTAGTTTAAAAAGGGCAACTTCCACTCATTAAGTTTATTTAATTTCATTATATTTTCATAATAAATTAATTTTATTAAATATTTTAAGCAAAAGACAAATCAATTTTTTAAATGAAAACAGCTATATTATTTTATTAAACCTAATAATAATCATAGAGCAAAAACGAGTAATTTAAAATAAGATAAATTGTATAATTTGAAAACTAAAAATAGCATATATATATGCATATATATGCTATTATATATATGTATATATAATATCTTTCGATTTCTATTACTTAAATTTTTGTACAGAAAATATTAATCTAAAAAGTAAATAATAAATTATTTTTTTGAAAATCAATAATTGGAATAAAATTTTCAACTTGATTAAATTTTAATTTCATACAAATTCACTTTCGTTTTAGTAAGTATTCATCATCCGAGTTGGCATCAAGGAAGTATTCAAATATGTTCACCGTATCGAGCATTTACAACAGATAAACTGGATGCTATTCTTGGTGTACGTATGGGATTGAAACATTTGAATGTTACGCTTACAAGTATTATATTAATATTTTAAAATTTACCAAAAATTTTAAATTATTTTTTAATTTAAGTGCTATGATAATTTATGCGGTAAGAGAGGGTTAAATGAAAAATTGAAAATTTATATGTTATTTCAACTGTTTGAACTATTTTGAAATAAAATCGAAAAATATTTTACTATTTGAAAATTTGAAAAATGTTTAGAATAAAATTAAAAATTCAACAGCGAAAGAGAGAAATAGATCATAAATGAAATCTTTATATTTTAATTTGCTTAAGGATGAAAGAAGTCTGCAATAATTCAAAATTTAGACTGTTTATTAATAAAATAAGACTAATTAACTTGCTTTATTTTTTCTATTAAAAATTATTTTATCGAAAACATTTCATATATTAAGAAAATAAATGAATTTTGGAACTAATCGAATAATTATTTCAAATGTAATTAATCGATTTATGATCGATTAGATGACCGGTTTCTCAAATCATTAACCAATTAATCGATTAATAACTTATTTTTTTGTTCTGCTCTATTTCAGGTGTGCCGACAACCGAAAAAGCACACCATTTATTAGATGGTTTAGAATATAATGAACGTTTTGAATTTTTAAATGGTTTGTTTATTCTATAGTTTGTTTATATTTTTTATAATTTTGGTTTAACAAAAATTAATAGAATATTCCATTCTTGGGTCGAAACTTTTCTATTATTTATATTAATAATAAATACAATTATGACAGCGATGATTTCCGACGAACCTTCCGGAAACAATTATTTCAATTATTAAAGAAAAACTTGGATAATTTGTGTTTTTTAATTCTAACGAAACACTTTTCTATTCAACCAACAAAAGCTAAGTTTAAATTCCGGAAAGTTTAGGAATCGATAAATAAATATTTTTTTATCTAGAAAATATTTTTGAATATGCTTAATCCGACTTACAGTTATGAAGATTTTGTAAATTGATGTATTTGCATATGAAACATTCGGCGAAAGAATTTGCAAACATCCTTTATTTTTGAAAAATATTTTTGAATATAATTAATCAGATTTAATTCCTTGAAATGAATATTCAATTTCTGTAAAGTGATGTATTTGCATCATAGAAATATTTTATAAAAAGTACGAAAAAGTCAATTGATCAAGTAAAATATATGGCCTTCAAAGAAATAATTTCACGAAAAATCTAATTAATCATAACAAATATATATTTTAAAGTTTTTTAAAACAAATATACTATAAATTATTAGTGCTTCTTAATCACCACAAAATTTCATTTGAACAAATTGTCAATTTAAAAATTTTCCGGCGTATTAATTTCACTTTTTATCCCGTATATAATTTCTGTAAATTGATACATTTGTATAAGAAATATTTCTACGAAAATACATTGCAATGTATTTGTTTATTTTAATTGTCACAAAATTTTATTCGAACAGAATTGTTAATTTATAAAAAAAAGTATGTAATTAAAAATTTGTAAGCATTATATTACTAAAAATTAATTAAAGATTTATAAATATTATATTATCGAAAAATTTTCCAGTATTTTCAATGGAAATGGAATTGGAAAAAGTTTAAAAAAGGCCTACCGTATCCAATCCTAAAAATAATCGAATATTTAAGCGTAGATCGGGCTGGATTTATATGGGGCAGGCAGTATCGTCTTGCCGGCCATTATACCATATATTTATTATGGTAAGAATTAATTTTATAAAAATTTCATGTTTAAAATTCATTAAAAGATTATAAGAAAAAGGAGAATTTAAAATTAATTTTATTACTGTAATCAGCGAATGATTAATGACTAAATAATTTTTGAACATCCATTTGTGATGGTTTCCAGACTGAAAATATTTAATTAATCAAAAGTGATTTTAAAAATTAGTTAAAAAGGCTTGGCTTTCTAAAAATTTTTATTTGTTAGTGCCAAAAAATCATTTTATTTTTAATAGTTTGAAAATCCTTTCATACATATGCGAGAAAAGTAATAGATAGAAACTGATTATTGAAAAAGTTTTTTAATTATCTTCTAGAAATTCATAAACATTTTAAGAAAATAAATTAATAATTTTGCTTTTTTCTTTTTTAAATTTTAATTTAATATTTTAGCATCGTATTGGAATTTATCCCTGGTTCTCATAATAATCAGATAAGGTATTTAGGAAAAATGCCAATACATTAGAAACGATTTTACTATCGTGAAAAAGTAAGATAAAAAACCTTCCTTCTCGTGGGAGAACGAATTACGTCTCACAAATAATTATATTTGAAAAGGTTTACTGGGTCGGAAGTTGCTAATATTGGCAACAGAAAGAAATTGTCCCATCATTAAGAAATAGATGGCTAACGGTCCTTCAAATCTCTTTCTCCAAGAGGAGAGAAAGACTTTGTCTCTACGGTTGTGAGAACTTGACTATAGACCACCATTCACCATTGGAACCTTACTAAACAATCCCAAAACCTTCGTCGGCAGAATATCAATAGAGTAATCATCTAAGGTGCATCTATCCAGACATGGGATAAAATCAATGGTATGTCACGTCATACAGAAAAGGGCGAAATCGATCGGAAAAAGAAAGTCGATTTTTCCCACACTTAGCTACATTTGTTGGCATACATAAGAGGGAGCAAGTAGCATGTAATGGCGATAAGAAATGTATTTAAGCGATCACAATCGATAATATTGTGACGGAAATTAAATCTGAAATCTAGTAAAGACTATGAAGAACTTGTTGAACCTGATTTTCAATGATGGATCACACGATTTCTTCGAGTTTCCCGACTACATGAATTTAAATTAACCAAATAAATAAGGATGATCTGATTTTAAATTAACCAAGAAGATTAATTTGACGTCATTCCAAATTAGCTAGGTATAAAAATCATAAAACTATTCAAAATTTTCATTCTGAAAATATTTTACATCATTATTTGTTTGTTATGCAAAAAAAGACAGAAAAAGACTAAATTTTCTTTTACTAATTTCAGGACAGCATTTGTTTTTGGATTGTTCAAATTATTATGCTATGTTTGGTACCACATAATTTTGCCAAATTAGTCTTCGCTGTCGGTTTAATAATTCTATCAGCTGATTTCGTCTATTTTACATTTGTGCCGAAAAATTTTCAAATTAGATTCTCCTCACCAAATGGATCAACATCAATTCTTGATTTTCATTTTTCGACTTGCTTTTATGCAACGTTATTAGCCGGTTAGTTATTTATGCTAAAATTTTAACTACAATTTTAATAAAAATTTGATAATAGGTAAATTTGAAATTTTTATTGGTAGTTTATTATGCTGAAAAGAAAATCGCAAAATTTTTGATTGATATTAGTGTTTAGAAAATTTTTTTCTTTGCTATTTTAATTAAATATGAAAAGGAATTATAGTAGATGCTTGAAATTTAATACTAAAATATGACAATTATTGATTGATTTGATACTGATAAATTACAGGCGTTACAAGTTTAATCTATGGTGGAATACTATTAATTTTACAAGCGAAATCACTGTACACACTAAAAACTTTCATCACTTGTCATGTTGATGAGCATTGTTTCGAAGTGATGAAGTGTAAAAGTGATGGCATGCTATCACTATCATCATCAAATTCAACTATAGGAATCCCAGTTGAATCAGCAACTGATAGTGCGATTAAACCGAATACGTCGATCGGATGGATGTCTTCATTACCGGAAAGGTTTTGAGATTCCGGAAAAAGAATCATCCATATGAAAGAAACGGGATAAAACTCTTCATATATACCGGGTTCGTTCTTAACTTTTTTTATTTCTCGAATAGTTCTCATGTATATTTTCCTAATGATCTGTATTGATTGATATGTATTTGTGTCGAAATTTAAACTCGTCACTTTTTTTTGTTTGCATTTATTAATTTTTATTAAATTAAATTAAAATATAGTGAAAAAAGGAGATATTAAATCATGAATTTTATGATTTTTCATCTTGAATTTAAAGATTAAAATTTTCTATTTAAATTATTTATCAAATCCAATAGTTTCGTAGAACTCACAATTAGATTTCAATTTCGGTTACTAAAAATGATTTCTTTATATTTAATTGCTGAAATATGCTGTTTTCACAGATACAATTTCAATATTATTTGATGAAATCAGCAATAATACCCTGTTTATTTTTTACATGTTAAATATTAGATCGAAAAATGGATTACAACTTGATCTCTTAATTTTGAGAAATTGAGAGATGTTAGGTCAAAGATATTTGTCATTTGTTTTGTTTCATGTAAAAATATTAGGAAGAGAGTTTCTTATCTTTGATTTTAAAACTTGTCAAAGTTTATATAAAGATTGAATTTAAGCTCATATTATTAATCATTGTTGTATCTGTGGTTCTTTCAATATTTAATTAGAAATTTTAAATACAGCTTGCAGATATGTAAAAATCTTACACATGCCTTATAAAAGCAACTGAAAGTTTAATTAAATTAAAATATTTGAATTGTAAGCATAGTTTAGAAATCGATATTTAAAAACTCCTAAGCCAAGCAAATAAATCTCATCAATTCCATTTTCATCATTTATACAACTAATATACCATTGCATCATCTAATTTTATTTCCTTTTTGATAGTATTTATAAATTGATAATTCGAACAGGTGAACTATCACGATTACTATCTATTGATTTATACAGGTATGTATATCGAGACTTTTCAATATCATGCATAATATCACTTTATCATATTAGATAATATACTGGGTTAATCAAGCATGATATTCTTATCAACTTTCCCTTCCTTAGAGATAAATAAGGTTTCCAATTCAATTTCATTTATCAATTGATGAAAAATATATTGTTTTTACTTTAATATAATATTATTGTGCCACTATTTTTATTTGTGCCATTTTCACTATTTTTTTCTTAAATTTTTTTCGATCAAATTGTATAAATAAATAAATAATTTACAAACTATTCCTACAAATTAAAATTTTAAAGCGAGAAGCGTTTGTAATTTCAACTTAATGATATAAATTTTACTGCTTAATATTTGAAGTTTCTATTGTATATGTTTTCTAACGAATCGGGTGGTTGCTCTGCTATCGTTTTGATCATTGAACAATAAGTAAACAAATCAGTGAGTATATCTACTTAAATTTTCTGATGGTATATCATTTGATAAAAGAAACTCGAGATATCATATATTTTTGATGAAAATTTTTTTTGGCATTATCATTAAATATAAATTACAAAGCTAAAAGAAGATTCAATTGCCATAAATAGATCAACATTCTCAATTAAAAATTAATAGAGAAAGAAATTTCTAGATTGGAGGATAAAAAGAAGCTGAAAAAATTTCAATTAATCGCTAGTTTGATTTCAACAACACTATACCCATACTAATTTTATTGATTATGTTTTGAGTGAAGTAGTTAAAAGAAGTAATATCTAAATTAATCAACTTCAACAATTTTCCCTATGTTTTCAAAAATATTTTTACAGATTTCTCTTTTTTATTCGCCAAAATCAATCATCTTATTGTTTATGCTTGAAGCTTTCTCAATTTATTATTGCTGGAAACAGCTATCATTATATGCTATCATCACACTTATTATTACTATTAATGTTAGTATTAATTACAGTAATATGGAAAATTATGAAATAACTTCTATTATTTAATCATACTGTACATATAATCTTTTTGAAAACAGCAAAGTTGAAATTTTGCTTTTGCATATATTTGGGCTGCAATCTCAATCAATCTTCCAAAGAATAACTTAACGTAACTTTTTCCCACCCGTGCAGGTCTAACACCTTCTACGGATTGTAGCCCTGCTCAAGGAGAATTTTGGTTGCAAAAATATGTTACGGCCTATATACATATAACCAAATAACTACTAGATTCAGAGTTTGAAAAAGGAAAAAACAACTGTGAATGAAATTTCTACAAATTAATTAAGCAATTAAACAAGGTTAACATTTTGAATAATTTTTAGTATACACATCACTATTTAGATTACTTCGATTATTTGCTGCAAATTTAAGCCAGAACCAGGTTTTGACTTTCACAACAAAAAAATTCGCAAAGTCGGTAAATCAGCGGAAACTATCCAAAGAGCACCAACGAAATGAAATAAGCATGAAAAAATTCTGAATTAAATTATTTGTGAATATTAGGTTAAAACGTTTTCGCAACATAATTTTAGGGCTAAGGAAATTGCAAAAATTCAAAGCAAATATGGACTTAGAATAACAATGACGAACCTCATTTTGCATTAATTTCATGTTTATGAGATTCTAATCCTTCGCAACTTGGAATTTTTGTTGACTGCAAAGTTCAAGACACTTTGCTTAGAATTAGATGATACACACATAGCAGTATCACTGACGTCCATTTTTAAGAAATATTTAAAGAGGATTTAATATTATTGATTTCAGGAGTAATTCTGAAAAAGAAAGAGATTTATATGGAAGTAAAACTTTTATGTCGCATAGTGCGACAATTATCGTAATTCTTGCTATTATTTAACTTTAAAAATGTGAAAAAAATATTTCACATATATAGCACAGCATTTCATTAAAACATTTACAGCTAAAAATTTAAACTATTTTAGGCGATATATAAAACATGATTACGGAGAATGAACATCTATTTGTGAGAGGCAGAGAGAGAGGGAGAAAGAGAGAACAGGGAGTTAGTGTTCAAAGAAACATTCATAAAACGATGCTATAGTTTTACAAAGAATAAATGTTTATAGAAGACCAAAAAGAAATTCAGGAATTTTTAGCAGGAATAATTAAGAAGATTACTCAAAAAGTTTCTATAATCGTCGAATCAAAAAAGAATTTCAAAAATGAATGAACAATTTTATTTATTAAAATTATTTATTTACCTTTTGTTTGTTTATTTGTGTTTAGAAAGAAATTATCCTCATTTTCCTTTCTATATTACAGTTTAAAACCTTATATTAACCGAAATTTCGAAAAATTTCACAAAACTTTCAATTTCAAAAATATTTCAATCATTGTCTCAAATGACAGAATTTGTTTCTGATGAATTCCAAGTTTTTGGAAATTTTTGTAAATTACTTGTTTCAATTATATCGAAATAAAAAGATCTTCCATAGCATATATAAACAAACGAACATAAAGAACACGTTGTTACTTGTTTATATGTATCCTAAAAAATATATGGATCACAGCACTGTTAATTCTCCATCTTTGTAACAGACACTTGGCCATTAAAATTTTCTAACCAAGAAATACGATATATATTCGCTTCTAAAACATATGTTCCATTATTGAAATGAAATGCTTTATGAGACAAAAGGAATTATTCCGACTGTTTTATATTATGTTAAGATTTGATCTATCATCCAAGGAGTCATTATTTGATATTTATCATATCATAATATTCCCAAATTGCAAAATATAATTTTTAGAAACGTTGAATATAATAAAAATTTGAAAAAGAAAGTATTTCATTTCTCATATAAGAAGGAAAAGGATGAACGAATAAAAATGAAAATGAAAGAAATAGATTGGAACGTTACAAAGCAAACAATAGGAAAAAAATCAGTAATAAGGTGGCACGAATGAATGAAATATTATAGAAAAAAAGATAATAATATTGTCTTTCATGGAAATTATTTTCGTTTTTACTGAAACTGCACTTTTGCAGAAGATACCGTTAGCAACATCCAAATATGTGTTGGAATCCGGAAATCCTGAAAAAAACTAAATCAATAAAATGTTATCTAAGATCTGAAATAGCTTCATTCTCTGTTACGATTTCGTCTATGGAAGTTTTTGAGGTTAATTTTTATAAAAGTTTAGAAAAGTTTTTCTGCATTCAGACCAAAGCGATGATATTTACTGTCTCTCTCTTTGCGTACAAAAACATTTCATGCTTACAACATGGCTAAAACGAAAATAATAGATCATATGAGCTATCTTTTAAAAAAATATTAAAAACATTAACAGAGATAGTGGTCGAATGTAAACTCAAATCAGTTTTTCTCTTAAACATTCAAAAACATCGGCTTTCCTCAGTAGAGTTTTTATGATAAAATCGAATCACTTATAATACAACATGAAGCCTTAATTTTACTCAATTCAGCCATCCTTTTTCGAATCAAAAATTTAATTAAAACGAGAGAAAAAATGCCGCAGAAAACAGACCTGAACATCACAGTTGTGCTGCTTCATTGGATGGTGATGTCGGATCAGTTTGGCTGGATGCTCCGGATGATGATTTAGCCATGTTCGAAATTTGGTCGATGCTTGTAGACGCTGCCATTTTGGCCTAAAAATATAACTTAACCAAAATTATTAAATAATATCTTAATTTTAAAGCTTTGGTAAAATTAATTATAATTAATCAAAATTCATGATCAATTTCATCCGTCACATGAAGAATAATAGATAAACCTATTAAAATATAGTATTACCTACTATTTAAAAATTTCCTGTTTCATATTTTATTTCGATATGAGTGACATCAGAGAGACATCACAATGCTTTTTATATCGTAGCAATAATCTGAATACTCAAAAACTGATCATATTAAAAAGCGCAATCTTGTTACCAAATAACCTAGACTGATTAATTTTATAATATAAATTTCCTTTATTCTTTTTCCGATTCCGAATCAAATTTTAATATAAAATTTAGAAAATAAATTGTCTTCCGCTTTTTTAGTGACGATCAAAAAAATTTTTTCTTCTAAAGTTAAGGCAAAGCGGAAATCAAAGATCAAAGCTAATTGTTTTTGCATTCAGAAATAGAGTCCAATTACACGGTCGCTTGAATAAATTTTCGAAAAATTTTTAAATCCATAACTTAGAATTAAATAAAAACTACTAAATATTATCAACGATAAATAAAAATTTTCAGCGTAAGCTTAAAAATCGAAAAAAATTAACCAATAACATTTTCATCATAATGTGATCTTAACAGTTAATGTCTTTTCTAAAATTCCTAAAGACTTCACAAACTGCAATAACATATAACATGTTTTTGGAGCTGTATTAAAGAATTTCAGTGTAATAAAGTTAACGACAGAAAACATATGCATATAAAAGGAATATCTTACATTCGTGTATGCTGTTCCTAGTTTAGATTCGAATGATTTGAACAGTGATGAATTACGCATATCATTCCATTTATTTTTCACAGTATCCGCCGTACCTGCAACCACTTCTGATGTCTTTTGATATCTGAAAAAGTTGGAAACAACAAAATCACATAAGATTGTATGTAATTTAAAAAAATTTTTTTTAAAATAAAGTTGACATAAATCTTTCTCTAAACAACGGGAAAAATTTGAAAAAATTACACAGTATTCAACAAAAATGTCTAATGAGAAAATTCGATCCATTCATCAACAATTCTTCTTGAAATCCTCAGAATTATTTTGAGATTGTGATATATCGTATATTCAAGGCTTACTATAACCCCATCCATGATTTCTTATTGACCGGAACAAATATAAACCAAATTTATCAAATGCTTACTCTTTAATTATACTATGCCAAAAATCTTGCAGCTTGACAATTCCAGACGAAACGTAAGATGCTTAATTTCAGGACAGTCAATACAAATATCCCTTTTAAGTTTTATACATGTTTGCAAAATTCACAGTTTATTTCACTCAAACAAATACTCACGCCTGCGATTCTTTGACATGTTGCAATGACTGATTAATATCAGCAGTAAATTCAGTAAGCGGTGAAATTCCCAATTTTCGTTTCAAATCACTCGCATGCTTCTGACGTGCTACAAGCACTTGACGTAATGTGTTGATTTCTTCTTCAGTCTAAATAGTTTTAATTCATGAGTATTTTTTAAAATTTAGCTAATCAAAATCAATTCGTCAAAAAAGAGTGAATGAGCTATACAATTAAAAGAGAATCAGAATCATCAGAATATTTCCTAGATCACATTTTTTGGAAGAGACCAAAATATATATCAGATACTTATAATCAATTTTTTTTAGCAAATATAATACGTAATATCTTTATGGGGTTTTATTTACTATGCACCTTAAAAAGCTCGTACGAATTAATTGACTGGACTGCATATCAAAATTATTGAAACATTAAAATGAGAGTGACGAACTGAAATAACAAAGCCAAAAAAAACAAAGTCCGTTAAGTATGAAAGTTAAATAAAATTCTCTCGTTAAAATGAGCATACCTTTTTAATTCTTCTCTGATCAATTCCTTTTCGACCTCACTAAGTTCAGTTGAAGTGCCGTTAATGAAATTTTCATCACCGGCTGAAAAATTACTAAGTTATATTAAACAAGATTACTTTGAAAAATATACATGTAAATATATTAGCATAACTAAAATACTAAATATTCAGTTTGAAGTATGTTTTCTGATTGTTCCAATGAATCATCTTGGATATGGCAAGACAAAATTGTTCCAAATCATATTCAAAATATAACTTTATAACAAATTATTCATCGACTAAGCTAACTGTGCTCATATGTTACACTTCATTTTTAATACCGAATATGATTACCTCAAAATCAACGATATTAAGATACGAAATAACGAACAAAAGATAGGATATTTAAACTATCCAACAAACGTTCGTGATCAATAACGAGACGAATGCTATGGAGAATAAATTAACTGATGCACAATTTCAAAATTATCTCATACATAAAAAGAAAGCATCCAAAAATTTTTTTGACCTTTAAGCCATTTAAAAAATAAAAAAGAAACAAACATAAATAGCTAACAATGAAAAATCATGAGATAAGCAAGGACAATTACATAAATAACAGCAATTTTAATTAAGACATAATCTGAAAAAAATTTTTTTCCTTCAATAAATTAAAATTCTTTTGACCTTTTACATTCTACTCAATTTAAATAATCAAAAATAACAAATTTCAAATAACATCGATAACAATAATGATATAATGTTCAAACAAAAAGCAAAAGAAGACAGCATATTATACAATTAATTGATAAAGTCAAGAGAGATTTGGGAGATCGAAGATCTCCGCAACTATATGAAACAGCAGACAATTTAGAGTTGATTGAACAGTAAGTTTAGCATTTATGAAGGTAATTTTTAGATCAACCGACCTTCGATAACATTGTCTTCGTCATCCGATGATCTGTTCAATTCAGCAGCGAATTTATTCATAGCATTTTGCATTTGATTACCTTTCTTGCTTCCCAAAGATGACAATTCCTGACCAGCTACCGTGTTTGCTTTGGATTTTTCGGCTCCGAATTGCTTTTGAGGAGGTGGAGGCCTCTTTGGAGGCATTTGACTTGTGCACTTAGTAAACGAATGTTCCAGACTGAATGTATTTTTATGTGAACAAATTTATATAATAGGCGAGAAAATGAATCGTCCTTTTTCCGCAAAAATGATTACAGGTGCCATTGGCACGAGATAAGAATTCGTTATAGATGAAATGAATAATATAATTTTCTATTTAAATGTTACATATTGAAAATTCATTGAAAATGGTTAAACATATATGTCTGTTCATAAAAATCCCACCACAATAACAAAGAAATACTATCAAATATATTGATCGGGAGAAACAAGACAAACAAAAAAAACTAATTGATTGGCGAGCATTTCACACAAGCATTATCAATTACCAATTTTCATTCATCACGATTTTTAATCACGAGATTAAATAAAATTTGAAATAGCCAACATAACTATTATATGATCAACTGATCAATCAATTACTATATATGTATGGTCCATTTTCGGAAATTATAATAAATCCTACCCTGTGAAACTAAAAAATCATATTCCTTTGAAATTAACTATCCAAAAATGATCCTAATAAATTCTTCTATACAGACTATCTATAAATAAGCTTAGCAATATTGACTAGAAAAAGCAACATATAAAAACGAAGAAAAACACCTCTTTATCATCATATTAATCACTATATTCGGATATAATCAATATGCAGTAATCATATAATCACCATTCCATTATTAATTATATCATACTATTATTCATCCATTCATGGATTAAGTCAAAAAAAGCTCGAAAAATAGTGAGAGAAAAAAAGCACACAGAAACAAACACACACGGAACGATATGGTTGTTAATCAATAGTGCCATTTCCTAGATAAAACTCGATTAATTTCAACTAAGCAATCATTATACTATCCCAAACTTACTAGTTTTAAAAACTCAAGTTAATCGAAATTATCGAGATCCAGGAGAAAAAAGCTAATCATCATCGATCAATGAAATCATCCCATTATTCAAGTTAAGTTTCGGATAATTTGAATCATACAATCTTCGTTAACTTGGAAATGTGATAATGTTTGCTTTAAATCTTCTAAGATACCAATATGATTTCGCCATAAATCTTGCACTAAATAAAATATTTTTTAAATATTATTTTTCATGATATTATCTAACAGTTCTTTATCATTATCAGAAAATCAAATCAAATTTATGTAGTTGAGGAAGATGTAATGACTATCTCAAAATCAATCAATAATATAAAACATTTCTTTCTCCCTTTTTTTTTCACATGAAATATGATTTCATATGCGCTATCCTTTGCAAGATTAATTTGTGAAAAATATCTTATTTGAAAATAACTATGATACATCAATCTGATGTTAGAAAAAAGCAGTGACAATCAAAATTTTCCCAAAAATGTAAAATAAGAAGAGAGAGAGAGAGAGAGAGAGAAGAGAGAGACAAGTAGATCATTGATTGGACGAAAGAAGGGTGAACAAGAAATTTGGGTGTCCCTGCGTATATTCCATGTTTACTTCACACACAATGCCAAAATTGTAAAACCATAGACAAATTTTATACTACTATATATGCATATATGTATCATACATGTACTCTCATTTGCTTACCCCCATTCTCGAAGAATTTGAATAATTTTAAAAAATATATGAATTACCTTACAAAAGAAATAGATTTCATATTTGTTATATCATATATATACTCTCACATAAAATTTGAATCCATCAGCATATTTTATAATGAAAACATGAACTAACAAAATATTACTAAAAATCAATCGATTCAAAAAAAAGTTCCCAGCTATATCTCCAGTTCCGCAAATATGCTAAAAGTTGTTCTTCCTTCCTGCGCCTTTTCGTCCATCCTTCCTGCGCCTTTTCGTCCATTCTTCCTGCGCCTTTCCTCCAGTTCGTTACCTTCAGTTCGTCTTAATTCCCTTCATTCACATATTGCACACATACACATCTATGAAAGAGAACAATTGCAATGGAACGGTACATGTACAAAATGGCTAATGGAATGAGTGTAACTTATGCGACATATAATGATTTCTCATTCGATCTGCTCCTTTATCTTTTACTTTTCACTTCTCTTCTATTTCTCTTCCTGATTTTTATGTTATATCAATCTTTATTTAAATATTATTTTAAAAATATCCCAGAAAAAAGCCCATTAGCATCTAATATTTTCAATTTTCAATTGAAACGGCCAGTCACAAAAATTATATGTTATATATTATGAGTGTTCCATTGAGAAGCAATTAAATAGTATCGGAAAATAATCTCAAGAGTCTTCCAGTAAACCAAAAAAAAAACAGTGTAACTATACCAATGCTTAATTAAACCATCAATAAATAGTCTAAAATAGATAGTAATTTCATAAATTGCTTTTCTAATTTATCTAAGGCAGAATTAGCAAACAATAATTAACTCATCGAATCGCTGTTAAATTTGTTATACTTTTACATTTGCCCTGAAATTTTTTCGCTGAAACAAAATACTTTCTAAAATCACATTTGTAATTTTGTCATCAAAACTATTTTTGATCCAGTTGAAAAAACAAATAGTGCGAAAAGTTGAGGAGTATGAAAAAGAGGAGATGAAAAGACAAGCAAAAAAGAAGTAAAATGATGCAAGCATTTTGTATAAACAATGAATAATAAAACAGAGATGAAGAGGCTATAAAAATAAACTGAAAAAAAATTCATTCTATGAAAGAAAATAAGAAAAAAACTATCCATTCTATGAAGACCAAAACAGCTAATCAAATCCAAAATATTGATCAGATTGCTAAACCCATATATCTCCTCTTATAAAATAATAACTTGTAATGACAACAGCTTATCGATGAAAATTCCTATTAACATTAGTAATTAACCAATATTGTAGTATATAGAGATTATAAAAGTAAAATAAGCAGATCAACACAAGGTTAATTATCATTTTGACAAGAAAGAATAAGCAGTAGCACATAGTTAATTATCATTTTCACAAGAATAAGCAATAAATAATTTAATAAATCTTATGATAAACTTGCTATATACACAGATATATATATATTCATGACATAAAATAAAGGAAAAAAATATGCATTCCATCATTAGTTAAACATTACCATTAAATTAGATCGATTATTTTTTTTTATTCATTTATCGCTTACTTTTTTATATTTTCATATCGATCTTTAAATTTAACATCATGAAAAGAGAAAAATGTTTTAGCGAGTAGTATTGTCAATTTTTCCCAGGCCATTACTTAGTTAGCTTATTATGCATAACATTAAAATATGCCCTGTCACATTTTATTGAATTTTTCAAACAGTATTTATATATGACAACAAAATGAACCAAGGATGATATAGTTCATTAGTCAATCTAATCTTTTCACAAAACTCTTGAATAATTTATAATTGATTTTTTTCATACCATATATAAATTGAAACTAATGTGAAGAATGACATTAGTTTCAATGCTCATAGAATATAAAAATAGATCATTTTATAAATATTAAGGGAAATAGTTAAAGAAAACTGAACGTTTCAAAAATTCTAGAAATTGGAAAATAAATCGTCGGATTCCAATCATCTATCTAATAATCAGATTTCTTTGACCTTTATTTTAACTCATGAAATTTTCCATTAATTTATGATATATTTCATGGAATGTTAGAGAAATGAAATGAAAGCGCAAATACCTTAAACTTCATTACTTATCATTATATAAAGGTCAAAGACTAGATATAATTTCTATTTGGAATCATAAAATAATATAATTACGAAATTTTAACAATTTATTAGGAAAAATTTGAAGCTAAAATAAAATTAAATATAATAAATACCTTCTAATACAGCTGTTGCCATTTGTTTGATAATTTTGTTGTAGCCACGAAATCGATTAGACCAAATATTTCCAAGCACTAATCTTAAAAGAAATTCATTTTTAAAAACTTAAATTTGAAAATATTATTTCATCAATACGTTAATAGCATATAAATGAAATGCTTATTTTGATATAAACTTACAATTATATCATATTACGAAATGCACGCACAAGTGATATTTGCATGTATCACTTATTTAATGATATATCGCAAGATCATATCCCACAGTTTGCAGGAAATTAATGAAAATGAACAATCATTACTTAATACGCATTCATAAACACGTACACAATATGCGATAATCTCTTTCTTATATTATAGTAAGAATAGACAACACGCAAACGTACGTGACGTCTACGTAAAACACCTAAAGCATCAAAAACATTAAAATAGAATTAACAAAACATATTTCAGCTAAGTTGGCCGCTAGCTTCCAAATAGCAAAGAACAATAAAAGAAAAAGGTCAATAGGAGGTGGCAGGCAAGGGAGAGAGAGAAAGAAGGAAAGGCGGAGAAGGGAGAAGGAAATGAAGGAGAAGGTAGAAAGAGAAAGGGTTAAAGAGCGAGAAGAAGAAAAAGATTGAAAATGTTCACTCCCTCACACCTCTCTGCGCTAACATGCGGAGCAATGAGGAGTTACGGCCTGCGGCCCTCCATTGAAAGAAGATAAGCGGGATGTTTTCTGCTTAGTAGTAATTAATGGAATGGTTGATGAGGATGGCCTAGGCGTGAGTATCACTTCGGGTTCCGGAAGGTGCTGGCCGGATATCAAAAATATACCGGGAGGAGCAGAGTAGTTTTTGATGGATTTTAGTAGTTGGGAATATGGAGTGAGGATTACTATGATGAGAAATGATAAAGCTCTCCTTTTATCCATTCTCCCCACATTGACATAAGTGTAGTAAAAATGTATATCAGGAGCTATTATGGAATCCGGAAAGATAAACTGTTTTGACAGACCGCTTGATCTTTGCATAAATGTGCCATTGGGAGGGTCCTTATGTCGCGAAATACTCTAAAATTGGAGCACTTCACCATATTGTGGCTTTATGCTAATGGAAGGTTAAGGGTCAATTTGGATATCAATGGAGTGCATTGATTCAATAATTTAGTTTTTGAGGCAGTCCCTTAAAATAGATTGAGATTATTAAGAGATGTTAAGTAGTAAAGATGAAAGAGGTAGCGGCATCTTGCCGAATTTGGATCTTTGCATTCGGATTTCTGGATGCAAAATATAATTTGTGTACTTCACGATATATTTGCGCAATCGATTGTATTACTAGACCTAGTAGACTTAAAATCACTTTTGTATTTTTGCTTCGCTAATCAACAACGTAAAGGATTGCGTACATATTTGTCGATGGATCTCTTACGGTCACGTTAAAGCAACGGAATTGATTACATCAATAGATCACAAGTAATTCTATTGGAAGATATTGATTTGTTTGATGATTAAAAAGTGCCTTCCGACATTTTGACCCTCTTTTATCATTCATATAGTCTTCAAGTCTGCTTGATGGATTATGTTAAGATTGTCGGCTAGTCATTTAAGTATTAATGATCTCATACCAAATAATTTGAATTGCAAGTAGATATTCCTTGCTAAAAGTATTTTTCAATTATCTATCACTATTGACCGTCAAAGAAAAAAATAACGCTGTTAGAAAAAAATTATTGAGTATGAAATTATTAAATTAATACTACTTAAAGACTAATTGATTGATTGATTGCTAATTAACTTTGCTACTCAAGGTCCAGTTAGGTAATTACGGAAATACCAGTAGAGTTATGTATCAAAACTTTTGTGTCAGCTAGTAAATATAGCTCATATGTTTCTGATTTTATGAATTTTATTGAATTTTTCAGTTTTAAATTAATTCTAACAAGATTTTATTCAAAAAATTTTTTATCAACATTAAGTCGCTTTACAAAAAGCCTTATAGTACTTTTCAGTGATGAATTTAGGCTTTACTTTGCAATTTTTTTAGGATTTTATTGGAAACGTCTTGTAGTTGTTGCAAATTAACATTTTTTGCGCTTAGGTGAAGGCGCGTTGTTTATATGTCATCGTCTTCGGTTCCGGCTAACTCCTTTATTCCGGAAACGGAAACACAACATTCATCCGCAGATAGTAAGTTACATTCATTATTTTGCTTGAACTATGAATGCAATAAGTATTCGAAATTAGAGGAGATTTTGTATAATTTATAAAATGAAATACAAAAATTCAGATGACGTGTGGCATTTAGAAAATACTTGAAGACTTTGTTTTCGAGTTTTTCATTTAGAAAGTACTTGAAGATTTTGTTTTCGAATTCCTATCTATCATCAGGTATTCTCGACCTCATCTTATCTGCCTTAAACTTGTAATTTACCGGCAAATCTTTCTAACATTTATGGAAATTACGAAAATTAGCATTTACTATCACTCTCAATTAATAAGCTAGTTAAACGGAGTATATAATGGTTGACGATCGTACGCTTCCCTTTTAAATAATTACTCTCAGTTTTACTATCATAATTTACACTCTTAACGTTGGATGCTAGCCGCTAATGATATTTTAGCATTTAAAAAGTGTTCGATTTCTCAGCGCTTCCGATTTAAAACATGAATTTAAAATTTTTAGGAAAAGAGGCAATACGGAAAACCTCATCTTCACTGCTTACCGAATCCAAAAATTTGGACGAATTTAAGGTTTACCTGTTTCTTAGTTTTCATTCCTCTCATTATTGTCGTTAATTTATGGTTTAAATTTTGCTAGAAATTTTGATATAGCGGAAAATGGAAAGGAATGGTTATAGAAAATAATTATTGACCGTAGTCGGTTGAGGCAGTATTTCGTAGAATCCAACAGCAGTTAAATTCAGAAGGCATATAGTTCGGGAGATTCGCTCGCCTTTCCTTGACTTTTTGAAAATGATAGTGCACTATCAGTTACTGTTGTCAATAAAATGATATCGTTTTGAACATTAAGCTTTTTGTTTTAGAACTTTGAGTGTTATAGAAAATCTTTTTATTAACAGAGGTAATACGTGAGAGATAATACGTTACAGAATAAGTGAGAGAGGTTACTTCTAAAAGTGATATAATTAATATAGATAGTTGGAAAAAACCTTATTATTTATAGCCACCGGAAGCAAAACGTCATCGTAGCAATTTATCTTCATCGGCAAGAACGGGTTTGAAGGTCGAACCTCCAAAAGAAACAATAACGACATCGGTAATAGCTATGGATGAACCATCAGCACAAGAAAAAATGATGACGACACTACAAGCAACTTGAGTTGCTTGCAACCATCAAATTTCTCAACCTCGAATCACCGTTCGGGAAAGACTACAGTGCGATTTACATCACCAGCGGCTTTTCACGCTAGTCCATCAACGGCACGAGAGAAGAGCGGACAGCAGCATAGTAGCACATCGCACAAGAATGGTCGTTCAGTTGTAGCTGATATCACGCAACCAGTCAATGCGAAAAAATTAGTCATACTTGGTTTCAAACGTTAGTTAATAAGTTTTCGGAAATGGAGAATAGTCATGTGATAATGATTAGCTAATTGTTTTTGTTTCTTTTCTTTCACATTTTTCATTATCCTAAAAATTAATCACCGAAAAAAAAGTCATGTAGTAACATATAGTACAGTCTTGCTTTTTTGAAAAAATTAACAACGTTTATAGTTAGTTTATTTAATTGTCATTTTCCTGCGCGTAACGATATAAAATATATATATGTTTATATTGTTTTGTTTTAATTGAAGTTTTTTTATTTATGATTTTAGAGCGTCCATTAGGCGAAGAAGATGATCCTTTTGAAGCAAAATGGCATCCACTGAATGAAGCTGTTGTTTCAATACAAAAAAGAAAAAAGCAGAAACATCTTTGGAGCAATTATATGAAGTAATTGTCGATACCAACTTACTTTTCTTCATATTATCTCAAATTTTCCAGTTTTTAGGCATCTATAAGTGAGGCATTAGTCGATAGTTATTTGCATTACTAAAAAAACGTGTAGATTAACATAAGTATTTTCATTTTACATTTTATTACTTTTTTTGCACACTATATATTTGGATTTGAAATAATTAAAAATCTTTTTCTTGCTTGTAGTTGCTATGAGATGCTATGAAGTTTTTTCCTGCTTAAATGTTGATGTAACATTGTAAATTGATTTGCCTCGTATAAACCATGAAAATTATGCTTTAATTTTATCTAGTTTAAAATTTCCGACAAATTTTCAGGTCGTCGAATTTTTATGCAAGAACAATGAAGCGATGAAGATATATAATAAGCTAAAAACGTGCATTTTTTCATATATCATAGAAGAACTTCGTATTTTATTGGACGTTTCTGATTCCACAGCATTATTTCTGCAAAACCTTAATGTATTTTGGCTCGAATATTGTGAACAGTTGGTGAGTTATTTAACTGCTTATAATTTGAAATGACGACGCACAAAATTGGTTTAGATTCAAAGCAGTTATTCAGAATATTCTTAATAACTCTTCTTTGAACTCATGTTCCTTATCGTTAGTGTATCTTGCAGATTTTGAACTTAAATGTAAAGTGGAAACTGATGAGGCATTTTCTCACGTTAGCCCTCTTCCAAATAATTAAATTACGAAAAATATTTATTTTCTTATTTCAGATTAATATCCGCAGCGTATTTCTCTATCTAGACCGCACATTCGTTTTGCATAATCCCACTGTTACCTCATTATGGTTAGTTTAACTTTCCATTGTAGGGGTTCCTTTTGCATTCACTTCCATTGCAAATGTTAAGCTATCGAAAAGTTGAAATCCATATTGCTGAGATTTTGGTGTGATTGCTTTAAAAACTGACAGAATGGCTGTTATATTTCATTGGATTCAGTTTAAGGAATAGTGATATGCCAAATCATTTTGGTTTAAAAAAACTGTGCTTGCGAAATCAAAATATTGGTTTATTGCACACACCAAAATGGAGAAGACCATTGTAATTTATCTGGGAAAATGCGGGCATTTTGTTTTTGTAAACTTTGTAAAGCCAGTGTTTTGCTCTGATAAATGATACAGAAATGAAATTTATGATAGCTTCGAAATTATTGAAATTAATCATATATAGAAGATATTTATGTTTTCAGGGATATGGGATTGGAAATTTTCCGTGATGAAGTTATGGATAATGAGCGTGTAAGAAAACGTTCAATTGACGGACTTTTGAAGATGATTGAGCAGGAAAGGGAAGGTGGACAAGTGAGTTTATTTTACTTATATAGTTGATTGTTATGCGATATTTTTGTTGTTTCCTGTGATATTTAATTTCAGGGATAAAATGAGAAAAGTTCTATATTTGAAAGAGTGAGAATGTTTGAGTTGGACTAAGTTGAAGAATTTATGGTCTAGTGATGATTCTTTTTATATTGAATTGTCCAGTGCGTGTTTTTGTATAGTTTTTTAGCTAAAAAGTGTTGAGTAGTATATCCATATAAACAAACTCATCCAATCTTTTCGTATTTCATAATGTTCTTATCTCTATGCTTTCAATCAAAAAAAACATCCTAAAACTGAAGAATATTGATAAAACAAGAATGATTTTACTATATGATAAAGGAACAAGCTCATGTTTGTGAGTGATCAAATAGTTCATGTTTTGCCTCATTTTAAGTCTTTTATATTAGTTGAATCTGTTAAATGCTAATGATAATTTCTTTTATAGATTGATCGGCTGTTAATCAAATCATTATTGCGTATGATGACAAGTCTTCGTGTTTACGCAGAAGTAAGCTTTTAATTTTATGCAGATGAATATCTAAAATTGCAAATACAAAAAAATAAGCTATATAGACTAAAAATAGTATTACAAAGGTTTCAAGACCTATTTTGGTAAACCAGTATGCGCTGATGTCGATTTATGATATCGACATGCGAAGGAAGGTTTTATTAATTAGTCAAATGCTGTGATAAATTTCTTCATCGGCTAAATATTCATATTGATTAAATACTAGAATATGCGAATTTCTTGCATTTATTAGAGATATTAACGCTCCTTTGCCGTCTTTGCTTTTCTCAAAAGTTCTCATTAAATTCTTTTACTGAAGATGTGTTATTATTTGATTTGTTTAAATTACGCAGTTACATTCGATTAGGTCCAAATTAGTTTCAAACGACTTCATGGTACTATCTTTTCTAAATAATTGATTTGCCGTATCACTAATCTTGCTAAAGGAAGGCATTAAATTCTGTGCAATCAAAATTATTTATCTTTTATTTCTTGTGCTTAATGCTTTATTCTGTTTATTCAATATTTAAGGTATTTGAACGGAAGTTTCTTGAAACTACATGTGATTTGTATGAAGCGGAAGGACGTCATCTTTCTCAGAGCCTTGAGGTGCGAAATTACTTATTTATTTATTTATTTTAATGACAGTAATGAAATTTTGCTTTAAGAGTTTAATCTTTATGCTGTTTCGCGGATGATTTTTATAGAAAAAATAATAATTTAGGTACCGGCGTACCTGAGGCATGTGGAAAAACGTCTAGAAGAGGAAACAAATCGCGTTGATTATTATTTAGATTTCACAACAAGAAAGCAACTATTGGCAGTTACTGAAAGATGCTTAATTTCTGATCATATGGATTCATTTATAAATAAAGGTGATTTTGCTTTACATTTTCTCTGTTTCCAAGTCCTAGTTCCTTTATTGGTTATTCGTTGCATTCATTTCGATTCATTTCAGCTGTTAACTTATCTTTTTCACATGACATTGTTACCACATAATTTTCTGTTTATGTTGTAACCAAAAGAGATGAAGGAAATAGGAAGGCAATAATTGCTTTTGATGCATATTTAATCAGTTGTATCAGTAATTTGTCTATTGCTTCATACAGAATGATTTCGTTTTTTTCAGGCCTCGATGAAATACTTCTTGAAAACAAATGCGATGATTTATGTTTAATGTATAACATGGTGTCAAGAACTAAACATGGGCTTATTATTTTGAAGAACGTGTTTGCTTCCTACGTTAAGGTAACAGTGAGATTTTTGTCAGCGTTTCCTATAAGCATTGCATAGTAATGATATTTTGTTGTTCAGAATCATTTTTTGCTGGTGTTTAAGCTATAGTATGCGCTTTCCGACATTAAAACATCTTTCTTATGCCTCTATCGTTAAAACAGACATTAAATTACAACAATGATTATCGAGATTCAAAGTAAAGGATTTATATCTCATTATCATAAAACCTAATCTATAAAAAAGTATAGGCATTAAAATCAGCTTTTTTAAGTTTGAAATAAGTTTCCTGTTTGTCCACCGGCTATTTAAAATTATTTCGGAAGTGCAGAATAATAAGAAGCTGTCAGGAAAAAGAATCACCAATAAAGTAGTTGGTTTTCATCTGTTTGGAAAAGCTTTAGTATTCGAATATTTCAGAAAATCGGTAAAGCTTTGGTGATGGATGTGAACAGAGACAAAACATTAGTGGCTGATTTGCTCGCTATGAAAAAGCAGTTGGATAACGTTGTAGACAGGTTTTGTAGAATCATTTTTAATTTCTATGAAGAATTTTTGATGGAATATCTGATCTGGAATTTTTATGATTTTCACTTTTTAAAAAAATTGTATGTCAGCAGTATTTTTTTACATTAGATTTGAATGAAACTGAAACGCTATACAAAAACTGAACTGTTCCAATTTAGCATGTTCTATTTCTTTAGTTGTTGAGGTGTTAACCCGATACTACCGTTTACAACTGATTTATGAAAAACAACTGAGACGCTAATCTGATTTTTCACCTTTTTGATTCCTCATATTTTCGATGAGTTAGGCTTAATTAATAGAACTTCGCTTTGTTTGAAGTTCTGATATATGCCTGGCAGTATTTTAACAATTTTAAGTATTACCATTTCTTCATCACAATAACATAGTTATGCTTGATGAAATTTTCACCATTTCGTTTCATCATGTATACGCATCACAATTTTCACATTTCAGCATATTTATTGAGATAAACTTTCAGTTGTTTTGAACGAAATGAAAAATTTGTACAGGCAGAAAAGATGCATTTGATTACTTCATAAATACTCGTCCAAACAAGCCAGCTGAACTTGTCGGTAAATGAATAGATTTTTGTTTATCATTATTATTTTTCGAGAAAGTGCATTTTTCAAAAGTCGTGTAATATCGGATTTTTTCATATCTATGGTGTTGATAGATTTTCTAAAAATTCATCAGACTATGTAAAATAATAGGGAATAGCGATTAGTTCTAAAAGTCTATTTGATTCAAAGTTTTTCATATTTCTCAATATAGAGCATTTGATAGATTGTGTAAGCTATCATAATGATGACTAGTATGACCAGTCTCTTTCGTATTTTTCTCTCATTTTCTCCTTCTTATTTGTGTTTTTGTTGAATTGAAAAATACCTTAATTATGCACAAATTTTAAAAGAGAATGAAATAAAAAAGATGTCATAGTTTAAAGGTCATTTCTGTTTCTTATATACTATTATATTTTAGCTAAATTTATGGATAGCAAATTACGATCTGGAAATAAGGGAGCTACAGAGGAAGAAATGGAAAACCTTATGGATGAAGTTATTGTATTATTTAGGTTTATACAAGGTAAGCGTCGGGGTTTTTCCATTTTTGGTTAAAGTTAATGGTATTTTCTGTTTCTTCAAGTGTATGTCGCATAACTTAATGAACACTGAGTTATTTATAAAGTTATTCACAGATATGAAAAGAAATTTAATCTTTCGTTCTTGGGCATAGCATGAAAAATGTCGTCAGCATTAGACAGAATTTCAAGTAACATGATTAATTTGTAAGAATGAACTAATATTTGTAAATGTTCTTTGTTTTTTTTGTTTGTGGGATCAGTAAAATCAAGTTTCATGACATCAACTTCGTTCAATAGATTGCTGAAGTTAAGAGTTTTTTAACGTTTTCTTTACCAGCAATTACTTTCAGGTAAAGATGTTTTTGAGGCCTTTTACAAGAAAGATCTTGCAAAAGATTATTGCTTGGAAGGAGCGCATCCGTTGATGCCGAAAAATCAATGCTTTCAAAATTGAAGCAAGGTGTATTTTTGATTCACTTTAGAAAGACTGTTTTTTCATTCATTGAAACGTATTTTGTAGTAGTAACACTGTACATATGGTTGAAGTTAGGGAATAAAATACAATACCAATTGGCCTCAAAAAATTACAATACCGTACTTTCGATCAATTTTTCTTAATTCATCTGCCATATCCATGAACATATTACAATTTGTTTTCAGTAGACAGTATGCTTTGAAATCTTATTATTTGAAGTTTTGCGGAGCATAATTCTTTCATCTGTTCTCCCATTTCAATTTTGAATTTTTGTCATTTAAATCGAATTTTTTGAAAAATCACTGCTTTCATTAATTCTGTCAAAAAATTATTTAAAAAATTTTCAGAATGTGGTGCTGCATTTACAACAAGATTAGAAGGAATGTTTAAAGATATGGAAGTTTCTAAAGATCTTGGTGTAGCGTTCAAACAGGTTTTTGATTTAATTGTTTTTTTTTTCACACTTAATCTTTTTGTTTATGCATCATGTGGTATACCTGATCCTTTGTCAGTTATGTTCTTGTTTGCTTCATTTCGCTACTTTTTTAAGTAATAAATCCTAATCTGTTGTTCTTGAATTATTTACTGTTTCAGTATATGGAGCATGGTAGTCCTGATCGAAAACTAAAACATAATACAAATCAAATCGAATTCAATGTTAATGTATTAACAATGGGTCATTGGCCAACGTATGAATATATGGAAGTTGCAATACCACCGACTTTAGCTGAATATCAGGAACATTTTCAAAATGTATTTGTTTTCAAATTTTGAAATTTTATATAGTTTTTTCAAATAATGATTGCTTTTATATCAAAGTTTTCAGTTCTATTTCTCAAAGCACAGTGGACGCAAATTGCAGTGGCAACATAGTCTCTCTCAGTTGTTATTACGGGCTCAGTTTAATGTAATCATTTTTTCGTTTATATTAAAATGTTATGTGTTTTTATATTTATCCGTTTTTCAGAACTGGCGGGACTTTATAAACATCTATATATTTTCATCTACGCCTCCTTATGTTAATAATTTGTCTTTATACTCTCTATATTGTATAAAATAATATGTATTGTGTGTAAAAGTTGGTATCTTTCAAATTTTATGGATTTTTAGGTAGTGAAGGAATTGCAAGTTACAATGTTCCAAGCTCTGGTACTTCTTCTATTCAATGATAAATTGGAATGGACGTATGAGGAAATTCAGTTAGCAACTAAAATTGGTAGATTTATACATTTTTAATTGAAATAGTGCTTCCTTATTTTAATTTATTGCTGCGAAACATATCTGTACGAAGAGTACTAGGTCTCTTTTATGTTTCAGTATGTTTCAAAAGGATTAGAAGGATTTTGCTCAATTTATTTACAGCGGAGATTAACTAAGCCAAAATTTTTCAGAGAGAGGAGAAAAAATTAGGAAGTTGACTGAAAACATTTCTAAATTTGTATTTATTATTTTTTTATTATGGTAAAAATATTTCAAGATTTTTGATTTTTTTAAATGTATGTTTGAAATTGATCTTTTTTAAAGTAATGAATTTGCAGAAAAAAGTGAATTGGAAAGAACAATGCAGTCATTGGCTTGCGGTAAATTACGAGTTTTAAAGAAAATGCCACGTGGTAAAGATATCGAATCTAATGATCTGTTTGCGTTCAATCCTGAATGCAATGAAAAATTGTACAGAATTCGCATAAGTCAAGTGCAGATGAAAGAAACGGTTGGTTATACCTTTGAATTTTTAATAAAATTTCATACAAATAAATGAGTATCCTGATCTTTTAATCAGATATGTTGATTTATGAATTTTCCATTTTCAAATATTTTTCATTGCCTAATTATTATTGCATGTTTAGGCTGTGGAACGTGCTCAAACAGAAGAGGAAATATTCCAAGATCGACAATATCAAATCGATGCCGCAATTGTTCGTATCATGAAAACGCGAAAATCGCTGGCACATCAGTTGCTCATTTCAGAATTGTTTAATCAGCTTCGTTTTCCTGTAAAACCGGTCGATTTGAAGAAACGTATTGAAAGCCTCATTGAGCGTGAGTATATGTGCCGTGATAAGGATGACTCAAATATTTATACTTATCTTGCATAGATTCCAGTGGTTGTCCATTTACCGACAATCCTTCTCCCTTTCCCTTATCTTCATTTATTCAGTTGTTGATAATGAAAAGTGCTAAGCATTAGCTTTGATAATCCGAAAATTTTAAAATTTTGTTCTATATTTTCTGTTCCATAAAAATTTTAACGAAAAGTTTAAGATCTATTTCTTACGAATAAAATCATAGAAATAAGATTGTAAATTTCATAGTTGAATATGAAGTTGATTATATTGTCCGATATTTTTGCAAGGATAGTGAATTAGAAAATTTTTTTTCGTAAATGTCATTTTTACAGCATTGAAGATTATTTCAACTCTCTGCTTTGAGTTACTTTAATTTTCTCTTTATAAAGGAGAAACCTATTAATTTATAATTTTATCTTTATAAAGGAGAAACCTATTAATAAGAATTTATATTGAAAATTACAAACCACGGTTAAGGCATCATATCACTGTGATCAGAACGCGGGTTATTATTGATTTTCATATTTTGTACGTAAGGGATTGCGCAGAGTGGTTATTATCAATGAAAATTAAACTTGTTGTCCAGTTATGTGCTGCTTGTAAAATTTGTTTTACCTTGCCATAGTTCAACATGAATGTTATGAAAATGTTTTTCCTTTTTATTCAGAATAGAAGTGAACATTTAGAATCATTGGCACATATATCATTATAAATAGGATTATATAAAAAATGATGCACATTGGCAAATTTATGGAAAATAGTATTTGGCTAATCCTTCTAAATTTAAATTAAAAGCTAAAGTGATGAGCGAAGATATACCATTATTATTATTCTTTTTTTTATTTGCCTTCAAAAAGAAGGAAAACAAAATGAGATGCAAACTGAATAATCAGAAAAAGAAATGGTCTTTAAGTATGATAATTAGATTTTCTACTCCTCGAGATTATATACGTCTCTTGCATTCATTGATTATCATTAATGAACACTATCATCATGGAAAACAATTCTGGTCTAATAGAATATTCATTAATTTTGAGGATTCAATTTGGCCAAACAATTTCATAGCCAAGAAATTTTCTCGACAGGAAATTTATTCGTCCTTATATTCGTTTTATATGATTGAGTTAGGCTTATTTCCTGGGCAAAATTTGGCGATTTTAATACAGCATCATTCAATGTATATTTTTCTAAAGTACTGACGAGAACTTTAGCATCATTTATAAATTAAATTATAATTAACATTTTAAAATTGAAATCTCTTCATATCACAACATGATAAATATGAATGGTAAGAAGTTGGGTTTCAAACTTTTGAAAAATAGTCACGTTTCCATAAATACAGGTAAGTATGTATTATTTTGATATGATTAATTTATAAAAGTAGGAAGTTCCGATAGGACGTAAATGATTTGATTTTAAAAAAGCAAAAGATTTTTGATTTATTAATTAATGGATCATTTTGTCATGTCATCAATATACAACAAAATTCATATATTCCTCAGATCTGCATACAGTAAACAAACAAGCACGCATGCATTACCTGTTGCTACTATTTGTTCACTCACATTATCATTTGTGATCATTATGATTTAGGCTCATTATCATTTGTGATCGTTATGATTTGGGCTCATTATCATTTGTGATCGTTACGATTTAGGCTAAGATGAAATGAAAGTGATACAATTTATTGATTGATAAAATTGAAACATTTTCAGAAATACAAATAAATCGATTTAATGGAATAGAATGGAATGAATCAATTTATTACTATAAAAATTTCGAATAAAATTTACAAATTCAGTGATAGAAAAGTTCATTTTCATATTTCTTCCTTTTAAAATCATAAAATTATAATAGTACTTTTGGAAATAATCATTTTTAGATATTTTTGTAAAAATCAAAAATTTTAAATTTGATTTCTTTTAATACATTAAAAAATACACGTATTATTACACTTAATTAAAACGTAATATTTTGATAAATTATTTGCTAAAACATCATTGAAAGCTTTTGCAGATGGATGATATCGATTTTGAAAAAGCTCTTTTGTCTAATTTGGTAATATCACCTAAAAGTTAATTAAAAAATAATAAAATGAATTCAATTTTAAAAATTAAAATTTCGATTGAAAAGAAAATTCTCAATAATGTATATATTGAAATTTTAATCAGCTATCAAAAGAAAAATTTTCTTATCAGTGTACAAAAATATAAATCAATAAAATTCTGTGTATATATAATGAAAATTTGAATATTATAAAAAAGTTATCGATTAAGCTGAAAATTGAAATAAAAATTTGTGATATCAAGTATACCGTATTAAATGTTAAAAGTAATTAATCAATGGTATAAAGTAATATCAAAGGAATGAATATATGATCAATATCAAAGTAAATATATAAATTAAAAAATATTCAAATATCAAAATATAACAAATATAAAATTATAGAAAGTACAAGGCTATCAAAAAGATATAAAATATTAAACATCAAGCATATAGATATAAAAGTATTAAATATATAATGAATAAATGAGTATTAAAGCAATGAATATCAAGCATTATCAATTATATTCAAAATATTATAATATAATAATATTATAGAAATGTATAAAATTAAAATTGAAATTAGAATGAGTTGGCAGGTGAGAAAGAATTTGTCCTAATTCAAATAACCTTAATTATAATGACTTCAATTTAAAATCTCAATTCGATTTGATTGCAAGTTTATACTATGAGATTTTTAAATTTTACAGTTTGCTCAATATCATAATTTAATCATATCAGATTTAATTCAAAATTTTAATTGAATTTGATTACGAAATTTACTAACCATTATATCGATGGCTAAATATTGCTTTCAAAGCGATGCATCGTTAATAAGTTGAAACTTTCCGACAAATATTTTATGCAAATTTCAAGAAATTTGTAAAACAACAATTTTTATAATAATAATTCTTTACCGAATATTATATCTCGTCTTCGTCATTTTATTCCGTGAATGCCTATAAATGAAATTTTTATGCAATTTTAAAATTAAAAATAAAAGAAAATTTTATTTTTAATCATGATAATAGATTACTGATTAACTTTAAATTATTTATCATAGATTTTATTCTTCTGATATACTGTTTAATTTTTAGATAAAAAAAATTTAGTAGATTTTTCATTTTTATCCTTAATTCCTCAATAAATGGTCGAATTTTAAACACTTTAAAAATTTTCAAACGACGAATATTTAAAATTAAAAAAAAATTCTATGTCAGGAAAAAAGCATCATTACTGCCGATGAATTAATAGTTTTTCAATAATTTTCAAAATTACTTTGTTAAATTTGCAATAAATATTTAATGATACATTTGAAAAAAACCCGAACGTTACTTTGATTAATTAGAATTTTTTATTCAATTACTGTAATGAAGTAATTTTGTTTTTTTAGTTTTTCTAATAATATAAATTAATTAATTTATTATTATTATTATGTATTATTTGAAAGTGATTAAAAATATATATATAATTTTCAAATTTATTTTGTTTTGCTTTTTTATTGCTTCGAGAAATTTTTAGTAAATTAATAAGTGCATAAGAATGAAATTAAATGAAAATTTACCGCTATTGAATGTGAATGCTTTTTTAACTTGATTCTTATTGAATATTATATAAATCCATGGGTTAACACATGAATTTAAATTGCCAAGTATAACTATATAAGTGACTAATTGTGAACCTGTAAAAAAGAATAAAAGGAAATGATTTTTGAACAATGCCTCATTAAATTTTAATATTTAATATCTTTTTTCAATTCTAATATTTCAAAACATTTGATTTAATTAATTACTAAATTTTTAATACGGAATTGAAATTACTTAATTTTAATAGTTATTTCGCTGCGAAAAATAACGAAATATTTGTAATTAAATATAAAATAATTAAGTCATGAATTATTGGCAACTTAATTAATTGAATAATTAAACAAAATGCTTCGATGATTTAATGTCGTAAATTGATTTCGAAAAAATCTATTCTTAATAATTGATTTTAAATAATCTTTTTTGCACTTTGAAATTTATTGCTTTCCAGGAAATTAATTAATTTTGTATTCCGATTTTAAATATTCATTAATTTTGCCGATATCACTGAAAAACCTGTAGCATAAAATGAAGGACAATATAATTTTGATAAGTTTCAAAATTTTCAATTTCGATAAATTTTGAGCAGATTATTGATTTGTATCTTAATTCAAATTATCTAATGTAGCATGACTATATATATTAAATAAAATGAATGTTAAATTTAAATAATGACAATTGTAAAATGTTATATTTTTGCAAAAATTAAGTAATCTAATTAAGTAAACAAATCATTTCAATTACAGTTTAAAATTATTACTTCTAAAAAGATGTAATCATTTTTTATGCTAATCGATAGTATTAATAAATGTCAAACTAAATTTAGGTTGTCGTAAAATATATTGTAAGAATAATTTATGGCTATTTTGTTCGCAATTTCATAAATTACGAAATTTTACTCATTACAGTAAAATGACCGTATATTTTCTGAGGATTACTGTATATTCCTTGACCCACATATTATTATCATATCAACTTGTTTAATTCAATTGGAAAGAGTTTCAATTATTAACAATTAGAATTCTGTCAAAGATTATTTATTTATAACAATTAGTTATTATATGTTAATTACACACATTGTGCGGCAAATTTTTCCAAAATTCACCTTTATTGATTCCGTAAATATATTTCATTTGTAATTTTTTAGATTCTATCTTATTTAGATCTCTTCTTTATGTTCCAGTTAATTAAATAGGGATTATTAAGAAATTTGAGTTAAGGTTTGAATGGAATAAGTAAAAATTTAATTTCCAGCTTACTCAATAAATGAGGTACGATAGCTTGCAAAACATTGACGACACAAAATGGTGCCCATAGAAAAAGTTACAAAAAATAATTGTCATTGTTAAACATATTGTTTGAAATCGTTCTCGATTAAATTTGATCAATTGTTGACGACAATGCCGTGAATTACTGCGCAACCTGACGACATATGATGTTGTTTCTTGACTAGAAGAAAAAAGATATTCATTAAATTTAATTTATTATTTAAAAAACCGGTCATTTTAATTTTGTATAATTTTGACATGAGAAATAAATTTATTTTATCAACTGTTTCATCGAATATGATTAAATTATAATAAAAATTATGATTTACTCATTTTTTCGATCAATATTCAATTATAATAAAATTTCAATTTATTTACTTATATTAATATTGATAAAATGATTACAAATTGGAATAATTACAAAATTAACAAATATATATATAGAATATCGCAGTACAAAAAAAAAGGTTGAAAAAGAAAATTTTTATATCGTCATATTATTTTATTAGTATTATTAGTGCTTTATACATATATAATTCAAATGAGAGGAATATCAAATATTTGCTGATAAATCATATTAAAATTTGGTAATACCTGATAATTTGTTTGTAATTACTATTCATAAATAATGAATCGGATACTTGTAGTAGTAACTGTTGATTACGCTGAGATAACCATATCGTTTTACATACCCGATAATAAAAGAATGCTGCTGACATTGATGGTATTAACCAAGCAATAGTATTAAAACTTATCACATAAACACTTTTCAAAAATGATACGCCATGCCCATAAATTGTTACACATTCACCATATCTTCTGCAAGAGAAAATCTGGTTTATAGTAAACTAATAAATTTCATAATTACAATATACTGCACACATTTAGAAATATGGTCAAATTAACCTTCATATAATCTAATGATTAAACGATGAAAAATATCATAGTGATTAATAGCACTATCTTAAAATAATTGTTAAGTGCCACTTATTTTCATTCTCGTTTTTATTTTTATTTTAATTTTTTTGTGCAGATTTCTAAAAGAAGTTGCATTTAAAATTTATTTAATTTTTTGGTTTTATCACAACTACTAACAAAACTATTTTTCTAATAATGCTAAATCCAAAATTTTCTTTCGTCAGCAATCTCTTTTAATTTTTAATTTATTTTTAAAAAAAATTTATTATCATTTTTATTTTTCTATAAAAATCCTGAAAAGAAATAGCATTTAGAATGTAGCTAACTTTTAGTTGAAAGAAACTACTGTAAATAATAATAACAGTGTATGCACTTAAATTAATGTATTGTATATATATCTACATTACTGTGTGTTACCGTACTTGTTTTGCACTACTGTGTGCATTTAGGCATTTAGAGTATTTTATAGAACTTACGTTTTATGCCAAACAAATAATTGGGGTATTGAACATATTAAAGCGGTAATCCATGCAATCATTGCAAAATAATTAGGTCTACGATAGCGATCACTGCGATAAGTTTCTAGTGGATGACATATTGCCTTTAATAAAATAATGAAATTGCTTAATATAATAATTGTTTCAATCTAAACTTTTTGATAGTCACGGAGATATGAAGAGAAAAGTGATATAAACAAATATATTCAACGTAATATTTAAAATATAAGATGCAAATGCAATATCAAAAATACTGTAATGTATACAGTAAGAAGTATATACAGTACATATAAAAGAATAAAAAATAATAGAGAATAAAAATAAATTTCTCTTTAAAAAAAAAAATAATGCCTGGTAATAAATTGTAAGAAAAAAAGAATGTGAAATGGGAATGAATAAAATACAATTGAAATGTAATTAACAAAAATCCTTTTTCTAAATTATTAAAGAGAAATTTATCTTTTGCTAATTCAAATTGAAATCATTGTTAAAAAATCAATCGTACTAATTTCTTATAAAATAGATATAAGTTAAATTGAAATTTTTGTTAAATAGTAAAACATTTTTAATTAACTAACACTTAGCAAGTTTGCATGGCCTTCGTTATTTATTGATTTATAAATTCTTAACTTTATAAATCAATAATTACAAAAATGGGCAAATATTAAAAATACTTTCAAAGGATTTGCTAAAAAAGTTTCAATTAATTATAAACTCAGTTAAAAGTGACTAGTTTCATTTTATTAAATTAGTAAACTTGAATTTTTGCCCTAACTTTATATTAACTATTTAAATTAATAAAACTTGACATGAAAATAAAAATGTACGAAAACCTGAAAACGATCGAAGCTCATAGCAACTAATAGAAATGAACTAGTATACATTGGAAACATTTGCAAATATCTAATCAACTGACATAACCAGGATGGCCCATCAAATTCAGGGTGTCGTAGGATAATTGGTATTTCAGTACCCAACGACAATAATGCAAATAATAAGTCCGCTGCGCAGGTGTGCAATAATAAAAGCTGTAAAAATTGTTGTTTTAAAATTATATTTTAATCTTTTAAAATTACATATTAAAATAGATACGAACAAAATAATCGTTAATCAAATAATAGTTTACAAAATTGAAATAAGTGAAAAAAGAATTCCAATTTCGGAATTTATTAAAATCAAAGAAAAACTATACTTGAACCGGTGAGATACGTCGTTTTGTGACAGCATTACCACGAAATATAATAAAAATTAAAAATAAATTACCAACAATAGCAAGTAACATTACCGCTGTCATATGTACTACGATGAAAAAAATTTGCGAATTTAAGGCCATGATGAAGATTTTGATAATTCTTTCTGAAAAAAAAGGAAAAAATTGTAAGTTTTTATTTTATCAATCAAATTATTATTTACAAATCTAAAATATTACTGAAAAATATTTCCAATTTTTAAAACAGAATTCTAAATAAAAGCAAACAAAAATGAAAAAGAATATTTTATAGTAAAAATTTCATTGTTTCGAGTATTAAATTTTGAAGTAGTCGAATTTTATTGAATTTGAATGGAAGTAGTATTTATGGCAAATCTTACATCGTCTTTTCAACTGCATTATTGTTGTAAGTTTGTTTGATAATCAATAATGTATGCAACTTACGCGATACATTTAATTTTTTTTTTTAGGTAAATATGAAGTTATTTTAAAATTAAATTTTTCCATAGTATTTTAAAATACAATTTTAGTGAATCCTTTTTGGTAATTAATTATTTTTAGCAAACATTTTTATTGATTTAGAAATAATATGAAAGATAAAATTTGTTTCGAAAAGTATAAATTCATTATAAAAATAATGCTTAGATTTGGAAAAAAAAGTTTATAAACATCTTACTTTAGCATATAATTTTAATAAGTATCTGATAAATGTAGAATTTAAGAATCAATTAAATGTTTCAGATTAATTGGACTAATTAATTCGTTTGTTTCGAAACAATACAACTATATTTTAGAAATAAGAAAGATAACCAGTTGAAAACAAGCAAAATAATAACTAATAGAAAATAAATGGGAAAAATCGACATTTATTTGATAAAATCAAAGATCTGAAGCAATTATGTATCCCAAAAAAGGTAAGTAATAAATAAAGTGAGCAATTTTTGCATACCTGATAGCCGAAATCATAAGTATCGTATATTTGAAAGCCAAAAATATGATTTGACCAATACTTCCTTCACCATCAATTGTAATTTTAAATTTGAGCATAACAACATAATTCGTTTTCTCTTATTCCTTTAACAAAAAGGTGAAATAGCATAAAAGCAAGTGACAAGAAAAGAAAATAAGAAAATAAAAAGCTGGAGCCAAATAAGCCAACATCGACTAATCATCCATTTTATGAAAAATAAAGTAGGCAATCATTTAAAATGAGTAAATCACAAAATTTAAGTACAAACTATTGATTTGTAAATTAAAATTTTTATGTTTTTTTTATCTGAAACTTCAACAATCAGTGAAATTTTTAAAAGTAATATCTATCAGAATGTAATTATTAAAATAATGTTCTTATGAATAATTTGATATATTCATCATTGAATAACTTTTTCATCGTTTAAACTAATTCATACCAATTTAAATTTATTTTTATTAAATCCAAAATTTCATTATAACATTTGAAAAAAAGGGCGACAACAATTCTGTTACAATATATAAATTATTCATGAAAAACAAATAAAAAATTTAATTAATTGATGAAATTTTACTATTAAAGACTTTTCAAAATTATCAACAACAAATGAGAAATATATTTTCACTTAATATTTAGTCGCTAAAAAGTTAGAATTTTGAAAAATTTTTTAATGAAATTCTCTTCGTTACCATTATTTGAAATAATTTTGAATAGGCGCTATGAGATTTGTTAATAGTTAATAAAAAAGATATTTTTATTGAAATTTCATTTGAATTTTAATTTATAATTTTGATTTCAATTTTATTCAATTCTTCTCACAATACCATTCATTTTGAATTGAGAAAATGAATATTAGTAATTTATTTTTGTTAAACTCATTTCATTTAACCATATAACAATTCTTTTCCTAATTTAATGAATTAGTAGGAAGTGATTTGATCCACTTGATATTTTCGCTATAATAAATTACTAATAATAATAAAAATTACTAATAATTTCTGCTATAAAACAACAAATATTTAAATTTAAATGATTAATTTATGATTGTTAAATCATTTTATCGATTTGATTGATTTTGATATTAGCTTTAAAAACAAAATTTATTATTGATATGGTAATTATATTTATGTATGAGAAATAATTCGATAATTATGAATTAAGAAAAAAATGAAATTATTTTTTTATAATAATAAATTCACCTTCAACCTTTCAACCTTTTTATGATTTTTATCTTAATTGTTTTATAACAGAAACAGTTCATAAAATTTTTTAATTGATAACGTTTCAATTTATCGTCGTCCTTCTTTACAAGTTATTTAAATAATCTTTTTAGATGGAAATTTTTTCTTTCATATCGAATATTTTAAAATATTTTTGAGGTTAGCATAAAGTAGAATAATTTAACCTTTAACCTTTGTCTTATTATTTTATCTTAATCGTTTCGTAATGGAAATAGTTTATCAATGTGAATAATTTTTTGGCTAACAACTTTTCAATTCATCTTTTTCCCTGCAATATTTAATTAATCTTTGAATACAAAAATTTTTCTATTTTAAATGAAGCATTTTGATAAAATTCTTCAGGCCAATATAAATTATTAAATATATTGTTTAATATTTCAATATTAAACAATATATTTAAATTATTATAAGTTGCAAGGAAAACACTCAATGGTAATAATATCATTAAAAACAACGAAATTTGTATTTAATCGAAAGATTTAAATTAAAAATGGAAAATTAGCAAGCAGCAAACCGATGGTAATAAAATTAGAAAGCATTTTTGTTTAATTTATTATTCGCTAAATTTCTGAAAAAATTGTCCCAATTAGCATAAAGTAAAATGACTTAACCTTTGACCTTTATATTATTTTGCTTTAATCGTTTCATAATATAAACTGTTTAATCAATGAAATTTTTTTGTCATAGAAAGAATAAAAGAAATTTAAAAAGAATTGTTAATAATTTTTAAAATTTTTTACATATATTTCGCAATAATTTTTGAATCAAATTTTTTTAATTTTTGAAAGAAAAGAGTGAAAATTTGAGGAAAAAATAAAAAGAAACATTTTTATTATTCTAAATAATGCATATATATCGTAAAAGTTTTTATTTCGATGATTGATTAATTGGCATAGACGAGAATTGGTGATATGATAAAAATTTTTTTATAATATAGCTTATCATTTTTAGTTTATTGCAATGCTTACACAGATAAGTTATCGAAAATGTCATCGAATAGTTAAAATGATTTTTTTGTTACTGCTGTTGATAACAGCAAATTTGTTGAATTATTTTGATTGAATTAGTTGATATTGATTTGAAAGGTTTTGAAAAGAGTTACAAATATCGAAGATACAATCGATGATTTAGTTATCTATTTTTGTTGATAATATCAAATTTATTGGATTATTTTGATTAGTTGAATTACTCGAGATTGATTTGAAAGCTTTTGAAGAGAATTTCTTTGAACTGAAAGATTTTCCTTGTTTGATTGAAACAAATTTGAAATTACCTATTCTATAGGGATTAATTTGCATGCCTATTCATGCTGTTGAAGATGTTTACTATTATTCCGAAAAATTGACATCAATCATGCAATTCAAAAATTAAGAACTTGATTGTTAGATAGATAACAAGATTCTTACAGTATATATGCAAATATTTATTCATTTAAATAGATGGATAAATTAATATCGATATATTTGATACAAAATCTAAATATGTAGACAATTGATAAATTAGTAAATAAGTAAATGTGATTATATAAATAAATTCTTCAAATTCAGTTTAATTTATAACCATTTTATTCATTTTCTTATAATCTGTTATCTTTTAATTCTCACTATTATTTTTTTATCTCATCCATTTCCTTATTTTAATTCCTTTATCATTCATTGCTTTTTCTGCCAGAAAATAATTTCCGATCGAAATTTTAGCATAGAGAATAGGTTTTAAACGAATAAGTATGTATGACGATGTCAGTTATTTTTTAACAAAAAAAAGGTTGTCGATCAAATTCTTCAAATATAAGATGCAATTAAACGCAACTATTCAATTTCAAAATTACATTTTTGACGCTTTTTATTTTCAATCAAACTAATTTAAATTTTCGCTTCTTCTTATTTTTCATCATATCCTTTTATAAGCCATCTTTTTTTGCAAAAATACCTCTTAGATTTTTAGTTTAAATTAAAAATATGTATTTTATCAAAAAATATTAGAATGAATAATATTCGTACGTGAATGATTATTATTATTATTTTCTTTTTAAATTATAACTTTCGATATTTTAAATTTAAATAAAATTTTTTGATTTCTTCTCTAAAGAATAACTTCAAAATAATTAAAATTTATTGTAAATAAAAAAATTATTTTTTTCGACAATTTTGGTAATTTTTTAGCATAAAGTTTAATTTAAAAAATAATATAAAAATGAAAAAGCAAAAAAATTTTGTAAATTGAAATATTCAAATTTTAGCAATTTTTAAATTAATCCTAATTTGATATGAATGATCATGAATAATTAAAATAATAATTATAAATATGTTCCGATTTAATGATCGAATTGAAAGCAATAATAAATATAAATGAAATAATTTTAATAATTTTTATTTAAATTGAAGTATTACTGATGGTTTATTCTTTAACATAGTTCTCTCGTATTCACATATTTCTCATTTTATCTTTCAAAATTTTTAATATCAAAAAACTTTACAAATTTGTATTTTATTTTCACGAAGAAATATCTCAGCAAATAATTGTCATTTTAGTGCAAAATTAATTAGCATATTGGTTATTGAAAAATATTTCAAAAATAAGCATTCAAAAAATGAGAATCATTTATTTTGGTACAAAAATAATTAACATAAAGAGTGAATTTTAATTATCATCACATCTTTTATGATGATTGATAAGTTAAATGACCATTGAAAACTTTTTTTTAAAAAGAATCACATTATAATAAATATATTATAATAAAAGAAAGAGAGAAATTGTTCATCAATTTTTACTTTTTGATATTCTCATAATATATAATTTTGAATTGTTAATAAATTCGTCGTAAAACATTAATCTAATTAATTTTTAAAATAACAGAATTTACTTTTTTTCCTTCTTATTTTTAATATGACAATATTATAGTCATTTTTATTTACTATAAAATAAAATGTAATTTTGGAAAAACGATAAAGGAAATTTTTGAAATTAATAAAATATAACTTTGAAAAAAACAATAGAAGAAATTTTTAAAATTTAATGAATTTGTTATTTGCTTGCATAAATAACGATTTAAAAGTGAAGATAATGTGAGAAAAAAAATAAATTTAAGAATAATCTTTAGAAGACTGAATGTTAATTTTCGGAAAAAAATAGCATAAAATTAATTACGAAATTCAATAATTATTAGTAAATAAATAAAGAAAAACCTACCCCAAAAAATTCTTTTTTCTTTAGAAAAACCTAAAGAAAAACCTATTAGTAAATAAATAAAGAAAAAGTTTAAATTAAAACAAACAATAGGAAAAAGTGAAAAACATAGATGATAATTAATAAATACAAGCATTATCAATTCATTCTAATTTTCTTTCTTCTTTTTTTTTTTACTAATCAATAAGAATAAATGATATTGAAAAGATTTTGCTAATCAATAACAATAACATTGATGTTTAAAATAATAATGTATTGTTAAAGTAAGTAACTTAAATTATTTTAAACTCGAAATACAATAGCCTGAATGGAGAAGAAAAAAATTAGGATGATAAATGATAATTTAAATAAAAATGACTGAATAAGATGAATGAATATAAAAGGAAGAAAAAAGAAAATCAACTAAAATAATGAGAAGCATTATTTGAGGATACAAATTATTAAACGAGACGATAATTATTTATGCTTAACACTGATACTATCAATGCAAATCAGCACATATTACAACAGTGTATCCTTGGTAACGATAATTGAATTGTAGTATTTATGCAAATAATCTGATAAGAATTATTGATTAACTTTTCTTATTTTCTTTTTTAGACTTATCATAAAATGTTGTATAGTAGGTTTAAATTTAATTTAACGCAAAGAATTAATTCGAAATGCAATATTATTAATTATCAGATGATTATAATCGTCATATATATAAATATATTATTATTATTAATACTAAGATAATCATTCATTATATTACTGTTAATTAACTATAAGAATTAAAAAATTTTCATCAATTTTTTCCAGTCAAATTTTCTCTCAATCCTTTATACTTATTATTATTTTTAACTATATTATTTTCCACCATCACATGTATTATTATTATTATTATTATTATTATTATTATTATTACTATTATTCTTATTGTTATTTATTATTATTACTATTATTAAATCATGAGCGAATTATTAAATGAAAATGTCATGCAACAGAAAATTCCATGGGAATTATACATTATTATTATCATTATTTCTATCATCGTTATTATCACTGTTTCACTATTATTATTTATTCACTGTTTCACTATTATTATTTATTGTTATTACTATTATTACTATCAACATTATTGGCATATTACTATTTTTACTATTAATTTATTTTACTAAAATGATAATTTCATTGTTCATTTTTTTCCATAAAAATGAATTTATAAAATTTAAACGTAAATTGCTAATAATTAATATTATTAATTATTAGATTAAGGAAAAATTTTAGCAATAAAAAGCATATACTTTAATAATTGCAAATAAAAATGAAATTTTATTAAAAAGAAATTAAACTCAAAGATTAAAAAATGAAAAAAATGAAAAAAAGAAAAGAAGAAAAGATAAATTGGAATATCAAATAATTAAATGAAAATAAAAGTTTTAGAAAATTGTGTATTATATATATTCATGCTTATTTATTCATTTTCTTTTCCTCTAAAACTGAAAATAAATGGAATGAATAATTTAGATATTGATTATTTTAATTAATATGTAGCAAAACAAAGTGTAAATAAATAGTTCAAGATATATGCTTAATCATTGTATCAGTAATTCCAAATATTTTCAATTTATTGTTTTTATTTATTTCGAAAACATTCATATATGTCATTCTCACCTTACCTTTTTTAATTAGAAACAAGGTAAAGAGTGAGAGGAAGAAAGTTGTAATTTCCTAAACAATTATTTTTAAAATAAAAAAATCATATATCATTACATCCTATAATGAAATTCAGAATCAACTCGAGAAAAAAGGAAAAAGAAAAAAAAGACTTCCTTAGGAGACGATAAGCCTGAGGAATCGAACTATTGAATGATAGTACGATTTAATATAAATTTTAATGCAAAATAATCAATTAAAACAAACCAAACCTATCATCCTTCGTCATACTTCATATTTGGGCACAACTTCTACTTTTTCGCCATTTTCGTTTTCAAAACAATTTCCAATAAGATGGATCTGCTTCCCTTACATAAGAAGGAATTGAATTTAGTTTTGACAAATAAGCTCGCCCGAAATTCTTTCATTTTATATGGGAATTTAAAGGTCTCAACAAAAAAAAAAATTTTTTCATTTCTGAAAAATTCAGAATTCAATGACAGATATTTGTCAAGGAAAAAAAGTAATATTGCAATCATACCGTAGAAGAGAGACGGAATTACATTAATTTCCTTTGCATAAAATTACTTCTGAATTGAAAAAATCGTATAGCGTAACGAATATTGCATGTAGTGATGAATATTGGATGTGATACTGGACATTGAATGTACTAATATGTATACTAATGACTGAAAGCTTAATTTCTTCGTCAGAATACTCACTATTGAAAAATCGTTGAGGCAATCAAATTTTTTTCATATATTCTGCATTTAAACAAGTTAAAAAAAAAAGAAAATGGTACATAATTAGCGCAACTTGCTAGCTACAATAAATCAAAGATACAAAAATGCCACAAAAAAGAGAAAGGAAGAAGATTTGTCGTCATTGAACGAGAAAAACTTTCTGCATCAAATAAGTTGAAAATTTAACGTAATGTGTTTAACGTATTTCTCATAAATAACTTGTGCATAATTATGGAGAAGGAAACAAAACAACATAATAATATTTCAAAAGTTCAGATAATCGTTTCAGTAATGAACAATACTATAAGAGAACATATAATACGATATTTCATTGCCCATCATTCTGGCTACATAACATTATTGAAAATAAATTTCGCAATTAACCAGGATATGAGAAGATCAAAAGAGATGATGCTACGATAAGATGTCAAGCAGATTACAGCAAACAACAAACACTGAAAAACGGACAAATTTGATGAGTGATGAATAATAAACAGCTCTATGCTGGAAAATTTTATATTAATTCATGCAACTACCCCTCCTTAAAAATTAGCTGGAATAATTTTACTGTAATTAGTTAAAACACTAGAATCCTTAATTTCAAATAAAGCAGAAGTGAAACTGCCTAACACATGATCTCATCACGTGATTAAATATTCTTATTGAAGTGCCTTATAAAATTAGAACCCATAACGATTTCTTGGAGTGCTATTTACTCTTCATGACGAATAAAAAGCAACATTGGTTGCAATACTAAAACTAGTTCTAAAACACAAAGTCTGAAAGCTATTTTAGAATTATTTCTCTTTCAAACAGTTAAAAAAATCCAGCCAACAAATCGAAAGAAATTTCTTCGCCATACCAATTAACTAATAAATTAAAAAATTTTCAAACTTTTGTCATTTATACAATTCCCATCAAGTTCAATCATGTTTCATATAATAAAATTATCATCAAAAGGCTAAACAAAAATCATCGATGCTATGCAAAATAAATATATAGGAAACGCTAGTTTAAAATTATGCGACGTATTCATAGCAACGATGATCATTTTGTCGCGAGCCAGATAGTCACGCTCAATCAGTGATTCGATTCGTTTTTGATCAGCTGCGGGTTTGGCATGAAACGATGCTTCAATTGTTGTGTTACCTAAAATTTAGTGAACCAAAATTTCAGAAAGTATCGAAAAGAATTCAGCTTAATTAAAAACTAAACATTTTTTGACTTCAAAAAATAATTATAACATAAATGACGACTTTTCAAGCGTCATATCACAAATAAGAAAACCAAGCATATAAATAATGTAAAATTAATGTTTAATCATAAGCCATTCATTCGTGGAAATTACTTAAGCTCATCCTTATATTAAGCTTTAACAATTGTGAACTAATTCGGATACAAAAAACAAATTTTCTTTTCCTTTTTTATTATAGCAAAGTACTTTAAAAAAGTGGAATTGGCATAAGAAAGTGGATCAAATAGTCAAGTAAACTCAACCAAAAACGGCATCCTCTCTTGATGCTAAGGAGAATGCCACTTTTAACAAAGGAAAAATCCGGAAAATCAAATGGATCTGCTGAAAAAGGAAGAAAAAGGCGTCAAAAATAATAACGAACTTCTGCAACCAAAACATTATGCAATAATTTTTCCTCGCCTTCATTACCCGAACAATAGCTGCTTCGACTTCATGTTTTCTGTCTTCATCGATCTAAAAACGCTATCATTATTTAAGAATTATGAATCTTAGAGTCTCATAATGCATTACAATATATTAATTTAATTCCTTAGCATAAAATGCAATTCATTTCGAAACTTCGACCACTAGGTCTTTACAACAAGACAAAAAAAAAGGATAAAGAAATAAATAACGACTAACTCTTGAGCGTGTTTCTTTTCTTTCTGGTTCAGCTTCCGCTCGACCAGATACCATTTGAATTTTTATTCTTGTAAGCTTCGAGGTGAATCCATCGTTTACCCAAAATTCATCACTGTTTTCTAAAAAGGTGCACATTCATTTATTTATATTTTATGCCGGCAACTAATGATAATGCCAATTCACAGATGATTTATATATTTTTGATATTGGTCTTAACTTGCAGCCATTGATGAAACTTATTTTGCAGTGTTGATAAAATTCTAAATTATAAGAAACTATATATTTGCAACATGAAATCATCTTAATAATAAAAATTTTAAACTGACCGATTTCTCTTCCATGTCCTTTTCGGCATAAAATTCTCTGAGTTGGTTTTCCCATTGCCAAAGAAAGCAGTGATCGTTTTAATTCCTTGTCGGGAATTTGAGTTTCAGTTGCCAATTCCTTAAAGTTCCATAATGCAAAATACGCAATGTCAACTATAAAAACTGAATCATAATCAACACTCATAGTAAAAGAAATAGAAAAATCCAGCCTTCGCTGATGCTTGATAATAGTCGATGGAAAAGCAGAAATGATTCCCATTGATTGAATGAATGACGATTGAAAATGGTACGATTAATATTGAATGTTTAAATACTGTAGAAAAGATGACTTAAATAGAATTTTAAGCTATATTTGTATAATTAAGGTATAACTTATACCGAGAAAAGTAGTGAAATTGGCATTTGAACACTCTAATTTGATTAACTTCGGTTTTCAAATTTAAAATACATACCAGATTTCTTTTTCAAAAAAATTTCAATGATACAAGATCTAAAAAATATTCCGCCATTAATAATCATTACCTCGAAAGTTATTTTGGCTTTGTTATTAAACCTGAGTAAAACACACATCTGATAAGTGCTCACAGTCAGAATTTTGTATTCTTCTTTGCCACGCGGAATAACTGATGGTCCAGCGAGATCTGATTCCTGGAAACAAATCTATCGAAAAATGCAAAAGATAGAAATACAAAAAATCAATTTTAGTTAAAAATTATAACAAATTTAATTGTATACAGAGGAGAAAAAAGAAACAGTAGAACGAACTAAGAAAAATAAAAAATATTTATATTCAGATTTGTAATAGCAATAAAAAAATTCTTGACGTATAAATTTACTTTCATTTCTTCCTGAAGACACGTTATGTAATCCTCGTATATGAAAATATCAAACTATCAATTTTGTACACATATACTACCTGCTGGCTTAATTCCTCCACATTAGCACTTGTTCCGTAGAAAACAGCTTTAACATCGGCATGACCAAGCATAGGATTTAACGAGATCTTGCGACCGTTATGTTTGCTAAGATAGAATGACCTAAAACTTTCAAAAGCTTGCGCTGCCACTGGTGGAAGTACACAATCCGGAGCAGCTTGTGTCGGCCAATAACCGCTTGTCAACACACGTACGGTTATATCCACTGAATCGTGTGCCTGAGAAATAAAAGATCTCATTCATTTATAATTCAATAAGATAATATTGTTAGATTATCAAATCAAAAATTTACGCTTTCCGTTCTTTCTTTATAGTCACGAAAATCTCCCATCAAAATATTTGATAACTCAATATCTTTGAACATTCCTTCTAATTTTGATGTGAACTGACAACCACATTCAGTCTAAAAACAAAATTAGTTTGCTATAAAACTCAAAGGAAGTATAGTTCTAATTTAAAAAAAAAAGAAAAACAATTCGAATCTTTGAACAAAATATAGCCTCTTTATTTATGCAATAAATATTAAATATAGCTTGTATACTATCAGTCATCCTTAACTTCTGAAATTAAAATTGATTTTGTTTTTCAACTAGAAAACTGCCATTAATAACGGAAACATTATCCAAAAATTCTTTTTATAACATACCTTTAATTTCGAAACCATAGCTTTCTCTGCATCATCTGACATACTCTTTTGCAAGAGTAAACGCTTGGCTAAATGTGATTTGTAATATCTGAAAAAAATTTGCATCCATCATATTCTGATTTCAGAGAGGCTGCTTCCCAAAGATACTATTAATATGCAACAGTCAAATCCGACCAATAAAAGTTTTCACTAAAAAGAAAAAATTAGGAAATAATCTTAGGAAAATTAGCTTTTCTTACCGTTCAAAAACATCCTTCTCTTGAAGAAAACGAAATAGCACCATAGATTTGTCTTGTAATGATTCTTGCTCACTTTCATTCATCTAATTTTGACAAAAATCATTTCTTCATTTGAGAATAATTTTTATAATGTGATTTACTTCTAAGTATTATTTAAAGTGGAAAGTCTTTCATTGTTCTTATCTAATTTGATTCAATCAAAAACAGCATTCTGCATAGTTGAAGAAAAGCAACACATTTATTTAAGCTCTCTCTTTCGTCAATTCAAAATAAGAAAAAAAAAAACAATAAGCATACCAATTTCATTCCCTTCTTTAATTTATCATCCATATACAAAGACAAATATTCTGGACTTTTCGGATTCAAGTTGAGGAAATATTCAAAATCGCTTTGTATTTTTTGTTTAAATGTTTTATCGTTATCGAAAGCGTCCAATAAAAAATGATCAAACTGATTCTTGAGATCCAGCAATGCCTGAAAAAAAATTTTCATTCTTTGGATTCTGAAAGAAGTAAAGAAAGTATTAAATAATAATATCCGAAATCAAGAAAAAGATTAAAGGAATGATAGCAACTGGATATACAAATCAAGATATTTGTTAACTGAAAAATACTTGCTAACCTGAATATAAAGAATTGGATTTTTCGATGTACCAGCTTCGCGGTCACCACTATCGCTGACCAAAAATTCACCTTTTCTTCGAAGATATCTGCTGATGCAATCAGTCATCGTTGGTAGCCCTTTCTTTACTCGTTTCAGCAGAATATACAATCGACGTAAATCTAAATTAGCATCAGATTAAACATAACTATAGAAACAAAAAATGACCATGTCTGAATCCAGGATCTCTGGCCAAGCGAGTGAGTTTTCAGTAAGAGATAGAGCAGAAAGAATAAAATATTTCTGTTACCATGAATGCGATCATTATTGAGCATATGTACAACACCACTATTCTCCATTTCAACAATTGTCATCATGTGCTTGTTAATCAATTCTTCATCCAAAACCTATAAATGAATAAATAAAGATTGGGAAGTTCATTTGTAAACTAATTCCCTAATCTTGGAGAGAAGGTTATTTACTTATAAAATATAACCATAAAAATTTCATTTTCCGTGTAGTTTAACTTAGAAAAGATTATTTATAGTTAGCAATTTCACAACCACAACCTGATCCCGATTTGGATGCAGTGATAATTTCCCTATTCTAAATAGTTGTAAAGAACCTCGAGATTCATTTCACGTTTTAAATGAATCTCGACGCATGCAAAATAGCTCATATTGTGTTAGCAATTAACAAATCAACAACATACATCAAGTATTTTTGTTCTGTTCCTTTATCCAAATACATTTTTGCTCGATTTGACTCTTCCATTAAGCATTCCTCCACTTTCTTAACATAAACAGATGCGCAGTTCTCGAGGAGAAAATTCTGACTTTCAGCACGATAATATTCTGCTGAGACACGTAAAAATGGTTCTTCAAATTCTTCCTCATAAACGCGTCGCGAATCGACACCCAATGCCACTAGCATATTGCACGCATTTTTCACTCCAATTCTTAGAAGAAATGGCATATATATGACATACATAGTAATTTTTGATAAATATCAGATAGTGAGTGAATATGATTCTGCATTAGATCATAAACTGTTGAATCCAATACACAATAAATGACTATCAAAAAAATTGTGAGATCCTAATTATTCGAACTACCAGTAAATCAGATAACATGCAAAAACTGGAAAAGCGCAGAAAATACCTGGATTTTGCTGAATGATTCTGTATAATACAAATTTCAAAAATACAAGGACGAAAATACCTGTTAATAATTTCACCTCCTCGCTCAGCAGCAATCATTTTTAATAATATGTTACGTAAAGTATCGCCTAGTGTTCCATATCTAATTATTTCATCGCGAAACAGAATAAGACCCAAGTTATAAACGGGATCAACATTTTGCTGTTGTACATAAACTCTATCCATATACCTGAAATTAATCAGCTTAAATGTAAATTATGTATTGTGAAATAAACCCTTCCCTCTATCCATTAATAATATCTAATGCTTAACTTAAACGGAAGATGAAGTTGTTCGAAATCTTTTTTCTTCAAAAATGCGCAGTTGCTTTTTGCTCGTGACGTTAGTTTTCTATTCAAAACATATAGCATCAGATTTTTTCCAAAAAAAGCTTTTAAAGACTGAATCCTTCCGATCAGAAAAAAATTACTAATCAAACATGAAAATAACTAACATGAGAATATCCTAATCATGACCATGGCTATAATATGATCTTGCCATGCTGTATTTAACACTTCTAAAAAACTACCATTCACTGCTGCTAGAACTTCATTTCTAACCTAAAAAACCATAAATAACAATATGTGAAAAAGTAATACAAAAAATTTTTCACAAAAAGGTAGAAATATAAAAAGGTAATAAAAACTGTCAAGCCACTGAAAAGATGTTCTGTAAAATAGCAAAACACGCTATTCTAAATTAATTCGATAGAATTATACATCTGTTAGCAAAAAACTATTTCATGTTCATAATTACGTCTAATGAAAGTAATCAAAACTGAAATTTCATAAGACATGAAGAATTCAAACCGTTGTTTGCAGGTGTTCAATGACCACGTGTTTTAAACCAGAATAAAGTTTATCGCCGTGCTTATGCAATACCATCGTATAAGCATTACGATAAAGCTCTTCGAAACTAAGACCGGAATTATTTTTCCGTTGAATCTCCTGAATTGCACGCTTTAACAAATCCCATGTCTGTTGCACATATTTTTCGTCCATTGTTGTCTGCAAACACAATTACTGCTACCGGAAATTTGGACTTAATTTTTGAAATAGAAAATCAAATGCCCAGTTAAGTGAGCTCCACTTTGAAAATGTTTATATCGCTAATTTTCCGCATCCAAATGAAGCGAATGCCTTTTCTAATATCTCTTCTTCATAGTGGTAATGAGATTGTAGGTTAAGCTATGAAATCTAAAGAAAACTAAAAATAACTGAATCCCAATAATTAAAGGAGACTGGATGATAAGTTAATATGATATCAAATAAAATGCTTCATAAATATTGATGGATAGGCTTGCGTGAATAAAAAGTATGAGTAAATCCAAATTCTGGCATATTTTTCTTGAAAAATCCCTAAAGAAATGTAAATGCACCTTATCCTTTCGTTTTTTTTCATTTTTAATCTCATTTCATTCTTAAATTATTTAAGTGATATTATTTTCACTGATGATATAAGAATAAGCATGCATAACAAGATCATACGAAAAACAAATCACACTCATGAGAGATAAATATGGATAATCTCATACTCCAATATGTAATTTTTTGTAGAATCTAACCATCAACTGTTGTTTGTGACATAATGCAACACGATCATCATGAGTTACTAATTCCTTAAGAAGTTCTTTAATTGCTTTGAACTGTGATTGCATTTGCGACAGGATAAATTCAAGTGAGTAAAACTTTTCGAACAACCGCACAAGAAAATGATAATTCTAACATAAAAATGCGGCCAGTAAATGTATTCCATTAAATGGATATTTTTGGTTTTTTCCTTCATGTCAAATATGATATTATTTTGAAACAAAGGAATACGATTAATATAAAAGAAGATTAAAATTCGAAAATAATGAATTAATCTTGGATTAATTGTGATATTTTGAATTCACTCCAAAAAGATAAGGCGATGCAATAATTTCAGTATAACAAAAATGCAGTCATAAGAGAAGTATAAACTTAGTCCTCCTCATTTTTCCAAAACTGGAAAATTCTCAATAAGATTTATAAAAACCATAAAAAAGATAGTCATTCTATGTACCGGAAAAGCTCGAATTCGCATTTTATTGCCCGATGGACCACCAGTACCACCACCTCCACCATTCGGAGTACTCCTTGATGGTGTCGGTCGACTCATCTGTGAAACACTGAAAATAATTCAACAATTTCATTAACATTAAAATATGCTTCAGAATCAAATACGAGTTAAGAATGAAATCTTTCAACAGCCTGATCTTACTTCCGATGATAATAACATATGATTCACATATTAATCGATACCGCTTCCTTACGATATAATGTAAGATATCTTAATCGAATTCAACTGTAACTGACGAAGTTTTAAATATCTAAATATATAAAATATAATTGCTTTAAATCTTCATATTCTATTTCATACGAAATTTATTTCATACGTTTTCTCGAATTGGAGTGAAGCATTTACCATTTAATTAGTATTAATGTATCAAATCTATTGCTATATATCATCATAAAAGACAGACATAATATTGACAGAAATCGATTCATATAGTTAAAAGTTTAATGAAAGGTTCTTTTAAAGATGTTATTATAATGTTTTCAATATTTAATAATACTTTCAATCCGTAAGTGTATCTTACATTTGAAATCGATTAAGATATCTTCATTAGTTACAGTTGAATTCGATTAAGATATCTTCAAGAAAGATAGAAGATGAATATGTTAGAGGCAGAATACGATAATATTATTAATTTGTGATGAGATAAATTTCTATTAGAATTGGATAGCAAATTGATTACGCAAAGTTAAGCAAAAAGTTTAACTTAACGCAAAATAACAGTTGTATTATTCAATATCTAATTTTTAATTTTCAAACGATAAAAATACCATTTTTAATTCTCATCTGTAAAGCATATTTTAATAATACTAGCCCTATTTTTGATCGATTTCGAATTTTTTATTTTTGACTCACAAAATGTATCAATTGAAGTATGATTTACTATTTTAATTCAAAAATTTTAATATATTAAAAACAAACAGACAAACAAAAAAACTTAACCTCATTTCATAGAAAAAATGCAGAAATAAATATGTGAGTGTGAGTAAAAACTTGACGTGAATACGCTAAAACAAACATATACATACTACACAATAACTATTAGTATTAAAAAAAATTACGTTAAAAATTTCATTCTTTAAAAAAGAAAATATTAAAATTTCAACTCTTTGTATACTAACAATTTTTTGAATAGAATACATAAAATTTTTAATTCACTAAATTGACAATTAAAATTAGATATCTTCCTGTCGAAAGATATGTTACAAAAGTTTTGTGAAAGCAAATATTGCAAATATCTTTGATCTTTCATTCATGCAAATTATCATTTTTAATAAAATTTCGAACTTTGTAAAATTCAAGAAATACTTGTTAGCAAATCTCAGTACACATATAATTGCAAGATTCATATGAAGAAATCATCAAACTATCGAGAATTCTCGGGAAACGAAAGTTACCACAATCTCCATGTCTAGCAAGAAGTAACCGATATCGGAGAAATACTTCAAATTTTACGGCCACTGTTGCAGCATAACATCTGACTTGCAACAGTAACGTGAAATTGATCCTTTACAAGATTTCTTAACTCGCGAGAGATCTCAGGAAAGAATTTATTTTATGCACTGATTGATAGAAGTTGAGCAATATTGAATTTGACGAAATTCTACTATATTCCCTCTAATTAAAATATACTATCGAAGAAATGAAATATGTTCTCGAGAATAAGTATATCCCGAGAGTATATCTCGGTGTTATTATCGTGGAACATAAAAAATTTCCCAATATTTCGAATTTTCAAAAATAATGCGAGCAAATTTAGCAATTTCCCAAGAACATTAATATTTATATAAATTCCAAATTTTCAAATATTTATCGATTCGATTGATCGCTCATTTCAAAATAACTTGTTTATTTGAAGAAATCAAATTAAAAAGTTTAATTCAAGCTTGCAAAAAATGTTCTATTCTCTTTCACAGTATTATATGAAAGAGTCTGCCATGAAATTAGGGATGAATTACTTTAGCAAAATATTTTTGATAAATATTTGAAGGATAGCAATAAACATCATATCTTTATTAATTTGATCAAATTAATTATTAATAATTTGATCGATTAATTGCCTAAAAATTTAATCAATTAGACATCAAAAATTCGATTGATTATTTACTAAGAAATTTAATTAATCAACTAAAACATTACAATTTACTTTCTAAAGTTTTGTAATTATAAGGAAATATCATTTCAAAAATTTGATTGATTATTTAATGAGTGATCTGGCTGATCAATTCAAGTTTTCCAAAATTTACTAGTTACATGAAATTTATGAAGAGATGACACTGATAAATTTCAGTTATAGACGAATTGATAACTGAAAAATAAATTTTTTTGACTAGCATCGATGGTTATAAGTATGAAGAAAAAAAGTTGAAAAAGAAAAATAACGAAAGAAAGGAAATTAATTTCATCGATTTGCAATTTTCAAGGGCCTTTTTATTCTTATTTTTATTTTTTTGTAAATTGCATCAAAAGATATTTATCGATTAAAATTAAAAGTTAAATCGAATTAACAATAATTTGTCAAATTTCTCAAAAATTTTCAAACTTTCAATATAAATCGTTTTAATTCGAATTTCAATAATATAATTAAATGAAAAAAGAAAAAACAAATTTGTTAATTTTAAAAATTTCGAAAGTATCGAAAAGTATAGCAAATTTTCATTGGAAAAAAATAATGTATTTTTTTCTTTTATTTCTCAAAACAGAAATTTGAATAATTTGTGATAGTGAAAACGAAATAAATTACAGCGTGAAAAGTAAATTCATTACTTTTTAAAAAAATTTTTACTAATTTTTCAATTTTTCATTTCTTATTTCAGTCTTTGATTTCTGATTTTGAAAACAGGAAGAATGTTTTTATTTTTAACAAAAATTTGCTACATCTCGAACCATTTGACATTCTGAAATAATAAGTTATTTCGATTTTTTTCGTTTCTTTTTTTAAATATATAATTAGTAGAATGTGTGCTTCGATATTACAATATTAAAAGAATTAGTGGCAATGATTTTTAGATTTAAAATGTTTTATTTTACCTAAATAATGAAAATTTAAATTTTATAACTGTGTTTAAATGATTTTTTTGATAAACAAATTTAATTTCCAAAATCAAATTTTTTCGTTTCATCATAAATTTTTATGGAAAAAAAGAAAATAAAAATCGATTTAGCGTTACTCGTTTCCTTGATTTCTTTTTGTTCCATCTATTTAAAAATGATCATTTCTTTGAATGTTAGTATCAATTACTTAAATATCGTGATTCTCTAAAAATTTTAATAAAAAGTCATGATTTCTATATACACTAAAAAAATTATTTTGAGCTAATATTATCATATTTTTCGCTAGTATCTAGTAAAATTGTTAAATTCATTTTACAATCATTGTCTAATTATTTTCATATATCAATTAAAATATCCATTTCTTATTTGACTTTATCGCATCTATTTGTTATATTTAGTTCTATCTAAGATCAATTTTTCATTTTTCTTTTCTTATTCCAATAATAATTTTCCAGTTAAAATCTATTATTTAGTAAATATTTAATTATGGTATTCTGTAATCATGATGCTATGAAATATCGAGTTGTGATATTCTGTAATCACGATATCATTTTTAGTCTTTAATTATGATACGTTATAATATTAAGCAAACAATTTTCAGTTATGGTTGCTTGTGATTAAAATAAATTGGCATTACATTTCCTTTCTGGGAAATATTAATAATAAAGCGAAAAATATGATAACATTAGCTCAAAATAATTTTTAGTATATATAGAAATCATGATTTTTTATTAAAATTTTTGGAGAATCACGATGTTTAAGTAATTGATACTAACACTCAAAGAAATGATCATTTTTAAATAGCTGGAACAAAAAGAAATGAAGAAAACGAATAACGCTAAATCGATTTTTAATTTTTTTTTAGTAATAATTGAGATAATGAAATATTTTGATGGCTGCAGTAAATACGACATTATTGGCGATAATCCATCATATCATATCAAATCAGAAAATAATTCCACCTATTAAACCATTTCATCCAATTCATATATGAATATTTTACTACAAAGACAAATACCGTCATATTCTACATTGACTGAAATAAAATCAAACAGTAACTAATTAATCTGTCATCTATAGAATTTAAATTATGTATTATTAACAACCATCCGAATAGAATTTTGTAATTATTGGGAAAAACTATATAGTTAAGTAATCTCGAATAATTAAATAATTCAAAACTACAAATATATTTCTTTTGAAAAACAACAAATAAAAAGTCGTTTGTCATATTTGATTTCATATTTGTGATTCATTTTGAAAGTTCTACATCGTTGATTGTTGAACACAGCATTAATACTGCCTTATTTTTTTAAATTTAATTTCGAATTTAAGTATCGACTTTTTAATTTGTGGTAGAAAAAACGAATTCATATTAATCATACAGATTTTAGCAAAACATTACACGAAGTAACTTAGCCAATAAAAAATTAAAATTCTAACTTATTAAAAGTTGAAATCTTTGAGACTATATTATCATTTAGTGACCCAACTGTTACAAGCTGGGAAATCATCGTTGCGTAGCGAGAAAAAGCTTGTTAACAAAATATTCTATAAAAATAAGGCACAGAACAGCGTGGTAGCGCGAGAGTATTGTAGTTAGAGAATGGGGGTAGAAGAAATAAGTTTCATTATGAAGAGAGTGTTAGCAGTTATAGAGGATTGCAAAAGCATCAAGCATTACTAATGTGCGGAAAAGATTAGCAGACGTCATGCATATGGTGATGACAATGTGATGAGAATATTATAGAGTCTTGGTGTTAAAAGAGACGATGGGAATTCGTACAATTTTGAAAATATTATAACTCTAGTGAAGTAAAAAGAGAGAGAGAGATGGAGAACTATAAAAACAGAAGAAATCGTTGATCATAGTAACAGCAAAGACCGAGAGCATTTTGAAGAGAAAATAAGAGTAAGCATTTTCTTGTTTCATTGTTTCTTTCGAAAGGTTGTTTTATTGGGAGAGATCGGATAAATGAATCATATTATCTTTATCATTGGCTGTTATCAATCATTTTATCACCTTTTTGGTATGATATTGACATGAGTTGTGAGTAATCAATTGTTATTAGTTATATTATTACTTTGTTATATATTTGTTATATATTGATATTGACCTACCAATGATTATTATAAGTTAATTGACTAATATTTTGTATTGTTTATTAATCATTATATGTAATAAGTTGTCATAATAATTATTTGTCACATTTTGTTTCTTATCATAAAATGTTATCACTTGTTTTATCAAACTTGCAAGTTTTAGTTTAATAATTAATATAAAGGAAAAAAATTGAGAGTATTTATTGTTGTAAATTGTTGGTTTACCAATAATTATTGCAAGTTGATTAACGGTATTTAGTACTATTTATAAATCGTTATCTGTAATAATCACTGATAATAATTATTAATCAGTTTAATGCCGTAATTAATTTGAACTATGACATGCTGTTATCAGTTATTTTAGTATCCATTTGTATTACTTATTATTTGCTTTTATCAGTTGCATTCATTATAATTTTATTATCAATACATAAGTAATTCATGACAAATGTATTGACCGATATTTAGTATTGCTTGTTACTCATTCAGTTAGTTTAGTATTATTATTTGCAAATCATTATGTTTAATAAATTATCACTAATAATTATCAGTTATTTTATCAAATATTTCATACTTCCTAGTCATCATAATGATAAATTATGACTAACTATTGTTAATTATTTTATTAGTATTTCAGATTGCTTAAAGGTATTAGTAATTCATCTGTATCATTGCACGGTATTGATTACTCTTTAACATTAATAAATATATCGGGATTGAAACATATTATTAGTATTCAAATTCATATTTCTACATGTTATGAATATGCTTTAATCAGGTAACAAGGCAAGAGGAAAAAAGAATGAGACTTAAAATAACGATAGGTAAGAAGAAAATTATCACTTTTAATGACATAAATGATAGTGTGATTCGGAGATAATTCAAAAGATTGAATTCTCGAATTTAAATTAGTTAAGAATTTATGAATTAAGGGGATTAAAATTTTGAAATTCAAATTGAATAAGAAAATAGGCGGGATAGAGATATTTTTAGATAAAATTGTGCTTCCGAAATATTTGATTGGAATCCGTTTACAAAAATTCCAATCACAATATTATTTCTTATCACATTATTATCAGTGGCAACATACTGTTATCATTTTTTCTTATCATCACTTGTTATTGCGATAAGCTAAAACACCTGATAATTTCCTTTGACGATTTCTCTGTATACGAATCAATGGAGAAATATCCCATATATTATGATATTAAGAATGTTTTAGTTTGGATTGTGTTTCATCGATCGAATCTAAGGTGCTGGGTTTTCAAATCGAGAAATTTAGATATAATTATTCATTTAAATATATAACATCATTTGAATTACTCATAAAAATTTATTAGAATATTAGAGTTAGATAGAACTAATTTACTAATTTACTAGGTCACATGTCGTCAGAAAAATAATTATAACTTTGATTTAAATACTTTTTGCCATAAACAAACTATCGTATTGTATAAGAAAAAGATATCAATTTTAGTAAAAGTCTTTAAGTGAATTTTTCTTAAGCTTTATCAAAAATGGTTGAAAAAGTTGAGATGCAGAGGATGTAAAATGATGCTCTGTACAATTGAGATTTTTTTCTTTCAACATTGTTCATACTATGCTAATCATTGCGTAATTTAATTTCAAATATGGGAATTTAATATTAAATTAGCAACCTATTTTCTATACTCAATATATCATTCATTTTATGTGCTATAATATATTTGCATTTTAAATTTAATTTTTATACAGAAAAGTTCGCTTATTTCATTAAATTTATACTCAATTTTGCCGAATTCAACGATGATTGATTATTTAAGTTCTAATTTTAGTATTAATTTTAAATTCAAATCTTATTTTGTTCATTTCAATTTTTTTTACTTTATCAGACATTTTGTTGGAAAAATAATCTCTCATTTTTTTTTTATTTTTCTGAATTCTTCTATTTCAATTTCAGTTAATTCCTCTACTATGCCAATGCTAAATATATCTTTTTAATATATATCTTTTTGATCTTTAAAATCTGTAATTCTCATTAAAATCCATTCTCTCTTGCCATTTTTATATTATTTCACTTACGTAAGAAGCAATGAAAAAGAAAAGTAGTAGGAAAGTGAAATTAAAGCGCACCAATTAAATGCTTATAGCGTGATTTATTGGAATGTGGAAGAGAGAAAATAAGATTGAATTCATTATTTGATGAAGTAATAGATACAAAAATTTTTCAGTTTTCAAATTTAAATTTAAAATTTGAATCGTTAAAGATATGATATAAATCATTAATCGATATATACATTACGGAATGGATCAATGATTTTTTAATTTTCAGAATCTATTTATTATCTTAATTTCAATTTTCAATCAATGGCTAGTTTTCTTTCTGTTTTTTTTGCTTTTCTATTTTTCATTTCATATGATTGCTGTTCTCTTTTTCCAATATTTTATTTGATATTTTCTTTGTTACTTTCTTTCTTGTATATATATTTCAGTATCGATTAATAAAACATCGATTTCTGCTTGTTTGTTTTTTTCTTTGATATAATTTTTAGGCTGAGAATTATTCAAAAATTTTAGCAGACAGATTATTGGTAGGAATTTATAATATGTTTCATTACATTCAGCGAAAATGAATGTAAGTTTTGTTGTGCTTTTTTATAATTATTTTTTGCATATTTTTATACTTATTTTCGGTTCTCATTTATCAATAAGACATTAATTGACTGGGATATGATATCAGTATTTTAATAAATATTTATTAATGAAAACTTTCCATTCATTTTTAAATAGGAAAACAACGTAAAGTAATACTTTAAAACTTCGATAGTTTATATAAGAGCAGATTTAAAAATAGATAAAACACTGAATTAATATTTAAATGTGAATTTGTTTTGTCTATTTTTAGCCTGAATTGTTGAAAGCTGCATTGCTAAATGATCTAAGGTTATTACAAGGATGTATAGAGAAAGGTATTGATGTTAACGAAGTAGATGAGAATGGAACTTCACCGTTACATATAGCAAGCTTTTACGGTTATCATCCAATCGTAAATGCACTTGTTGATGCACGTGCAAGAGTTGATGCACGTGATCGAGAATGGTTTACACCACTTCAAAGGTTTATTTTTTAATGTGCATTTTTCAAACTTTTGCTGTTAATCTAAAATTAGCACTACTATATGAATATTATCATATACAAAGTGCAATTCGATGCATACATCTTAGTTCAATTATCATTACATATTGAATGTAAAATTTTTTTAATAAGCAAATGTTTCAGAAATTTTGCTAAAAGAAATTTAAAACGATTGATATTCAAAAAATTAAAATAATATTTGCAATAAACTGGCCTGTAAAAATTTGAATTGGCGGAATATTACTTCTCTTGATTAATATAATATATCTTTTATAATAAGATTAATTTTACAAAATTTGAGTATGTTGTAATTTGAAATTTGACTTTATGGATTCTTGAGTTTTCTATGAAATATTCTTAGAAAATTCTCTAGAGCTTGTCTTCGTAATCATCCAAATACACTGAAAATGTTAATCAATCGTGGTGCAAATCCAAATAGTGCAACAAAACAATTCATGACTTCATTGCATGTATGTGCGCAAGTTAATGCATTAAGTTGTGCTGAGGTAATTCTCGAGCACTGTGATTCAGTTATTGGTAAGTAATATTTTTATTTCGTCTTTTAAGTTTGTGGCGTTAGTTTCTTCTCCTAAAGCAACAAGAGTGATTGCAATTAAATATCCAGAATAGATATTAAATTTAACTGATAAAATTGATATTTATTTTCAATTAATAATTTGGACTTATTATAGTCCTTGTAAGTAAGGCAGAAAAGTAGCTTTCTTCTCTTACGATCCTCTTGGTTATCATTATCTCAAAATTTGTAAAATTGTCTGGTATTTTATATTCTGTTAAATGAATATGCTGAAATCGATCATGCATTAGTTCCTTTTAAATGTTAATAATTTTGGTATTATTTTACAGAAATTTGTTTTTGCAGAAACTTTTTTTTGTTATAAAAATATTTCAGATCGCCCAGATTGGGGTGGTTGTCCACCGCTTCATTATGCAGCATCCTATGGAAATCCAGCTTTTGTCGAGCTTTTGTTAAAGAAAAAGCTAGCCCAAATACTAAGTGAGTATTCTCTTATATGGTTTTCTTTACAACTTTTTAATATATATGAATTATTAAAAATATACGGAATAATGCTAATAACTCAAATGATAGGCAAAGAAAAAAGTAGGCAAGAAATAATCTATAGCATTCGATTTTGAGTTATACCATATCGTTTTGGATCGTTCAGGAGTGAATTCAAGAATATATATATGCTATATCGGATTGTTCAAGTAGTTGTTATGAATGCAAGTATCTATTACATTATGAATTTTAGAATTTTTCTAGTCTTTTCATTTATTTTAAATTACTATTGTGATAGAAGTTATTGAAAATAATAAATAGCATGAAGTAATTGAATATATATCATAAATATCTGAATAATTAAATATATATCATAAGTGATAGCTTATTTCTTCTTTTCAGGAATAAGCGAGGTATGACTGCTGCGCACTGGGCTGCTCTAAATGGGCATAGTAATATCATACGACTACTTTTCGATGGTGGTACTGATCTAAAATCACGCGATCAGCAGATGAGAACAGTCTTGCATTATGCGGCAGTGTCTGGTGATTTGGAATCTGTAAAATTTGTCCTAGAAAATACATCAATATCCATAAACAGTCAGTGTGCTGCTGGTTATACTCCGCTACATTATGCTGTACTAAATGGACGTAGTCGTGTTGCTGAAACGTGTGTTTGCTCTTTTTATTAATATTAGTTTTTTTTTGATATAATTTATGATTTTTTATTGATATTACAACTCATAGATTAGTGAAAAAATGATTTGACTATTTGGTTGTTGTGAAAACTTTTCAAGAAAAGTTTTATGATTTTGTATATTCTTCAATGAAGTCTATATACTGATATAAAATGTCTATGTAGAGAATATGCAGTTAACATTGAGTAGTTAAGTGGTGCAAATTTTTTTATTGGTAAATGATTTGCTTGCTTGTTAACCATTTTTCATTTTTTCCAATTAAATTTGGAAAAAACAAAACGATTAAAAATGAATTTGTTAACGATTATGATAATTTGGCTTAGGAGTTTAATACGTTTGTATTACCAGTAACGAATGTCACTGAAAATAAATTTATTGAAAAAACTCTTTAATACAAGGAATTTTGTAAAATATGATAGAATCCATTTGCTAAAGTAGAATATGTTTAGGTTGATCAGCAATGGAGCTAACCCATTTCTTGCAAGCTATTCCAATGGATTTATACCTCTTCATATTGCTGCTGGTTTTACCGAAGGCACCCTATGTTGTGATGTAAGTTTTTTGATTCCAGTATTATAAATTATTTTAAACTTAGGAACTTATGAAAATTTTTTTGGTGAAAAATAGACTATTTGTCATGGAGATTTTTTTCATTTCGGTTGGCATTGAGTTCAAAAATTTATTTTACGTGATTATTATTTTTATTAATTTATTAACGAATAAATGTTTGTTTTTGATTATCTTTGTTAATTCAATTAGCAAATACCGTTTGATAAGGAATAATGTCTTTTGAAATCTGGAAACCCATTGCGAATTCCTATGCTTCATTTCATGATGGGTAATGTATAGTGATGATTAAGTATTGGATAATGATCAGGAATTGTAAGTTATTCTTTCTTTAGATCGCCAAAAATAAACGAGGCTGTAGATAAAACCATTATAAAAAAGAGTGGAATTTTTATAGGAGAATATGAAGCATTATAAATATATGCTCTGCAAATAGTTATATTAGGTAAATAAATTATTATTTGTTCTTATCAAACTTAACTGAATTTATAATTTCAGCTACTAATTGAAGTAACTCATAACATTGGTTGTCAAACATCTGATGGTAGTACAGCTTTACATTTTGCTTGCGAATATGGCCGGATAGCACGATCGAAATCGCTGATAGCCAAAGGCGTATCAGTAAATGCAACAACAAATCAAGGAATTACAGCACTTCATATGGCATCCAGACATGGTCATGATCTTATTGTTAAGCACCTTTTGGCTGCTGGAGCGGATTACAATATGTATTTTATTTTTTCTAATCTGATCACTTTTTCATTTCATTTTTTTTTCTGATTCCATTTTTTGTTTAATCATGCAGCAATAAAATAATTTATTTTTCAATGGTACAAGATTAAGCCTGTCAAAATCAAAATTTTTTAAAGAAATCGTTGATTAATTTCTTAGCTTAAAAATGTATTCTATATTTTCTCATTCAACTGGCTAAATTACAGCATTTTAATTTAAGTTCTATTTTCTAAAAATTTCCAGAAAAACAAAGTCTGGCTTGACTGCTTTACATTTTGCTGCTTATCATGGTTATGTAGTTGTTGCACGAACGCTCTATAATAGTGGGGCTAACATTGAAGAAGTAGATCGTATCGGACGAACAGCTTTGCATATGGCGACACAATCTGCTAGCTCTAATAGGTTAGCTTTTTGTGTACTTATCTTAAAGTTTTAACAAATTATAAAAAAAGCTTTTTAAAAATCTAATTAAATATTATTAAATATTTCTTTTGTTGAAACCAGATTGAATGTAATAATTTGGCGACTATTTTTGAATTATATAGAAAAATCTTTACACGTAACGATTTTTGTGTTGCTGATAACCATATAATACGCAGAAGTAATATTGTTAGAGAATATATTTCATTGAAGTATTTGATAGGCTATAAGCAGATTTTGCATAATTTGCATCGCAACTTTTTATTTCAGTGAATTTATGATTGATTATTTACTTTCAATCAATATTTCGGCATTAAGAGTGGATTGCAAAGGTTTATCTGCATTGCATTATGCTGCTCGAAGCGGTTTCTTTCCTGCTATTCAGAAATTATTGGCTGCAGGTGCTCATGCAAATGAACAAGATCAATTAGGATATACTCCGTTACATTATGCTGTACAATCACCTTCAGATCTCGCATTAGTCGTTAGTTGTTTTTATTCTACTATTTAGAGTAACCCATTTTGCAATTACAACAAAGGATACAATATTGTCGATTTGTTTTTTGACAAATTTATCTTATTGATGTGTAAAAATTAATTTAGAAACATGTAGAGAATGTGCAGTTGTGAAAATTTAATATAAACGGAAATTTTTCCAAATGATTTTTACATTCTGTTATAAGTTATTAAATTTAACGTATAAAGTTTTCAGTGTGCCAAAATATTAATACGTGCTGATGATAAAGTTGTACAAATCAGAGATAAATCAGGTTTTCTTCCCGTACATCATGCTGTCAAAGCTGGCAATCTAGAGACATCTTTACTTGTATGTTTCAAGTCCTACTATTCATAGTAATATTGTATACATTTTGCTTTTAAACTCATTCGAGATTTATTTGAGCATTTCATCATGACACTAAAATAACAAGGATTTGGAAATTTAAAAGTTTAGTAGGAAGTAATTTTTCAAATTACGAAATATATATATTGTATGCTGATATCTAGAAATATCATGGAAGAAAGAAGTTTTGCTTGTGGGCAGATATTCCGTTTTATTAACAAAGTTTTATTTTATTGCTTTAAATATGATTGCATTACAGTTTGAATTTCTTATAAAGATAAAATTCGAATTGTACAATTCGTTGATATTTAAAGTAATGGATAGACGGTTCAATTAAACGGAACATTCTGTCTTTATACTGTTTAAAATTATTTATACTGTTTAAGTTGTTCAAGATTAGTCTAAATGATAGGGTGATTGCAATATTTGGCTGCGTTAATTTAAAACTTTATTTGTATGTATTTTAGAAGTATTTATTTAAATTCAATAAATTTTCAGTTGATAGAATCAATGTCCGATGTTACTGTTCCATCATCCCGACATCCTTATCATCTAACACTTTATCATATAGCAGCTCGCTATAATCATGCCCAATTATTACAAAAACTATTAGCTTTTTATCATGCACGTTCTATGACGCTTGATAAGGAACAAACAACGAAAATTAGTAATACTATAGGACTTGAAACGGATTCGCTGGAACGAATTCCCATTCATTATGCTATGTCATATGGTGAATGTCATATTATTTTATCATGAATTATAGAGTCATATAGTTGACGCAAATTGTTCAGATAAGTTAAAGTTTTTAGAACTCTGAAATTTTTTCGCATTATCTTTAGTGTTCTATTAGCTATATTCTTCCAAGAAGAGTTTAATAATAAAACATTTTGTCTGAGTAATGGCAAATAATTTAAACTATTTTGTAGATTAATTTTGTTAGTCTATGAATTGAAATGGAAGTAGAATGCACATTATTAGTAAGAAGTTTTATACCAATAAAGATGTAATCGGCTTAGAAGTGAGTTTAAAAGTTTGAATTTTTTGTCGAAAAAAATTCAAACTTCATACGGCTTAACGATCGATTTTTTTTTTTTTGTTTGCTGAAATATTATACTTCTGAAAAACACAACTGAATGAATTTCTGCAAATTTACAGTGTATGTTTTTAAGATGAATTCAGCGTTGAAATTATAGATCATTAACTTATCTTGAATCATATTGGAATAAAAATCGCTTTCTAGAATATGAAATTTACGTGATAATTGAGAAGCTCAAAATTGTAGGTTATCAGCGATGTGTAGATATCCTCTTGCGAACAGCAATTCGAAAACGTGCATTGTTGCGAAAAGATTATTTTGGTATGACACCGTTGCATGCTGCAGCTGCATGTGGAAGGACTGTCTGTATTTCTCTTGCTGTAGAATTGCTTAAGGAAAAAGATATCAACGTTTTAGATTCTTTATCAAGGTTTGATAAATTTTTCAACGATGGATATTAATTGTAATTAGGATATTATCAGCATCATTTTGTTTTCCAGTATCTTATAATTTTCACTTGTTTGCAATGAAAATTTTATATGAAAGTTACTGTTCATTTTAAAATTCTTTTGTTGACTCTGTGATCGAGATTAAATTCTTTGTTTATAAAATTGTTTTTTTTCCTTCCGTTTTAGAACACCGATTATGCTTGCACTTTCAAACGGTTTTTGGATTGTTTTCTTGCATTATTACCAAAAAGCGATGTCACATTATTCGATAACAATTCTCGTGGTTTAATGCATCGGGCCTGTAGTTTACGAAATGAACTTTTATGCAAGCAGTTGGTGGACAAAGGTGCGGATTTCAAATCGGTCGATTGCAATGGTGTTACACCATTTCATATTGCAGCAAGATCAGGTTTATTTCTCTTATGTTTTGAAATTCTATAATCTAAAATAAATTTTAATTTTGCAGATGACAAAATTTGATTTTTGCAAAATACATGTCTATTTATATTAATATTATAATCATTATATTTTTATTAATACGTTTACCATCGCTTTCTATACTGCGAAATTTTTTTCTCTCATGTATTTGTTGACGCACAATAAAATCGGATTGAATTTCAGATTTTTTCTAATATATCTAGATTGGTAGTAGATATTTTATGCGGTATTTTATTAATAATTAGAGTCTTTTATGGAGATTCTGCTATAAAAATATTGAATTCCGAAAAAACACAGAATTAGAAGAGTCTTTTACTTACTTTTTAATTGATTTTTTCCTTTTCATATTTTTCGATGAATTTTATAGGCGATTCTGCAACTGTCAACTATTTGCTAACAAATGATGTGCGTGAAACAGCAGATTCTGGTGGCTTAACCGCTTTTGATTGGGCAGCTGTCGAAGGGAACGAATCTGTCTTGCACATTCTTCATGATGCTAACAGGGATGCGAATCGAAGCATAGCCACAATATTGGCGGCATCTTGTGGACGTCTTGAGACATGTCAGGTAACTGAAAACTTCTATGTTGTTTTCTGACGATACAGAATTATTAAATGCTTATTTCATTTATAATGCTGTTTCCAAATACGAAACTATACACCGATTTGATTTTGCAACATTTCACTGAAAATCAGTGGTGTCGAATAATTTGTTTTTTGAGAGAAAAGGAAAAGAAAGTTTTATTGTAGTATTGTTTGTTTATTGTAATATTATTGTAGTTTTGTTTGTAACAGACGTAGAATATCTATTAGTCAATTTCATTTTTAAAAATTTTTGCATTTAAATAAAAACATACGGCCGTACATTACAAAATGTTTATGAATTTTGTAGCACTGTTTTGTGCATTTTTTATTTTTAGTTCTTATTACAAACGAATATGGAATACGCAAAAGCAGCGGATATTTATGGCCGTACAGCATTACATCATGCGGCGCAGCAGGGTCATGTAAAAGTTGCTTCTATGCTACTCATTGCTGGAGCTGATTCTTCAGCTCTAGACATGTTGCACATTACTCCATTGATGGCAGCGGCAAGTTGCAACGATTCCGCTCGCTCATTGGAAATTATCAGTTAGAGTTTTTCGTTATTATTTAAGTTACAAAATTCAAGTAAAACATTTTATGGAATGATGGTAATTTAATAATATTAGAAAATAATATAAATATATGATCGCAAGTTTTAAATATATCCAATATGACATTATGCAATTCCTAAACGGTCAGTTCAGAATAAGTATAATCAGGAAAGGAACAAGTCGGTCGTTTTTTAGGTTTGTTAATTGAGCAGTCTGCGTTATTAGAGGCAACCGATGCAGCTGGTAATACAGTTTTTCATCACGCATGCATGGCTGGTAATGAAATGGGAGCAGTTTATTTGCTAAAATATGTAAAACCAATTCCTGCTAATGGGCATGCAAGACATATTATCAATATTCAAAATAAACGTCGACAAACGTTAGTTTTATATTCTAAAAAACGGAAAATGGGATTATTATTAGTTATTGCTTAGTTTTTTTGGACAATAATATTTTAAAATTTCAAAATCTTGTTTTGTAAAATAATATGTTAAAAGAAATGACTTTTGACAACTTTGTTTGTTAGATCTTATATGTATATATTATTATTCAGTTACTCATGTTTTTGTTTTTCAGCATTCTTCATTTGGCTTGTAAGGCGGGAATGATTACACTCATTCGTAAGGTACTGGAAATCTCATCTTTCTCTTTGTCATTGATGGTAAGTGTAAGATTCCAGTAAGAAAATTTTCACTTGAAATTGTTATTGAAAATTGAAAATTTTGATTTTACAAATTACGGTCTTACTAATTAGCCAAGGCTATCCAATTATCCAATTTTAAGATTACCCAATCTTTCTATAGATTGATTAAGCAATTTAGATCTATTAATTGTATGAAATTAACTTCATGGAGTTGTTATGATTTTTTAAATTCTATTCTTTGCAAGATGCAAAACTTACGATGATTACGATAGAATGCTCTGTAAAGCTTGGAGATTACGAATATAATTTGCAGATTGGCAAAAACTGACAGATTTCTAACCTTCTTTTTATTGCCGAATGTTATATAGTGGGAGAAACTTTCAAATTTGTAATCTTGATTTTCAGATTATGTAATTTTATCTTTATTTTTTATTTCAGGATGATAAAGGACGCATACCATTGATTGCACCAATTGAAGATAATTCTGTAATGGATTGCATGTTATATATGCTGGATGCATTTCTTGGAACTGGTAATAAAGATTTATTCTTTGGCAAGTTACTTTTTATTTTTCACTTTTTTAGTATGTTTGCTTTGCTATGGTTGTACTGATAAAAATTTGGTAAATATTTGGTCTGAAAAGCTCAAAATTTCTTTTAAAGTTAAATTAGATAGACGATGTGCGTTTTAGACTCTATGAAAAATCTTTATAATCTCAATAACGCAAAAACGATAACTTGATAGTTTTCGTTTTTATTTATAAAATTCTATTGATTCGAAAGGGCGAACAATATTGAAAGTCTCAATTGACTGCAAAGAGGATCTGACTTTTTGATCTCTATATAGTTTGATGTCAAGTGATGAATATATAATTGTAATATCAAGTTTGATATTGCAATGATTAATACTTTGTATTTCTCCCGGAAAATAAGATCTAATAGAGAAATAAGCTATCATGGGATTTTTTAGTATGCTCGTAATCCAGGCATTTCCCAAACATAAAGCTAGTTGAGATATTAGCGGATGGACGAAGCATATCGAATTATAAAACAGTATTAATCTATAATTAGTCAGTGTAAATTTTTATAATGAAGAATCAGTCATAGCTAAAAATACGATTTAGTGTATTTCTAAAGCAAGCAACTGAATTTTATTTTATAGAAATGCATTATAAGATGTCATTAAGTATTTTTCTTTAGCTCATTTGAATCAAATTATCATTTCTGTAAATTTCAGCAGCAATTCATGAATTTCGGAAAACCGAGAAGGATGATACATCTATTGGTTTCTCATCATCCATAGAAGAAACTGAGATTGAAGTAGAAGGCGATTTCTATTGACGAGTAACGTTTTGTTTCGCAGTTTGTATTTTTTATTTGTGGCTTTTGCATTGCATACGGGTAATGCATTCTCATTCATCTTTCTTTTGTAATTTGAAATTTAATTTTATTTCTTGATTAGATTAGCAACTTTAGCTGTTCTTTGGGTAGTTTTTTGACACGTTCTACCTAATATTCTAAATGAACGTTTGACTTAATTTGGAATATCATCTATTATCAGGAATAGAATAAAGCAGGAAAGAGTATTTGGATTTTTTTGTTTGTTTCCCATCAAAAAAATCGAAATTTTTTCGCATGTTGTTTGTTGTTTTTGTTCTTATATTAATTCTTAGGAATGTAGGAAATTTCAAAATAGGCAATGGCGACATAAAGAAAAACAAATTAAAATGGCTATTTTATTTAGCAAATGACAACTTTTGAAAATGGCAAATATGCTTTTGCTCATTTGAATAAAAAAATCAACATTGTATAAAAAAATTGCCAAATTTTTGCTTGTTCATACAAAAATGCTTGTAGTTTTCTACATACAGTCTTGTTAATCGCACAAATTTTTCTTTCATTTGTGATAATTATGTTTTATTGATAAATTTATCTATGACAGAAGCGCCTCGCTAAAATAATACATGCTTTTGTTTTACATTTGCATTTTGTAAGCGGAAGCTAAAGGACAAACGGTGATAACGCGGGTCACATTAAAGGTGATACCCTCCGGAAGTCTTCTTCCATCGTCTGGTTATATATAGTATTTAGGATTCGAGCTATCAATTAGTTTTTTATTTTTTCTTTTTGGTATTATTTATTCATATAATTACAATTTGTAATTGACTCTAATTACATAGATAATGTTGGGAGAGATTATTACACGTTTATCATAACAGGTCAAATTTTAGATACAGGTAAACATAAAGAATTGAAAAACAATGATCTCAATGTTTTCTTTTTCCTTTTTTTCTGTTCTAATAAAATTTTTCTTGTTCAACTAAGACGATGTGATATGTTCTAGAATAAAATATGTATATGCTTAGTTATTATAGCGAAACTATCAAAATTATGACCAGAAATGATTTATAACCTTTGACATTAAAAAATATTTACTCTTAATTTTTTTTGAGGTGTTTGTATATCTGCTCAACTTTTGCACATTTTTTTGATAAGGTTGTCTTTTTTGTTTTATGACAGGGTATCTTTTTTGCATGTACTTATGCTTAATTTTTGCTTTTTTTTCAATCATCTTTTATGATGATGTTATGTTTACCTCTCAACAAATAAAAATACTTCATTTTCGAACGTTTTAAACAAATATGCAATTTAAAGCAAAGAATCATTGGAGTGGAATTAAGAAATATTTTAAAATTCCACTTTCCAAGATTTCGAAAAACAATGATTCTTCAATTACTGAACATTTTAGATAAATATATATATTTAAAAGAGGCATTTATTGAAATAAAATTAAACGAGGTATTTTAAAATTTTTTGAGCAGAACGATTTTTCTTTTTTTTGATAAATGATTTGTAGTATTTCACACTTTCTTCAACTTATGCGAATTTGCAAAACTTTAATTCAAACGGAATAATTTGTTTCTGAAAATTTTGCGTTTTTGCTTAGTTGTTAAATTTCTGACACGATATAAGCAATCGTTTGCAATTCATTAAATCGAATTACGCTAACGATAGTAGTAGCATCGATTGATAATATGATACAATAATTGGGTTTAGAAAAAACTTTAGAAGAAATATTGTCAGGCGATAATTTTTCGTTATTTTTAAAACAATTTATCTCAATGATTGAAATAACGAATTTGAAATGATTGACATAAGAACTGATGAATAAAAGTATTATATGCGAGAAATGTTGAATAATTGCAAAACAGGTAAACGGGAATGGAGAAAAGGTGGAAATGGGCTGAAAGGAGAAAGTGGTCGGTCTCTTTTGATTTATTTGATTCAAATCAAGTTGTATAATTATTATTATTACCTGAATAGAATTGAAAGAGAAATAATGTAATATTTACAATATTCTCAAAAGAATTCAACCCCGGATTTTCTCTTTCATTTTGTTTATGCCTTTCTTTATTTGCGACAAACAATATGACTTTTATAAAACTGTGAAGATGTGATCTGTCCAGAATTTTTTTGTTTCTTTTTCTTCTTATTTTTAATATTTGCCTAAATTTTATATAAAACTATTATAAATTTTTGATATATAAAAATACTCTAATAATTTGGTAATTTTAATATGTAAAAATTTTGATTTTTCTTTTTTCAAGGAATTTCCGTAAATTTTATATTTACCGAAAGGAGAAAGAGTAATAGCAAAGGTTATATTTCTTTTTCTAACTTTCTTTCCTTTTATTCCCATTCTTTTCTTTTTTCTATTTCTCGCAAAATGAAATGTAATATTTAAATTTCAAATAATATTTAGCAAATTTTTATTTATTTAAATTTTTGTTTCGAATAATATTTGAGAGTGCTATCAATCTAAATGTTATAACTTTGAAATAATTTATTAGTATATTTCATTTCCATTTTCAGATATACATATATAAAAAGAATTAAAAAATTTTGTACTATGAATGGTGCTGTATTCATAGTTCCAATTCTGTTATCTACAACATCAACAATCACCGGTTTTTCTTTCAAACTTTTTTTCTGATCGATAAAAATTAAATATTTTGTGATTTATATTATGCTACGATGATCGCTGAATACATTTACAAACTGTTATTTATTCATTTGAAATAGATATTTGAAATTGAAACAAACAAAAAAAAAACCTATCATTTTTTTCAAACAATAACAAGATGAAATACAATATATGTCTTAGCATTTTAGCCGTTTTTAGGCAATTTTTCAACAAATAATAGAAAATATTATAAATTATTGATAATGATAAACTGATAATTCCTACGTTTAAGGTCTGATGATAAGCCGAAAAATCTTTAATATCAAAAATTGAATATTGAATATTTATAAGTTTTAAATTAGATAAGAAATTTTTATTAAAGTTGATAAAATTTAGATTTTGCTATTAATAATTATAATTATTAAAATTAAATTTTCACAAGTAAAATGTTTAAATTCAAAAGCTTTTTTTAAAAATTTCATTATTTCAGCTTTATGTTTAGCGCATTTACCAGTTCCAAATGGTTTGATAACATATAATTTGTTATCACCAGTATCTGATCTTTTCCATGCTACCGGTTCGATAGCTGCCTTATCATGTAATCTGGGATTTGTCATAAATGGTTCATCAACTACACGATGTTCTGCGAAAGGTGTTTGGGAACCAAAATTGGGTAAAAAAAATTTTTCTAATTAATTATTAATTATTGGTTCAAAAAAATAAATATTTATTAATATTTAAAACTAAAAATTCTGAAACTAATTATTGAATAGAAAGAAAGGGACGATAAAATAAATTATAATTTCGGATAATTCAAATGCCTAATTTTAATTTAATTTTCATTGCAAATTCTTTTTAAGTCTAAATTTTCATTAATTTATTTTTAACAAATAAAATAAAATTTGTTAAATTCATTTGTTATTTATTTATTCATTTATCATTTATTTATCATCAAATATTTTTTCCATTCCTGAAATGCGATAGAATATTATATTTGTTTAATATTTTTATGTTTAAAAATTTGAAATTTATTAAAAAATATTGTTTACTTTTTGAATGTGTTTACATTTAAAATGATTCCATTTGTTTCTTTTTCTGATTTATCTCATTTAGATGAATAAATTATTTTAAAAGAATTTTTTGCTCAAAATTTTATAAATTTCTTATGTATTATTATTATTTTTAAATAAACTTCGTAATGTATTACTATTTATTTTATTTATATTTTTTGCCAGGATCATGTATTGTATTTTCTGATACACTATCAACAACTTCTATACCAAATCTCGATCTATCTTGTGGTCCAATAAGTCGTAAAATGGGTACCATAACCTATATTCCGGTATGTCTTTTTTCTTTCATTTAGCAAATAAATTTTTGTTTTTATTGCTTTTCTTCTTCCTTATTAAATGTAATTCGAGAATATATGAATTATTCTTGAATTTTAGTATTTTTTAACATTTTCTTAAATCTTTCGTCAATTTTTATTTTGGTATAAAAAAAAACGCAAATTTATGTTTATTTAAAGTTGCTGTTTATTCTTATTAACAAAAAAAGTTTTAAATTTAGGTTTTATCCTCCTAAGTTTAATTTTTGCAGGATCCAAAATTACGAAAGTTTCCCTCAGGTGCTATAGCAATTTTGACATGTCCATTTGGACAAAAAATAGTTGGTACAGCGTATACAACTTGTCATAATGGCAAATGGTCAGCTAAATTGGGTAAATGTGATGAAGTTAAATTGAAGATATTTTAAATATTGCTTATCGTATCACACAGATATATTGTTATCCTTTATCAATATTAATCAATTTATTATTCATTCTATTATCAATTTATAGCATTTTTTGCTTAAATTTTATTTCATTTTTCATATCAAAAGCTATTTACCTTTTCCACACGAATATATTTATAATCATTTTAAGCCATTCCAAAAAAAAAAATTGTTTATTGTTTATTCTTTTAAATCATTTTAGTTTAATATTTCTATTCTTTTTATTCAGTGTTTATTTATTCGAAACTTCTTTCAAGCGACTGTTTGTTTCTATGATCAATTTGAAATGATTTGTTAAATTTCATATTTTGATCCGATTAGTTAGCTATTTCATCCATTTAACATTTATTATGACAATGGATAATGAAATACGCCTTTAATTGCATTTAAATACTGTCTAAAATCATTTAGTAATAAAACAAGATATCTAATAGTGTTTATGGATGATCTGAAATTATTCATTTAATTAAAATATGAAATAATAATAACCCATTGTATCATATATAATATCACTTCTAAATTATTTTCTGTAAATATCCATATTATTATTTATTTATTTAAATATATTCTATTTATGTAATTGTATTATTATAAACAAATTTTATTTATTTCCATTTCTTTTCCTCTACGCTACGTTTGTTTATGCTTATCTTAATGGAATAATAAATATTATATTAAAATTTTAATCTTTTAAGATGAGTAAAAGTGATTTTTTGTTCATTTATCAATAATATTTAGTTATTAATTATTTAAAATTAATTTGCTTTGCTCATTTATTAATCGATTTTTTTAATTTTTTTTTATTCGAGAATTTTTAAAAAAGATTAAGAGAGAATTTTTTTTTTTGGTTTGAAATTAAACAAAATAAAAAATAGTAGTTAGGAGAGATGCAAAAATAAGTTTAATAATAGTAGTTGATGATGCTGATGATGATAGTCTAGAATTTCTGATATATGTGCCCATCTTTTTTAAAATATATCTATGTATATGTGTGTATATGTTTGTGTGTCTGTATGTATGTGTTGTTTGTTTGTATGTATGTATGTGTGTGTGTGTGTATGGATGCGGGTGTGTATGAATGTGGGTGTGTACAAAATATATTGTTATCACAGCTGATGCGTTAACAGTTTAAAGTAGGCTCATCACAAATTCAAATTTTTCATTCCCTTCTATTCGAATATATATATATATATATATATATTTATTTGATTTTTGATTTACAATAACGGTTAAAAGAGGCGATACGATGTTTTCAAATATATATAAGTATTTGATTTCTAATTTATAATAGTAATTACGAGAGAAATATGTTATATTCAAATATATAGATATTTAATATTTGACCAACTATAATAGTCTTGAGATAGATTAGATATAATACCTTCAAATATATACATATTTATCCAATTTTTAATTGATCATAATAATTGACGGAAAGATATAATTTAATTTCAACTATATGGGTTTAATTTCTGGTTTACAATAATCTAATTTAGAATAATATAGTTAGAAGAATATAAGGTTTTCAAATATAAGTTCATGTTTAATTTCTCATTTGCAATAATAGTTAAGATGCACATTTTTTAAACGTATTTGTGTATACTTAATTTCCTATTTGCAATAATAATTAAGTAAGGCATATGTTATTTTTAAATGTATGAGTATTTAATTTCTAATCCACAATAATGCATTAAAATAATATCATTTAATATTGAATGATTAATTTAGACATCGTTTAACAATGCTTTTAAAATAATTTTTATCACAGCAATTTTCACAGATAAATTTCTATTTCATATCAATCATAATTGCATTAAAGCATTTCCGTCATATTCTTGTTAAAATGATTATTTGCAGATTCTCCTCTTCCCAATAGCTCGAGCTCAAATGTTCGTGCTTAACTTTAAGGTTGCATTAGCAGTAGCAACTGCTTCTTATCGCTTCATTACATCGAATTAAAATGAGTCAGATCAAATTGTTTTTGCTGTTTACAAAATCTTTCCAACAAAATTTCAATCAGTTATTTTCTATGCTTTCGTCGAACTTCCATCATTTATTTATTTCAATGAATGGCATTGTAAAATTTGCAAAATGGCTACATGTAATTTTTTTCTCTTTCTCCAGCAACAGATAAAACAATTCTTCCTTACTAAATGGATACAGTAATCTTCACTTCTCGAGGTAATATTTAATTATTAGCTGAATTGCTAAAATAAAACCGTTCGATGCAATAATGCAAAAATACGATACTGATGCTATTTGATACAGCAAACGTAGTAAAGTACGGTATTGACATCATTTCATACCATATATGGTAGTGAATACCATTTGACGCTATAATGTAATAAAATACGATAAAGATATCATTTGGTAGGATAATGTAATAAAGTATGTTATTGATGTCATTTAAAGATATGATATTACGATAGAATACGATACCAATAATATAGTCACGAAGAGTACGATATTTGATGTGATACTGAGTTAACATGAATGAGCTGATTTGAGATAATCGATTCGGTTCATTATTTTTGGATATATATCTGGGTGATATTTTTAATCGGAAATATATTATTACAAGTATTAATTTGCATTCTATCTTTTAATCATAGTAAGACTGTTGGGAATTTATTACTCATATAAAATAATTTTAATTTTGTTTTTTAGCTACATCACATATATTGGATTGAATAACTGATCAACAAAGTTGATTAATTCATACGGTGTAAGATATTGGATGAATATTACAAATTCTCGAAGATATATATGACGTCATAACTTCATGCAATTTTTCAGTTTCATCGAATTTTGTTTCGTTAAATTGAAAGCATAATTTTGACATTGAAAACTATGCGTTTATTAAAATGCAAACAATTAATGCGGATTTTACCAATAATCGGGATTTCTATATGAATAAATATGATAACTTTTTTAGAACAAATTTATCAGATCATTGCAAATAATCAGCATTAAATAATCGAAATAATCGATAATTGAATTTGACATAATTTTTTGCATTCAGAGATATGTGAGATTATTTTTCAGTTGAAAGCATTAATTGCAAAAAAATTGATAAATTTTGATAATATCTATTTACTTTTCGCCACAATACCGTTGTCACTTTTTTCAAGTCGATCTTAATTGGTTCTTAATTAATTCTAATTAAAAATAAATTATATCTTAAATTGAAACTTATCATAACATAATAATTATGTTAATGTCATCCTTTGTTTATCAACTTTTCATTTCGTTCTTTAATCATTTTTTGATTTCTATTGCTGTTTATTTCACTATTCCAGTTGTTCATGAACTATTAACACAAACATACGATAGAATATCATTGTTAGTACTGATAATGTTCATATTGTTGATTATTTCATGAGCAAATTGATGGCTACACTTAATCGTAATCATATCATTTCAAAAACTTTATTTCATTAATATTTTTAATTGATTTAAATTCTTCAAATGTTTGTTCGTATTGTTTAATTGTCGCATAAAAATTAACTTCCAATCAAGCTACCGCTAATTGATTTAATAGAAATAGATGATTATTAATCTGATTATATCATATAATTAGACCAATCAATTAATTATCGTTTATCTTTTAAAATGGAATATTCAAATATTTCAGGAATTCAAGAATTAATTCCGTCAGATATTTTAATTTTACTTTACTTTAATCAACAAATTACAATTGCTTTCTTGGACGAATAGTAAAGAAAATCATAGTTTTCTTTAATTATATTACTTAACTAAAATCATAATTTTTCTTATATTATATTACTTAATTAATTCCTTATTAGCATTAATGTCTTACCATAATTCGTATTGTCAGATAATTTATCGTTTGAATTACTGTTTACTTTTCATCAAATATGATTAATTAACTGATTGTTTGATTGGTAGTCAATTTTTTTATATTTTTTTTTTTTTGTAAGCAATGTATGCTTTAAAATTAAAAAAGATGACAAAATTAAACCTCTCATATTTTTTTTTATATGTATGTTTTGTTGGAATTTTTAAATTTATTGAATATTTTTAGAATTTTATCATTTCACTCTTTTCTCTGATAAATTTAATAATTTTCTATAATTTTTTTCATGATAAATTTAATAAATCATGATGATTTGATGTGAAGTATTATTAAATAAACTATTCGACAACAGCAAATTCACCTGCCACTAAATATAAGATTGTTAAGGATAATTAATAACTTGTTCAATTTGAAAAGATAGGCTGATAATTATCGAAGTTGAATATTTCCTTATTTATCAATTCAATAATTTAACCTTTAATATTAATAAGAGTAATGTGTAATAATGATATGTAATGAGTAATAATATATATAATAAGTCATAGTAATGCAAAAAGAAGGAAGACTGATAGGACTGATACGTGATAGTTAGATATATGCAGGAATGACACTTACAGTAACAATAAGTATTATTATCTATTTCTATAGTTTTCCCCAGTTTTATAAACATTTGCATAATGAAAAGAATTACGGTATGACAAATTCAATGGCTAAACAAAGATATGAAAATATCAAATGACCTATTGACCTAATGCTGAATAAACAAATGAAATGGTAGCAATGAATGACTTAAAAATTAATAAATTAAAAACAAACATGAAACTTCTTCCACAATGTTAATGAGAACTGCATAAGCTTGCAATTGGTTACAAAACATTATTCCAGAAATATTAATCGGTTTTGGAATTTTAATTTCTTTTCTTGGAACATCATCCATAACCGATTTATCGATTACTGTTAACGTAATAATAAGCAATAATAACATATATAAATAACATATTATATTCATTTAATTAATTAAATATTATGTAAAGGATGCAAAGAATGGATTGATTAAAACCGATCGAATGTTAATTTGTTATAAATTCCAATTATAAATGAAAAATTCGTTTATATAATTTTTTTTTTTGTTTAATGCAAATTTTCCATTCTTTGATAAGCAAATATTTGTTTAAATGTTTTTTTTAATAAATCAAAAGTGATTAAATTTATTCACATAGAAATGTTTATTCATTATGGTAGTTTAATTGATGGAAACAATTTCTAAATTGAATGATAATTTGATTATGATTAATTTATACGGTAACTTAATGACGTAATTGATAATTGTCTTCACGACTTTGTTTTATCATAAAAAAATAATTTAGACGAATGTTCAGCTTATCAATAATAGTGACGTGTAAAAAAATATTTTTTAGCGGTGTGCTCATGTGAGTTTTACGTGGGTTCAATTTTATTAGCCAAAAGAAAAACCAATTCTAAGATATAATCAATACGGGAACTGGAATGAATTAAAAAATTTCATACAAATGCTTATCAATTGACTTTTATTAAAAGTTTTTTAAGTAAGCCTATTTTTTTAAAATATAAACAGTTTGGTACTAGCAAGAAATAACATCAGACAAGGAAATTTCGAACAAAATATAACCGCCGCAATTAATATGATTTCTGATTCTGCAACAACAAAAATTACTGATTGATTCATTCATTTTACAACAAAGCAACTGTTCTTGTTCATCATTCAAGAATTTTTGTATTTACTTTTTATTTCTGATCTCTAATTTCTGTTGTAAAAAAGTGATTAGCCAAAAATAATTTTTCCAGTTCAGCAAATTTATAATGTTTTACTTATTCTTATCATTTTTGTAATTCGAAAGACATTAAACTCCATGACGAAAATATTCGTTTTTGAATTCTACTTTTAAGGTTCATTTAAGATGTTATGAGTTTGAATAAATTTTTGTCAGACTTTATGAATTGATATCTGTGGATATAATTAAACAATAAGATGGCAATATTTTAATTTAAATTAAACATTGCAAAACAAAAATTTTCAATCAAAATATAAGATTTGCCATCGAAAATGAAATTTTTGCAAACGTTGACAATAAATTTATTGTTACAACATTCTCAACAATCCTTATTTTGCAATGAAACATTCGTTTCTTATTCTCAAATTTTGTTAAAGAAAAAATTTGTCAAAAGGAGAAAAAAAGCATATTAATCGACAGATGCATGAATGCATGTGCACCAAAAATGAAAAAATTACCTGAAATCATAAAGTTACAAATGGCAAATTAAAAATGTCTAATGTAATGAAATGAAAAGTAATCAGTACAAAACATATGTGCATGTTAAAATCAATTTTGAATCATTTTGACGAAATTCTTCTCTCAAAAAAATATGCGATAAAAAAATTAGAGAAAGTTTAAATTATCTTGTTAAGTCAAAAATCATCAAAACTTACTTTCAACTACTTTTTATTTTGTCAGCAATTCATATTACAGCTTGGAAAAAGTTCATGAAACAAAAAATATGGATAGCAATGCAATTCAGTCATCTATTATCAGATTAATATATTAAGCATTAAAACGATCAGCAATCGCTAAAACTTATCCTCTCAATAAAGGATAATAATAAGTAAGGCCAGCGTAAGTTGGTCCATATATACCATACCCACCTAAACCTAATCCTCCATAGCCACCGTATCCACCATATCCACCGTATCCACCATAATTACCGTATCCGCCATAACCATATCTATCAAGATACGGATTTATAGGAAATTCAGAAGTTGATGGGAATGTTCTTGGCGGAAATTGTGGAAATCTATTTCTTCTACCGTCTGAATTTGCGTTGTTATTAAATGACTGAAAATCACAAATAATAAATTTAAATTTAATTTAACATCATTTCTCTTTAACGGGTAATTTTCGAATTGTTTCATTTAAACAATAAATGGTGCAAATAATAAAAAAATTTTTGAATAAAAACTTAGATATTTATATAAGCATAAAAATTTCAAACTCTTCATAGATTCTTTTTGAAAATTTTCCTTAAAATAATAATTTCTATCGCAAAATCTTATAAAAATTGCATTTCTCTTTAAAATTTTCATAAATCTGGTGAATCACAAAATTCATATTATTTTCAACTATGTTAAAGAAATTAAGCGCTTCACATTGATCAATCAGATACCAATCAGTAATTTGAAATTAAATTTGACGGAATTGCTGAACTTACCCCATCTCCAGCTATATTACTGTTGAAGGAATTTCGTAGTTGACCACTAACCAATGATATGATAATTAGTAATCTGAAATTAGTACTATGTGTGAAAATTTCAAAATTCAAAATTAAAATTTGAAAAATATTTAATTTAAAAACTAAAACCATTTCCTCTTTTAATTGTAAGATATAAAATATTAGTTTATTGCTAATTATAGAATATGAAACATCATTTTATTCATGAATTTCAATCAAACTAAAACTACCACCGAGATATAATGAAAAGTCAAACTTACATAAGCAATGACTGTAGAGAGCTCTTCATTTTCTTTATTTTTTTTTTTTTAGAAAAGCAAAATAAAAGATTCAAATTTCTTCCAGTTTTTTCCTGTTTGGTTTAAACAATAAACGGAACAGTCATCATTTAGTCAAATCATAAAACATTTTATATGGTTTCATGATGCACTCATCAATTAAATTTGAAATTAGTCAGAAAGAAGAAAATTCTTATTTTGTTCAGCATTTTGTAATAAAATCAAATATATTGAGAAACTAAACATTGATACTTAAATTTTCAATTTATTGCGATCTTTCCTAGCTTAATTCAATCATATGTTAGAGGTTTATTCTTTACAGATAATGAAAATGTAGATTTCTTTTCAAGATTAAAATCATAAATTATCATAAGTTTTACTACTTAAGTTATTATTTGTTGAAATTCATATTCTGGCATAACACGTACTCTCATCTAACTGATCTTTTGAGTTGCTTCTTTTTTTTTTTTTTTTCAACTAACATTTAATGAAAAACTAATTTCTTTTAAAGAGTAAGGTTTAAAATTGAAGAAAATGAATCAAACCTACATGCCATATATGTACATGTTAGTTGAATTTTCAAGTTTGTTGAATACTTTTAGAATATTTTGCCATTTCATTCTTTTTTTTCGATAAATTTAATAATGATTGATAATTACTTATGAAATACTGTCAAATAAACTATTCGGAAGAACAAGAAATTGATTTGCTTCCAAATACAAGATAACATAAAATTCATATTGGATTTAAGAAGATGGACTTGAATATTCTTCATTTAATCATTTCATTAAACTGTCCTTATTACTCTATCATTTCTAAAATATATTCCAAAATATTACTTAATTGATTTGAACATATCGCGAAGAATTTTTTTGGAATTGTCTGATGTTTTGATGAACTTGAAAATTTGAAATCACCATAGAACATTCAAAATTATTCATTCATTTACTTCTAAAATATATTTCATATTTCTCGGATCACTACGAATTCTATACATCGTATTCGTGGAGCAATTCTGAAATCCATTATGCGGCACCAGAACCATCGATTCAATTCCTACAAGATACCAAATGATTAATAAAAATTTGAAATTACTAGCTAAATAATTATTGATTAATAGATTCATTGCTTAATATTAATAAGAGTAAAGTACGATAATGAATACATGATAAACAAGAATATTGCAATAATGAAAAAAATGATAAATAACAATTAAATGTAATGAATAGAATAATATTAGTAATAAATGATACTAAAAAGTATTATTATGTTTTTTTAAAGTTTTTTTAGTTTTATAAGCTTGTGAATAATGAGTGAATTATATTATTAAACATTCAAAAAAAAAAATGAAAATATCAAATGACCTATTGACCTAATGTTGAATAAACAAATGAAATGGTAGCAATGAATGACTTAAAAATTAATAAATTAAAAACAAACATGAAACTTCTTCCACAATGTTAATGAGAACTGCATAAGCTTGCACTTGGTTACAAAACATTATTCCAGAAATATTAATCGGTTTTGGAATTTTAATTTCTTTTCTTGGAACATCATCCATAACCGATTTATCGATTACTGTTAACGTAATAATAAGCAATAATAACATATATAAATAACATATTATATTCATTTAATTAATTAAATATTATGTAAAGGATGCAAAGAATGGATTGATTAAAACCGATCGAATGTTAATTTGTTATAAATTCCAATTATAAATGAAAAATTCGTTTATATAATTTTTTTTTTTGTTTAATGCAAATTTTCCATTCTTTGATAAGCAAATATTTGTTTAAATGTTTTTTTTTTAATAAATCAAAAATGATTAAATTTATTCACATAGAAATGTTTATTCATTATGGTAGTTTAATTGATGGAAACAATTTCTAAATTGAATGATAATTTGATTATGATTAATTTATACGGTAACTTAATGACGTAATTGATAATTGTCTTCACGACTTTGTTTTATCATATAAAAAAATAATTTAGACGAATGTTCAGCTTATCAATAATAGTGACGTGTAAAAAAATTTTTTTAGCTCTATGTTCACGTGAGTTTTACGTGGAACGTGATGGTAACAATAAGTAACATAAAATAAACAAATTCGGAAGCAAAATACAATCGTAGCAATTTGATTGAGATTTTCGATTTCGCAAAAAAATTCTTACGTTTGTTTATCGTCCAAGAATTTTTGTATTTACTTTCCTTATAATGTCTGATTTTTTTTATTATCAGAAACTAATTAATCAATTGAGATGATTTTTTCTAATTTTAGAACTTATAATATTTGATTAAATCTTGCCATTTTTATTTTTAAAATATTAAACTTAATTATAGAAAGGTTCCTTTTAAATTTCATAAATTTGAATAATTTATTTTCTAAACTTATGGGTTAGAATTTGTAAATATTTAAAATAATACACTGATATTATTTCATTTTGAATAGCCATTTTAAGATAAAAAAATTTTGTAATCGAAATTTAAAATCAAAATTGGAAATGAAACTTCATATTATGCTGATAATGAATATATTTTACATAAATCTTTTAACCAGTACGATTTCAGTATTTTAATTAATTTTACAATCAGAAATGAAATTTTATAATATGTCAATAATCAAATGCTTGCCATGTAAATTTCTCAACAATCCTTTTTCGTTTTTCCGTAATTTTGTCGACTAAAAAATTTTATTTGTTAGAAAGGAAAAAAAGACGATGATAGTATAAACAGACAAGAAAACCTGAAATCATAAAGTTACGGTTAATAGAAAAAAAGGAATAATGTCTAAGAAAAACAACTAACAGAAATACTACACCTTTTATAAAAAGTTTACAATGAAAAAGTTCGAAAGAATTTAAATTATTTTGCTGAATTCAAAGATCATCAAATTCATTTTCGATCACTTTACATTTTCATATAAATACATACAGTTTTCGACAAAAAAAGCTTATGACAATAAAATCATTCATTAAGAAATTAACATATTATGTATCATAAATATAATCAGCGATTGCTAAAACTTATCCAATATTCCAATATACAGAATGAGATTGGGTATTATTCAGTGTTTTCCACTTTGATTCAGTTTTACTAAATGAACTGGATACTCTTCGTCTTTCGTCATATATGCTCGAATCTGATCCTCTATTTCCACTCAATCCGCTATAACTACCATATGTTCCATAACCACCATATCCGCCATGACCAAGCCATCCATAGCCACCAAATCTACTATAACCGGAAAATCTAGAATCAAATTTGGATTCTGGTAGTATAAATTTAGGTATGTTGAATCCAGTTGTGTCGGATTGAAATAATGGAGATATATTGCTTCCCCAAAAAACTTGAGATTGGCTGAAAATTATGGATAATTAATATTACTTTTATTGTGCAAATTAACTTTTGAATTATTTCATCCGAAAAGTTTATGAAAAAATATAAATTATCATAAATAGTCAAAAATAATTTAAATATTTATCTAATTTCCAATTTTAGTAATCTTTTTTAACTTTTTTCTTAGGAATTTCTATTAAAATAATAAATGCTCTCTCAAAATATCTTAAAAGCTTTTTTTTTTATTTCAAAAAGTTTCTTAATAATCTGCAAGTTCGAAGAAATTATAAAACATACAGTGGTCCAACCAAAGAAACTAAATGCTCGAACATCAATCAATGATATGCTAAGCTGTAATCTGAAATTATTATCAATGCTTGTTCTGCAATAATTTCAAATTTTAATATTAAAATTCGAAAAACTTTTATTTAGTTTTGAAAAGTAAAGGTATTATATTCTTTGAATGTAAGATATAGAATTGGAAATTTTAAAATTAAAATTTAGAAATTATATCAGTTGCATATAAAAGCATTTCATTACTTGATTAAATGATTAAAAGATTAAAAATGATTAAAAGTAATATTATAAAATAATAAAATATCAAACTTACAGAAACAGTAATATCAATGAGTTTTTCATTTTTTTTTATTGAAAAAAAAAAACAAATTAGACGAATAAAATTATTTCTAACGTCCTGTTTGACTTGTACAATAAATGAATCAATCAGTCAGATCATACCCATTTTATAGGGTTTTATGATGCACTCATCAATTAAATTTGAAATTTGTAAAGAAAGAATTTTACGTTCGGTATTTCGTAACACATTCAAATATTTTACAAATTTAAAAATTAATAATTATTTTTACAATTCATTTAGACTATTTTATTTTAATCTTACTCAGTTACATATTATCAATTGCTTATTCATGAGTAGTAGTAAAAATGAAAATTTTCTTCAAGGACAAAATCATAATTTTTTTTTAATTTATATATTAACTACTTATCATTCAATTCATTTAATTTTATTTTTAAATTGTTTTTCTTTTCAACTATTTATCAAATAAAATTAATTGGTTGATTTTTTCAAAACTAATTTTTCACAAATAACAATATGCTATTGTATAATTAAAGAAGAATGCAAAACAGAACTTATTACTTTTTGCATATGTTTATTAAATCATTAAGCTTATTGAATATTTCATTATTTCATTCTTTTTCTTTTTGATAAATTTAATAAACAATTGGTAATTTCGTATGATTATACTATCAAATAAACTATTAGCAAAGGTAGCAAATTTATATACATCCAAATATAAGATAATATAAGAAATCTTGTTGAATTTACAAAGATTGGTATTTGTCGGATTTGAATATTCTTCATTTCATCATTTCATTAAACTCTCCTTATTAATCTATCATTTCTAAAATATATTCCTAAAAATTACTTACTTCATTTGAGCATACCGTAAAGAATTTTTTTTGGAATTGTTTGATGTTTTTGATAAACTTGAAAATTTTAAATCACCATAAAACATTCAAAATTATTCATTCATTTACTGATTCATTCATCTGTATCTGTTAATTTTCAACCATGATTCTTGGAAACAGTAATATCTAGATATTAAATTCCGGCAAATTACTAAATTTAAATTTTGACAAGTTCCGAATTATTCCGGCCTTCTAAGATAAATTTAATTTAAATGGGGAAATGTTAATTGATTTCGATGTGTGTTTTATATTTCTTATATTTTATTTTATGCTAACAAAATTCTTCTTATATGATATGAAATTAAAATCTTTTGTTTATTTCTAAATTATAAGCAACTAATAATTGTATAACTATTTTATTTTACGCATTTTTAAATTTTGAATGTTGTGTTTATAAATACATATCAAATATAATAAAATTTTTTCTATTAAATTTTATTTTCAGCTATTAAAAATTCGTCATTAACTTAACACTAATGAGGAAATTATAAAAATCAATTTTTCATTCTTCAAGATAATTGATGATAATTATTTGAGAAATAAATATTTTATCATATTATTATTGATAAATAATCATTTAGTGATAATTCGGTAAATGAGATTGCCTATTTTGATAAATATTATGATTGATAAGATAATAAAATATGATTAATTACTGCATTATTAAATGGAAAATGGATTTTTATAAAATAATTCAAAATTTGATTATGTTGAAAAAAATTTACGAAGTAAAATTTAGTATATCAAAAAACGATTTTTAACAATATGTAACTTAAAAGGAAAAAAAATTTGAGAAGAAAGGAAGAAATTTATGTAAAATTTACCGAAATACTTTTGATAATTTTTGGCAATTTGGGAGAAGAAAAATCTCAAATAAATACCGTAATTTCTGGTAAATTAATTAATGAATATACAAAGTAAATGAATGAAATAATTTTGTAGCAAACATATTGTAACTTTTTTTTACAAAAGTTTAGTAAAAAAGATTATTCACGAGAAAAATAATTATTTTGGTAAATTTTACAAATGATTTTATTTAATTTCACTTAAAATTTCTCCTTGCTTGAATTTTTCATGAACTTTTTCTTTTTAGATATACCATTCAGGCTATCACCAAAAAAATTTTATACATTTATGTAATTTATTATGTTGTCATAATTTAAATGGTAATTCAATGATGATAAGAAAGAATCATTGTTGAATCATTCTGATATCATTAACAAATATGATGTATTATGTCTAATGGTTAGGTGGCAATTTTTCTTTAAATCATATTAAGTGATTAAGTGAATGATAGTAATTTAAATAATAATCAAATAATGATGATATTTATTTTCGGAAGCAAACATTTTTTCTTTTACTACCTCTTCTTTTAAGCAAATAATCCAATTTAATACTATTAGATAATCAAATATTATTATAATAATTTTTAACATTTAAGTATAAATCATAATATACAATCAATTCATTTTAATATTATACATTATTTTAATATTTTCCTTTTTCTCTCTTAAAATTTCATTGACACCTAAAAAATGCTAAAATTTGTGTATCAAAATTTTACCAAAAATTTCTTTGTCAAAAATAATATATTATAGGAATGTTTTATTATAATTTCTTTCTTTTTTTTCAATTTTTATTTTTTACTATCTTTTGTTTCATATATTATTTGAAAAATTAATAAAGTTATATTGATTTTTATTCTATTAAATTTATTTTTAGTTTTATTTAACTATTCAGAATTCCATTTAAAATTCAAATTAAATACATTTTTATCACTTTTTCTGCTCTCTAAATTAATATTGCGCTTTATACTATTTACTTTACACATCGATTTAATAATTGATTAAAAGTTTTTTATTTTATTTAAATTAATACTAGAATGCTAGAATGCCAAAAAAAAACTTAAAGAAATAGAATTTTTGTTACATTATAAAAGATTAATATTTCTAATTCGAGTTTAAATTTATGTTGGATTCCTGGCAATATAATCTTTGATAAATTGCGGATATTCATAAGGCCAATCACGACATTGTATTTCACTTTGAAATTCTAATCGATCCAAATAAATATCGCCAACATCATATTTCATATTTCTCGGATCACTACGAATTCTGTACATCGTATTTGTGAAGCAATTCTGAAATGTATTATGTGACATCAAAATCATTGATTCAATTCCTGCAGGATATCAATGATTCGTCTTAAAGTATCAGTTTTTGGAATTAAGAAAAATTTGAAATAATCAGCTAAATAATTATTGATTAATACTCGCCAATTGTAACTATCAAACTTTATTTATTCTGTTTTAACATTGATTTTTTAAAAAAATAAAAAAATTTAATAAAAAATTGCAATATTATCAGATATTGCAAAATCACTGATCAATTTATTGATAACATTATGCTTAATTTAATTATTAAGCCTGATATATCAAGTTCCTAACCACAGAGCTTTTTTTTGATACAGTTGATGTTTCAAAGTAATAAAATTGAAAAATACTATTAGTGCTTGACTTGTAAATAACAAGCAAAATCAGTTATCAATGACGAAGAAAAATGAAGAACATGATATAAGAAATATGTGTATTTTTTGTTTATCATTTAATGCTTTACGAATAGCGTATACGATCAATGTCAATGTCAGTTTCAAAAGAATTGAATTATGGCAGAGGAGATAAGTTACTCATTTTTAATAATCGAATATTTATACGGAAAAAGTGAAAGAATCATTACTTAGAATCAACTGTTTATACTTAGAAGGAATATGATAAAATCATTATTTAGAATTAAGTATTCTTACATAAAAGAAATATGATCATCATATTATAATCAAATATTCCCATGTAAAACAGATAAAATAATTATGAGATTTAATCTCAATACAAATTAAATGTTTGGGTAATGCTATTTGACATGAACTAAATAAAAAAATGCGAAAAATACAGGGTGGCCTGAAATTATTATACCTACAAATAAGTTATAATTAATTTTAGCGACTATATATAAGTAATTGATCGCTGTAATAATTGTCATTTGTAATTATAAATGTAAAAACTTAAGGAATTAAAAATAATCTTGCTATATTGTAATTATAAGCCTACAATATAATTAAATTTTTGTCAAAATTTTTGGAGGATATCCTAATTCCAGAAACTTTCTTCTAACCCGATATCTTTTCCGTTTTGAATTTGGTAAACAATGATGAGTGATATTTAATGATAATGGATCCTTGTTAACATATCTACGACCGATAACTTCGAAATGACCATCACGGTCGGAAAGTGTATAACTGCTAACTCGTAATTTGCCATGTCCTTTTCCAAATTCTGTCGCGTCTGAAAATTTCATAAATTTATTGAAATTACTAGCTAAATAATTATTGATTAATAGATTCATTGCTTAATATTAATAAGAGTAAAGTACGATAATGAATACATGATAAACAAGAATATTGCAATAATGAAAAAAATGATAAATAACAATTAAATGTAATGAATAGAATAATATTAGTAATAAATGATACTAAAAAGTATTATTATGTTTTTTTAAAGTTTTTTTAGTTTTATAAGCTTGTGAATAATGAGTGAATTATATTATTAAACATTCAAAAAAAAAAATGAAAATATCAAATGACCTATTGACCTAATGTTGAATAAACAAATGAAATGGTAGCAATGAATGACTTAAAAATTAATAAATTAAAAACAAACATGAAACTTCTTCCACAATGTTAATGAGAACTGCATAAGCTTGCACTTGGTTACAAAACATTATTCCAGAAATATTAATCGGTTTTGGAATTTTAATTTCTTTTCTTGGAACATCATCCATAACCGATTTATCGATTACTGTTAACGTAATAATAAGCAATAATAACATATATAAATAACATATTATATTCATTTAATTAATTAAATATTATGTAAAGGATGCAAAGAATGGATTGATTAAAACCGATCGAATGTTAATTTGTTATAAATTCCAATTATAAATGAAAAATTCGTTTATATAATTTTTTTTTTTGTTTAATGCAAATTTTCCATTCTTTGATAAGCAAATATTTGTTTAAATGTTTTTTTTTAATAAATCAAAAATGATTAAATTTATTCACATAGAAATGTTTATTCATTATGGTAGTTTAATTGATGGAAACAATTTCTAAATTGAATGATAATTTGATTATGATTAATTTATACGGTAACTTAATGACGTAATTGATAATTGTCTTCACGACTTTGTTTTATCATATAAAAAATAATTTAGACGAATGTTCAGCTTATCAATAATAGTGACGTGTAAAAAATTTTTTTAGCTCTATGTTCACGTGAGTTTTACGTGGAACGTGATGGTAACAATAAGTAACATAAAATAAACAAATTCGGAAGCAAAATACAATCGTAGCAATTTGATTGAGATTTTCGATTTCGCAAAAAAAAATTCTTACGTTTGTTTATCGTCCAAGAATTTTTGTATTTACTTTCCTTATAATGTCTGATTTTTTTTTATTATCAGAAACTAATTAATCAATTGAGATGATTTTTTCTAATTTTAGAACTTATAATATTTGATTAAATCTTGCCATTTTTTATTTTTAAAATATTAAACTTAATTATAGAAAGGTTCCTTTTAAATTTCATAAATTTGAATAATTTATTTTCTAAACTTATGGGTTAGAATTTGTAAATATTTAAAATAATACACTGATATTATTTCATTTTGAATAGCCATTTTAAGATAAAAAAATTTTGTAATCGAAATTTAAAATCAAAATTGGAAATGAAACTTCATATTATGCTGATAATGAATATATTTTACATAAATCTTTTAACCAGTACGATTTCAGTATTTTAATTAATTTTACAATCAGAAATGAAATTTTATAATATGTCAATAATCAAATGCTTGCCATGTAAATTTCTCAACAATCCTTTTTCGTTTTTCCGTAATTTTTGTCGACTAAAAAATTTTATTTGTTAGAAAGGAAAAAAAGACGATGATAGTATAAACAGACAAGAAAACCTGAAATCATAAAGTTACGGTTAATAGAAAAAAGGAATAATGTCTAAGAAAAACAACTAACAGAAATACTACACCTTTTATAAAAAGTTTACAATGAAAAAGTTCGAAAGAATTTAAATTATTTTGCTGAATTCAAAGATCATCAAATTCATTTTCGATCACTTTACATTTTCATATAAATACATACAGTTTTCGACAAAAAAAAGCTTATGACAATAAAATCATTCATTAAGAAATTAACATATTATGTATCATAAATATAATCAGCGATTGCTAAAACTTATCCAATATTCCAATATACAGAATGAGATTGGGTATTATTCAGTGTTTTCCACTTTGATTCAGTTTTACTAAATGAACTGGATACTCTTCGTCTTTCGTCATATATGCTCGAATCTGATCCTCTATTTCCACTCAATCCGCTATAACTACCATATGTTCCATAACCACCATATCCGCCATGACCAAGCCATCCATAGCCACCAAATCTACTATAACCGGAAAATCTAGAATCAAATTTGGATTCTGGTAGTATAAATTTAGGTATGTTGAATCCAGTTGTGTCGGATTGAAATAATGGAGATATATTGCTTCCCCCAAAAAACTTGAGATTGGCTGAAAATTATGGATAATTAATATTACTTTTATTGTGCAAATTAACTTTTGAATTATTTCATCCGAAAAGTTTATGAAAAAATATAAATTATCATAAATAGTCAAAAATAATTTAAATATTTATCTAATTTCCAATTTTAGTAATCTTTTTTAACTTTTTTCTTAGGAATTTCTATTAAAATAATAAATGCTCTCTCAAAATATCTTAAAAGCTTTTTTTTTTATTTCAAAAGTTTCTTAATAATCTGCAAGTTCGAAGAAATTATAAAACATACAGTGGTCCAACCAAAGAAACTAAATGCTCGAACATCAATCAATGATATGCTAAGCTGTAATCTGAAATTATTATCAATGCTTGTTCTGCAATAATTTCAAATTTTAATATTAAAATTCGAAAACTTTTATTTAGTTTTGAAAAGTAAAGGTATTATATTCTTTGAATGTAAGATATAGAATTGGAAATTTTAAAATTAAAATTTAGAAATTATATCAGTTGCATATAAAAGCATTTCATTACTTGATTAAATGATTAAAAGATTAAAAATGATTAAAAGTAATATTATAAAATAATAAAATATCAAACTTACAGAAACAGTAATATCAATGAGTTTTTCATTTTTTTTTTATTGAAAAAAAAAAACAAATTAGACGAATAAAATTATTTCTAACGTCCTGTTTGACTTGTACAATAAATGAATCAATCAGTCAGATCATACCCATTTTATAGGGTTTTATGATGCACTCATCAATTAAATTTGAAATTTGTAAAGAAAGAATTTTACGTTCGGTATTTCGTAACACATTCAAATATTTTACAAATTTAAAAATTAATAATTATTTTTACAATTCATTTAGACTATTTTATTTTAATCTTACTCAGTTACATATTATCAATTGCTTATTCATGAGTAGTAGTAAAATGAAAATTTTCTTCAAGGACAAAATCATAATTTTTTTTTAATTTATATATTAACTACTTATCATTCAATTCATTTAATTTTATTTTTAAATTGTTTTTCTTTTCAACTATTTATCAAATAAAATTAATTGGTTGATTTTTTCAAAACTAATTTTTCACAAATAACAATATGCTATTGTATAATTAAAGAAGAATGCAAAACAGAACTTATTACTTTTTGCATATGTTTATTAAATCATTAAGCTTATTGAATATTTCATTATTTCATTCTTTTTCTTTTTGATAAATTTAATAAACAATTGGTAATTTCGTATGATTATACTATCAAATAAACTATTAGCAAAGGTAGCAAATTTATATACATCCAAATATAAGATAATATAAGAAATCTTGTTGAATTTACAAAGATTGGTATTTGTCGGATTTGAATATTCTTCATTTCATCATTTCATTAAACTCTCCTTATTAATCTATCATTTCTAAAATATATTCCTAAAAATTACTTACTTCATTTGAGCATACCGTAAAGAATTTTTTTGGAATTGTTTGATGTTTTTGATAAACTTGAAAATTTTAAATCACCATAAAACATTCAAAATTATTCATTCATTTACTGATTCATTCATCTGTATCTGTTAATTTTCAACCATGATTCTTGGAAACAGTAATATCTAGATATTAAATTCCGGCAAATTACTAAATTTAAATTTTGACAAGTTCCGAATTATTCCGGCCTTCTAAGATAAATTTAATTTAAATGGGAAATGTTAATTGATTTCGATGTGTGTTTTATATTTCTTATATTTTATTTTATGCTAACAAAATTCTTCTTATATGATATGAAATTAAAATCTTTTGTTTATTTCTAAATTATAAGCAACTAATAATTGTATAACTATTTTATTTTACGCATTTTTAAATTTTGAATGTTGTGTTTATAAATACATATCAAATATAATAAAATTTTTTCTATTAAATTTTATTTTCAGCTATTAAAAATTCGTCATTAACTTAACACTAATGAGGAAATTATAAAAATCAATTTTTCATTCTTCAAGATAATTGATGATAATTATTTGAGAAATAAATATTTTATCATATTATTATTGATAAATAATCATTTAGTGATAATTCGGTAAATGAGATTGCCTATTTTTGCATATGGAAAGTCTAGCAGAAAAATAATATCTTTTCTATTTCATCGAGACATTTTTTCCAGAGCAATAGCATTTATTTACCTATTTAATATGCAATAAAACAAAATTAATATTACCTTGGAATGATAACTTCGTTATGAGGTAATAGTAAATTATGTTTTTGATCTCCGGAAAAACTTCTTCACTCACTTCCAGCGGTGGTTTGAATCATTTTTCGTATCGTCCAAGTATAAATATATCTTTCATTTCATTTCTTTTGATCAACGTTTTAAAACGCCCGAAAACCATAATTCTTAGTTTACTCGTTGATCCTTTCTAAAGTGAGTAAACTTAGTATCTCCGTTTCTCTTTCGTTATGCTTTTCTTAAATTGCTCAATCTTCGTTCAGTTGATCCTTGATATCCATAAGTTTCTAACACCTAGAATTGATTCGTATCGTGATTTGGCATATATCCTCATATATTATAACTATCTCGAATAATATTGTATTCGTGTTGCCAATATTATTTATATAACATTTCCAGTTAGTTGGCCCCTGTTTTGTTCAGAACGACAGGAACATTTTGACTCTAATCTTTAAGCCAATGTGTATATCGATAGCCTTTTATCCATATAATTTTTCCCTTTTTATTTTTATATTCCGAAGTTGATTTCCATCACTTATTCATAAATATTCCACGAAATTAATTTCTCAGACAATTTTCAACTTTTATACCAGCCTCTGTCTTCAATGGGTAGCAATTTTCTTCACTGCTTTTTTGCCGAATGAAGAAATACTTATTCATAAGAGTAATTTAAAGATAAATTTCAATGTCGAATAATGTTTGGAGTATAACTAATTTATATGATAATTCAGTAACGGAATCGGTAATGATTACCATCAATTTATTTTGCCATTGGATATAATAATTCAGACGAATAATTCATTTGATGTATAAAAAACTTTTATAAGGATCGCCATGTTTATTTATCATACCAACATTCCCAATCACTTTTATTAGCAAAACAGAAGCAATTTTAAGAACTGAAGATTAACAAAATATATAAATTTTTAAAATTAACTTTTATTAAGTTATTTTCACTGATCTAATTTTTAAAAACATAAACAACTCGATGGTAACAACAAATAACATGAAATAATAATATTTAAAACAAAATTTAACTGTTGCGGTTAGTCTAATTCTTAATTTTGCAAGATAAAGATTGTTGGTTGATTCATTTTTCGTCAACTTTCGTCTCTGGTTTTTTCTTAAAAATTAATTAATTAGCCGAGGGTAACTTTTCCAATTCAAGAAATCTCATATATTTAGATTATTCTTAACGTCTTCATAATTCAATAATACTAAATTTAAGATGAGCAAGTTCTTTTCCAATTTTATGAATTTAGATAAATTTCTTATTAAACTTTATGGTGTAACACTTTTATACATGCTCAACTAAACGATAACATATTTTAATTTAAATAAGCATTTGGAAGCAAGATTTTTTAATCAAAGTCCAAAATACAATCAGAAATGAAACTTCATAATGTGTCAACAATAAATGTATTCGTGCGAATCTCTCAACAATTCTCATTTTGTCATAAAACGTTCCTTTTTCTTCCGAAATTTTGTTAACTAAAAAATTTTGTTTACTAAAAATATATGACATTGATAATATTAAGTAATAAATGCATGAGTACATAAGAAACCAACAAAATTACCTGAAATCACGAAGTTACAAGTAGTAAAAAAATTTAGAAATATCTAATGTAATGAAATGAAAAATAATAAGTAAAAATGTCATTATGTGTGTCAGAATTAATACTGAATCATTTTCCGAAATTCCTCTTTTAAAAAATAAAAAAGTTAGAGAAAACTTAGGTTATCTTGTTGATCAAAAATCATCGATTATTTTTCGTTTCATGAACGTCTCATATTACAATTTGGAAAAAGTTTATGAAATAAATATAATTAGCAATGAAATCATGCATTAACGAATTATCCTCTCTGTATGTTTGCAGAATAACGCCTAGGATCTCGATCAGGTCTATCTGCACCCGGTGGGCCCACAGGTCCAGGAAATCCACCCAAACCTGCTCCACCAAGTTCACCGAATCCGTTTACTCCACTAAATCCAGTAGTTCCATCCATACCTGGTCCACCAAACCCGCTAAGTCCACTCAGACCTGGTCCGCCAAATCCTCCAAGTCCACTTAAACCAGTTCCGCCAAATCCGCCGGATCCAGCCTGACCTCTTCTGCCATACCCTTTCAATCTGCTTCCATAAGGATATTTTTGGTCCATAACGTCTCAATCCATAACCGCCGAATCCTCCATAACCAGCCCATCCATAACCACCGAATCCAAAACGTCTGTTGAGTGGTGGAAATTGTGGATATTCTGATCCAGGTAATGAAAGAAATCTAGGTAAATTGCCAGGTGATGGAAATAATGGTGGTCTAGATCCGCTGGATCCAGGTAGTGGAACTCTGGTCGTCCCTCCAGTCACCGTATTTGCGTTATTATTTAACGACTGAAAACATTAATAATAAATTTAAATTATATTTAATATCACTCTATTTATTAGATATTTTTTGAATCGTTTCATCCAGAAAAAAACAATGAGTTTCAAAAAAGACAGAAATTGGCACAAATATTTAGAAATAATTAAAATATTAATAAGGATATAAAAAATTTCCAATTTCTGGTAATTTTCTCCAACTTTTTTGAGAATTTTTCCTGAAATGATCAAAAGTTTCGTAAAATATTGCGAAAATTTCATAAATTTAGCAAAATTCAGCGAAAAACTTACGTTATTCCCAACTATGTTACCGTTAAAGGAATTAACCACTTGACCGCTAATTGGTGATACAATAATCAGTAATCTGAAATTAAATCGGATGAATTTACAAACTTAATCTCATCTCCTACTATATTATTGTTGAAGAAATTTTGTGCTTGACCACTAATCACTGATATGATAATTAATAATCTTAAATTATTAATAGTGTTTGTTTCATAAAAATTTGGAACTTCAAAATTAAAATTTGAAAATTATTTAATTAAAAAAAATAAATGCATTCCGTTCCTCAGACGTGAGATATACAATTCTAAATGCTATAATTGAAAAAATATATAAACTGAAAGGAAGAAAACGCATTTCATTCCTTGATTATAAAATATAAAATATTATTCTATTGCTGATTATAGGATATGAAATATCATTCTATTCACGAATTTCAATCAAACCACCAGATATAAGAAAAATCAAACTTACATAAGCAATGACTGTAGAGAGTTTCTCATTTTCTTGAATAAAAAAAAATTTAGAAGATTCAAATTTCTTCTAACGTCCTGTTTGGTTTAAACAATAAACGGAACAGTCATCATTTAGTCAAATCATAAAACATTTTATATGGTTTCATGATGCACTCATCAATTAAATTTGAAATTAGTCAGAAAGAAGAAAATTCGTATGTTTAGCCTATTTTATAATTTTCTTTTCCCAAATGTAACACTAAAATAGTCTCATAGAAAAAAAAAAAACTGAAACAAAAAGTTAATAATTCTGACTAATTTTTCTTTTCTTATTATCATTTCGATGTAAGTAAGCATTGATAGAAAATATGGGAAATAAAAAGAAGTAATTAGGAAAAATTTTATATTATATTTTACTATATATTTTATTTTATATTTAATTTAACTTTACATTTAATTCTATTTCGTAATTAATTAAAAATTTTTATTTTATTTTTTTTTTTAAATTTCCCGATTCATTTTAATTTTTCCTGCAAAAAGTTTTTCATTGATAATTTTCTTTATTTGTTTAAAAATTTCCATTAACATAAAATCTGATAAAAAGAAAAAAGTAAAAATTTATGGTTAAAAAATTGGCAAAAAATTAGTAAATTTAAATGATTTCGTTTTCCTAGCATTTATCAAATTAAAATACCGGTTTTCATTATTTTCGATGATAACTTTGCTGTTGTTGATTCATCATCATATGAATAACAAAAACAAAAAAAAGCACTATAATTAAAATTAAAATTATTTACCCATTCTTGAAGAATGAGAAAAGTTTCGTCCTTCATTTTGCTGTGCTTATTCAATTACATCTTATCATTAAATACAATCACACGAATTGTTGAAAATGATTAAACTTTTAATACTTTCTCCCTTTTTTTTTTTGTTATATATTTCCAGTTTTTGAACAGTTCAATAAACTAATTAAATAAATGGAAGTAAATTTGCACTTTAAAAATGAGAAAAATATTTTATTATTTTGTTCGTTAATTTTATGAATTATTATATAATCAAATATTGTATAATCGATTTATTTGAATAATAAGCTTAAAAATGATTAGTAATAAATTCAATATCCTATAATTTTGTTTATATTATAATTTCTGAGAAAATGATGATAATATTTAAATTTTAACAATGAATTTTTATAATTGCTAAAAATAATTTTTATTTGTGTTTTAGTTTTTTTCAATTTTTATTGAATATTGAATTAAATTAAAAAATTCATAATTTTAATTTGAAATAAATGAACTTTATTAAATTTAATTATAAAAAAGAGTAATGATTTTGGAAGGTTGACATCATATGATATAAAATGATTCACGAAAAGTTTCTAAACACGTCTTTGTAAAAATTTTTATCAGAGAAACGAAAATTAAATTTTAACTAATTGATGGTTGCAACTTTTTAAATTTTTGAATGAAATAATCAAAAATTATAATTTTAATACCAAAACTAATCATTTGTATTTTTTTTATTATAAATAAATAAATAAACCGTTCATATTATCATTAATCATTAAGCAATACTGCAAACAATACTGCAAATGACAAGGATACCTTACAGCATTGTAATTATTCCAAGTATTAATGATTATATCATATAAGGTTTTAGGTCATTTTGATATGACGCAATACAATATAGCAACAATCATAAAAATTTACGGTTTATCGGCTACGGCCTTGGGCCATTCTCGATCGTATTCCTAAATATTCAAACAAAAGCTTGTCATAAAATTCCTATAACTGATTTTTGATCCATTTCGTTGTATTAGACAAAAATAAACAAAAATGTAAATGATATTTCCGGTTAAATTACAAAATATTTCCTATCTATATAATATATATTTATGAATATTTTGCGTCATTTTCTCGAGAATCATTTTAAATTTCTGAGATAATTCTTGCCAAAATCCATTCTTCTCTTTTTATCAACAATGCAGTTTATCATAAAATTATGTCGATATGTGCTATCCGAATACTGCAATCGATAAGTAATAAAAAATTAAAATATGCAAATTTTTTTTAAAAATTTTTATTGGTTAATTAATTACTCTTAATTACAAGAAATGATTTATAAAAGAGAAATAATTTTCAGTTTTAAAAATTTTTATGCAACAAAAACTAGTGTCAGAAATTTAAAAGAAAAAGGTTTTCTTATTGAATTATTTCTTAGCGAAATTAGAAATTCTTATCATATAAAATCATTCATATAAAATTACTATAATTTAATGAATGACATTATTGGGAAGCAAAGTGATAACATTATAACAACAAGAATGATGATAACGTGCTGATAAGGAAATATGGAAGCTTTAAAATTAACCTAAACGATTTTTGGATTTATACATTTAATACAAATTAAGTTAACAATTAAATTAGATTATATACAATTAATATAATTGATATGATAAAATTTTTATTCACAATTTTAATTCTCATAATCTAATTAATAATATTTTTATCAAAGCAGTATAATGATAATTGTTCTGATATAGCAATTATTCAATTATTTTTCACTTCCTCTCTCCGCCTTCATCTGTAAACTTATGCCCTTCTTAATTTTTCACAACTAATATTAATCTTTCGTCTTGAATTGTTTGGACATTTTTTTCCCTTCATTATCATTCTCAAATTTTTATTATGCTTATGGATACTTTTACTGATAACTAATTTTCTTGTTTTGATAAAATAAGAACTTTATCAGAAGAGTTATAGGTTAAATTACAGGTTAAATCCAATTATGTGTTTAAGTAAGATAATAATTATTAATTGATAAAATCTTAAATATTTTTGAAATCGATGTAACAAATTTAGCAATTAATGATATAACTGTTCGATTGTGATAATGAAATTGCAGTCATTTCAATGAAATCGCTAAGATTAAACTATCACATATTTTTCCTTGTAATTTTACCGATTTTTGATTTTTTTATTTTTTTAGAAATTATTTCTAAAAAAAAAACATTTATGCTGTAAAAGATAGCAATATTGATCGTTTTTTTTAAATTAAAAGATAGCGATGTACATCGATTCAATTTTGATAGTTTTGTACATTTCTTAATTATTTTATCGTTATTTTTTAGCAAAAAATATTTACATGCTGGAAAGGTAATAAGATTGATTAATATTTTTAATTTTAATAATCATTTTTAAGAAAAACATTTGCATAATAAAAGATAGCAATATCGATCGATTTTTAAGACGATATTAAATTGTAATGTGAAAAGAAATTTAATTACACTTAATGAATGCATTATTTATTGAAAAATTTTGAATAATTTTATTAAATTTTAGATTTAAAATTGCAGGAAACATAATATAAATGGGTGGTTTATCAAATAAATGTTATGCTAAAGTTGGCTTAAATTATGAATTACCATGCGTAATTATGTTTGGTATAGCATTTATGCTTGTCTTTGCTGGTTTTGATACTCAAGCTTATATAACCGAAACAGCCTTACAATCCGTATCAATTGCATTTCCAGGTCGAATATCACCACATGCGGGATATTATGGGTAAATTTTAGATATATCCTATCATTTTAATAAATTATCAAAATAATTGCTAAATTTTAATAAAAATAAGCATGCTTAATTTCAACAAAACAAATATCAGCATGAATAAATATTTGGTTTAACAGAACTTTATTTAAAACTTGATTTGAAAATATTAATGTGAAATAAATTGTTACTGTATGGAATTTAAAAAAATTTATACTACAAAAGAAAATAAAACATAAGTAATAATTAATTAACAATTTAGTAAATATTATTTTCAAATGGTTTAATATTATTTTATAAAACATATTATATCTTTTAATTTAAATTAATTTCAATTAAATTAATCAATAAAAACCAAATAATGATTATTTTATTTTTTTCTTGAAATTACTGATTAATGTTATTTGTAAAAAAACCGTTTTTTTAAATATCAATTATTTTTTAACTCAATAGAAATTAATTATGTTCGTGCCTTGCTCTTCATGTTCTTCATTAATTATTTTTCACTTAAGTATTTAGTAAAAAGAATAATAAGTTATCAATTTCGAATATATGTTACTCATTTAATATTTAGAATATCAATATTTGTTAATAAAAAGTATTAAAAATAATTAATACAATTTACAAGAAGTTTGCTTCGACGAATAATTAATTACTAGGAAAGGAAAGAATAATAATTAATTGATTTAAAATGTATGTGACCTAATTTTTATTTACGAAATATATTAATATTTACTAATAAAAAGAATAATATCTATTAATATTATTTGTAAGAATTTGATTCTTCGAATTTAATTAATTATTTAAGCATAAAGTAGTAATCAAATAATTTCGAATGTTTATTACCTATTTTTTTCCATTTGTAATATCATTACTCACTAAAGAAATACAAAAAAACAAACAATTATTAATTAATACAATTCATAAGAAATTTACTACTTTTAATAATATAAAATAATAAGTAATTAATTTAGGATGTTTATTACCCATTTATCACTTACAATATCAGTATTTATGAACAAAAAGTTAATAATTATCAATTAATACAACTTGCATTTGCTAGTATAAATTTAATTAAATAATTAATTTAGGATGTCCATTACCTATTTATCATTTACAATATCAACATTTATTACACCACTTGTTCTGAGTTATTTGAGTGCTAAATGGACAATGTTCTTGGCAAGTGTACTATATACAACATTTATGATTACATTTATGTTTGTTAATAATTATATGTTTTATATTGCATCTGCCTTATTGGGTATTGCAGCAGCTCGTAAGTTATTTAATTTTTGTATATCGAATAATTTATTTAATGTTAAAATATGGCAATATCGATTGATTCTATTTTAATTATAAAATAATTATTATATCTCTTATATTGCATCTTATAACAAGCAGTTCATAAATTATTTGATTTTATATACTTAATGTACATTAAAGTATACAATTATCGATTGATGTTATTTTAATTATATAATAATAGCTTGCATATTTGAAGTTATTAATGCGCAATAATTATTATAAATTTATGTATTAATTAAATATTCTATTTTTTTGTTAATGGTTAAATTAAAATATTTGATAATAATTTTTGTAATAATAGTGTAAATGACGTAGAAATGATGAGTGATTTAATATTATAGTTATATGGACCGGTCATGGTGTTTACATGAAAGAAATAACAACATCAGGCAATGAATCGAGAAATAGCGGTCTTCATTGGGGCATAACTTTTGCCGGGTTTTAAACTTTATTCTACTTTATTTATAATTTTGTTCAAAATTATAAATAATATGTAAATCATAATAAATTATATGTTATACATGACTATTAAAAATATACATGATGATATTATATGTAATTATATATGATATTATAATGATAAATATAAAAATCATATAGATTTTCATAATTTTATTTCATTTTGATAATAATTTATATTTATTTAATAAATAAAATATAATTAAATAAAACGAAAGTTTAATTTCATTCTTCGATATGCCTTTTTGTCAGTTTTTTTAATTTATTTATAAAAATAATATGTATAATATGATTATATGTTTCACTATTACAATTATATTTCATATCTTTCTTCAGCCTTTTATTTGGTGGTATACTCTTGCTTGTAGTATTTAATAGAACTGGTGAAACAGAAACAATATCAATGGAACTTATCAGGTGATAATTATCGATTTAATTTTTATAATTATCAGTTAAAAAAGAAAACATTTCATTCACTTGCTAATAGAATTTTCGAGTCTTAACAAGAAAAGTTGATAATTTAAAAATTTATAGCAAAATAATCTAGTTTCAATGATATTTGATATTTGGAAAGCTGCAACTTTATTATTTGCATTTACATTTGCAACTGTACCACTTGCGATTTTCGCAAATTTCTGTAAATATTAAAAATTGGATAAATAAATATTGTTTGTTTTTAAAATTTTATTTTTCAAAATTAAATTTTTAGCTATTGCGTTTTTCATACATATCATTTTGTTTGGACAATTAATAATTATTTACATCTTTAATATATTTAATAGTCTAATTTTTATTTCTACTGATAACTAATTTTTTACAAATCGTAAAACTTACAGAAATTTTGGCAATTTATTTCTTATCAGATAATGAATTGACAACTTAAATAATTTCTACAATGAAGGCTAATCTTTTATGAAATATCCGTAAAAATGATAGTTTGTTGGATAATTTCTGATTTTATTGAATTCAATTTTAATTAATAGATTCTTCTAAAGGAAATAAATGATTTAAAATGAACATATTTTGAATAAATCAATTGCTAAATTATTATTACTTCTAAGAAATTTATATTTTCAAATTCAAAAATTATATTAAATTATTATTTCATAATTTGACAAAACAATTATGAATTATAATTATGAACTCTATATATCAAAATTGCTATCAAATTTAGAGAATACATGATTACATATATTATATACTATCATATCAAATTAATACATATATTAGAATTATCAAATTTAGAGAATGTATATATTATGCTATTTTATCAAATTGATAACAATTTTAATTATTTCATGTTAAATTTTTGTCAGTTGAAGTAATGATCTATGCAATCAGCGAATGATTGAAATAATAAATAGATTTAAATTTATTAATTTATCAATTATTGATATGATAGATATATTTTTGGCGGATTATCGACATTTACAATTTTATCAAACATTCTATTTGCTCTTCTACCTAATCGTTGCAATCGTTCTACAACAAAACGTGACAGTTTTGCAACAACTATTGGTGAATTTTTAGAATTTTTATAGATTTAATCAATTAATTAATCGATTGATTGATTTGATTTATGTTACAAATATAACATAATTTTTCAATAAATCAGCAACTTCTGTATTCTTTCCAATAATTGAATTCACTTTATCGTCATTGAAATAATTTAAAATAATATCGATTTTTTTTATTTTATTTTCAAACTTTTAAAAATATTTGGCCTCTTAAAAATAATTCAGAAATTGCCGTCTTTTTGCTTCAAATATGTTATCTTTGATATTAACATGATAATCTTTTTGATACTAAATTTTTTCTTATCAATTATCATACAAATCAAAAGTTGCTATCTTTCTTAAAATAAATTATTTAAATTTAATTTAAAAAGACAAAAAATGGAAGAATATCCGAAAAAAATAAAATTATTATTTTAAAAAATTAATTCGAAATTAACTTTAATTTTTAAGATCAAAAACAACAAATTGAAACGATCTGCGATTTTTAGGTAAAAGTGTAAAATTACTTGGTGACATAAAGTTATATCTATTAGCAATATGCTTTATGTTCATGGGTTTATCATTATCATTTTATATAACAATCTATCCTTCGTGTTTATCATTTTCCAAATCAGTGATTGGTTTTGGTAATGAAATTATCGCTTATTATGCGTTCATTACTTCAGCATCACAAATTTTTGGTTAGTAATAAAAAATATTTATTCATGTGAAATTTAAAAATTGGATGGAGATAACAATCATATTATCACTGACGAGTGATAATGAAAGGTCAGTATTATTAATTTCTTGCACTAAAAATTGAAATCGAACTTCATAATACTTTTTACGAAATTTGATTTCAAGCTTAATTTGGTTTTATAATTAAGTTGAACTTCAATTTAATAAACTGATAATATTTATTTAATTTTATTTAATTATCTTTTATCATGAATTACTACAAAATTAAAATTAATTTCAAATTATTACCATAATTTTGATTTAGAAAAAATAAAGGATTTGCGAATTTGATTTTTTTGCTTGTCGCTATATTTAAAGGTCATGAAAATTGAGGTCAGAAGATATAATAAGATTATGTCATTACTCACTGTAGAAAAGAAAATTCTAATTTTCATACTAATAATTTTTAATTATTACTTCAATTTTTAACATACTGACGAGAATTTTGTTTCAAATAGTTTTGGAAAAAAACTAAAATTAATTTATAAAATAGTACTTCTTAAAAATTTTCAAAATTTTCGAAATATTCTTACAGGTGGGTGTTTTATTAGTTTTTAAGTAAACGAATCAATAATTTCGGATATATGCCAACAATGCTAATTGCTCTTCCTTTATATTTATTAGCTTTTTGGGCCTCTGGTTAGCTTTTCCTAAAAGTGCCAATTTGAGACCAACAAATGATGCTACCTATTTATCACCAAGGTTATTAATATAATAAATTTGTTCAATAAAAATAATACATCTAAGAAATGAATAAATTTTCTTTAAAATAGCAAATTTTAATTTTTTGTATCATAATTGAAATCTCTGAAAAAAGCTTCAATAACTATCACAAGTTGTAAATTCTTTTAAAAAGTTTAAAGAAAAGTTTTTGGAAATTATAAATTCTTAAAATATTTTTAAATTTTAAGAAAAATTGAACAAAATTTTCAAACAAAAAATGATTATAGTCTTGCCGTATGGCTTATCATTGGAATGTTAATATGTATCGGTGATAGCTGTTGGAATACGTTACGAACAGCTGTTCTTACAAAAATGTACCATCATGAAAGTTCTTCACAAGCATTTGCATTGAGCAAATTTTTCAGGTAATGCTTCAGTTTCAAATTTAGTTTTTCCTAAGATAAAATATGAAATAATTAGAATAATTTGCTGGTCTTAAATATGAGATATTTTTAGAATCAGTTAATAGAATATTTTATTTCAATTAAAATCGTAGCAAAAATTTATTAGCCTACAAGATTTTCTGAACTATCATGAACATTGTTACGGTAGTTTATCGTAACCGTTGTTCTTAATCTATCCAAATATTAATTAATGCAATTAACTATCGCATGATATAGCTTTCTGTATTGCATTTGTTTTTCCGTAATTTGATAATTTGACGAGAAAAATATTATGAAATTGTAAAATAAATAAACATATGTTAAATTGGCATATGAATGCTTTGCCAATTGAAGCATTTTGCAAAAATAATTTTCATGCAAACAATTTATATTTATCGGAATGTTATTAATGTTATTGTAACTGTCATTCCAATTATGATTCATTTTAATAGTGATTGCTATTATTATCGTCGTCATAATTATTATCACCTCTAACATTATTGCTGTCACTATTATCATTATTACCATTAATTGTTGTCGTCATGTTGCTTTTATTATTGTCATCAACATCATTATTATTATTATCATCATAAGCGTTATTAAATTCTGGCGTCAATATTATTGTTATGTTTATCGTCATCAATGTATTGCTATTATTATTATCATCATTAGCACTATCATTGCTATTAACATTGTTATTATCATTACTATCACTATTTTTAATTATTGTAACAATCGAATTACCATTTTTAGTCAACGACAACTTGTGCATCATTTTTCTACTCATCAGTATTGGATTTGCATATTCAAATCGTAATTTTGGTTATTAGTCTAATTGCTGCATCAATATGTTTTGCAATTGCTTGGAAGATACATCTGCGAGAAATTGGAAAAACTAATCATGACAAAAAGAACATTTCAATTTCAATTATATGTTGAAATATCAGTATATAAGTTTATAAGTTTTGCAATACAAAATATTACTGTTTGTTTAAATTTTTTTGAAGTTTTATGTAAAATTAATTTTAAAAAATGTAATAAAATTATAGAAACATATTTGTTGCACAGATAATAAATTTAAAAAAGTTGGCTAAAATTGTATGTATTAATAATAATTTACTTTAATAAAAGTACGTATATAATCGATTTATTAATTTCTATTCTAATGGTTAAACTGAATTCAAAATCAAGTTTCTTTGAAGGATTTCATAAAAACATCAATAAATATGTAAAATATTAGAATTAAAATCAAATGGATATAATTAATTTGATTACTAATTTACTGCTATTAATGGTTTTGTTGTAGCAAATTCTTTTTTTTTTGATACTAAAAGCATCGATTTTCAAAAATTTGCATATATGAATATTCGGGATTGCTTATTTCGTTGTTAAAAATTCTTTTTCTTATCCTTTTAAAATTTGCATAATTTATATTAAAATCTTCTAATATATCATACACAAGTTACCAATCCATTGTCAGTTAAGCAATCGATTGGTTGGTTTGTTTTTTATTTGTTTCATTTATTGATAACTATCGGGAATTTCGAGATAATTTCTTCGTCTCATATTAACTAAGCTATTTCAGTTTTTTTTTTAGAAAATAAGCGTTTACATATTTCGTTTTTCGAATAATTGTTCAACTTTTTGAGGAGAAATTTGGAAAAATTGAAGGAAGCTTAGTTCAAAAATTAATTAATTAATTGTTGCATTTAAAAGATCACTTAAATTGTTAGTAAATCAAACATTTTATGGAAAAATTTTGATAAATTTAAATTTGTTTTAGATCGCTTCAATATAAGCTTTCCGATTTTATTGATTTAAAAAAAACTAAGATAAAAAAAGGAAAAATTACTTTTCTACATCGTCGATAAATACTTGCCAACACTATTGAAAAAAGGTATCATTCTCTTATTTATATATTTTATAAAATGTAATTTAAATCATATACAATTTCCTGATTCATATTTTCATTTCTCTTATAATTCAACTGATAACAACAAACTTTTGAAAATTTGCGGAAACTTAGAATTTTGTCTTCACAATTTTTCTTCACAATGTCTTCGCAATTTTTCTTTCCAAATTAGAGAGAATATAATTTGATAAGGATTGCTTTGATATATAATTTGGTAAGGAAAATAATCTGATAATAGTATGGTAACAGTTTGATAAAGATTTTAGTTAAAAAAGCTATTAAAAAATAATGACAACTTTATGAAAAATTTCGCTAAGTTTATTTTATTATTAAAATTAAGAATTTTAATAATTTTTTGTTTTAATGAATGATAATAATAACAAATATTATAAAAGTTTTAGTAAAAGAAATTTATAAGTATAGAAAAATAATTAATTTTTCCTAAAATTTTTATTTATTTTTCTATTATTTTATTAGAAAGAATTATACGAATTTGCTACAAAAAAATCGTAAATTGAAATAATTTGAGGAATTTATATTTAAAGTTGAATATCAGAAATAAATTTCTCCAAATCAAAGTTGGAATTTTTTTCTAAATATTAGATTCACTCTTCTTATATCCTTCTATTTAAATTATATTTAATTTTTTATTGTGAGAAAGAGAAGAAGAAAAATGATTTTTAATACTAAAAAAATATTGTAAATAGCATAGTTCGTAATATTCATATTTCTAATTGAATAATAGATATAGTCAAAAAGTATTCATTTGAAGTTTTGTAGTCCTTAACTCTTGACAGAATTGATTAATCTTGCGGTATTTAAACACATCATTTACGTGCTCTAATATCAGGAAAAGTAGACATACCGGAATTGTGTGACAAAATATGTCAAAAGCATCGGATGATGCGACCGTAACAGCAGATACAGTGATTGAAAATAATACTGAACAACGTGATCCATCATCATCGTATCATATGATATCTAATAGTAGTATACGATCATCGTCTAGCAGCAGTACGTCAGCAAATGTCGAAATTATGAATAAAGAAAATGATCTAAATTCGGTATGTGAAATTTTCCGAATTTTTTTCTGTTCATTAATTATTAATTAATGCTCGATTAAATGAAATTTATTAATTAGTGTTTAATGAAATCAAACAAAGAGTTAATTAATAGTAATTATAGTTAGAAATTGATTTTGTTTGAATCTAATAAATTAAAACTAATCGATACTACGTTTTTAATTATTTTTCTATACTATATTAATCATTCAGTTAAGCAAACTTATTCAGACTATGCATTATTTTATCAACCTTAATTATTCAGGCATTATAATTTAAATAGATAATACTATTAATTAACAATAATATGAGGAATAATCAATTTTTCCCGAATTAAAAATTAAAACTAATTTATTAGAAGTATCAAACGTATAATTATTTTTTTCACTATCTATCAGATATTATTTATAGATTAAAAAATTTTTATTTCTCTTTGCTTTTGTTCGCCTTACTGAAATAGATTAAAATTATAAATGATAAAAAGAAAATTAAGAGACGATCTTTCTATATGATCTATTTAATATTTTAAGATAGAATTTTTTAACTGTATTGATTATGATTTTTTTGGACATATTGTCTCATCAACATGAAAATTATCATGCTTGTCATGATTATTATCATCGTTATCAATAGTAATCCTCTTTTATTATTAATAAGATGTATTGTAATAACCAGAATTTAGGCAGAAAGTTTATAAGATATGAAGGAGTTATTAAATATTCGAGAATTATTAAATTTTTAAATTATTATTATTACTAATTATTCAATTTTGGCTGTATTATAAGTCCTTATTTTTGAATATTCAAATTACTATTATTGTTATCAAATATTTAAGTTTGCTACAATTACAATTGTCATTTTTATTTCTATGAAATAAAATTTTAGCCAAGAAATGAAAAATTAAGCAAAGAATCGAAGAAAAAGCAATGGGTGATATATGCAGTAGTGATGATCCGATGAAAAGTATCACCGAATCATCAATTATTATTTCACATATTATCAATGATAATGATAATAATCAAACACAATCAAAGAGTGTTAAAATGAAAACAAAATCGATGGAAACTAAAAAAGTTAAAATTTCTTCCGCTATTTTTTTCCCTTTTATTATTTTTATAAACTTTCATTTATTTTCTTTTTATTTATAAAACTTTATTTATAATTAATTATAAATTATAACTTAATATATAAATTATAATTTTTAATTTTTATTTATTAGAAATTTATAAACAAATATTTCATATTTTTGTTTAATATTATTACGCATATTTTGCGCATATCTATTATATGATAATAAAAGAAACATACGTACATATTTTACATTCTCATGGTTTTGGAATTATACTATCATACGTATATTCTTAACATATCTATTAAATGATAATAAAAAAGTAGACGTATATGTTTTTTATTCTCGAGATTAAAATGCTAATGTCGAAATTGTAGGATGAGAACGACGTGTTTCTAAAAATAATTTTCATTTACATATTCTAATTTAATTATTCAAGTAATAACAAAATTTATAATTTTGTTATTATAAAATTATTTAAAAATGAAAATTTTCAAAAAATATTTATGCTTTATAGACGCAAACACGTACGTCGGATGACGCTCGTCATCGCGTTAATGGCGCAATTTACGTTGGTCATAATCGACGTGCTTCAATTAACAACGGGTGAAATTTCATTTATTTATCATATTATTAAATTTTTCATCATTTGATTTTATTTGATGCTATTTGTAATGAAATATATTCGCATGCATTATAAATGGGAAAGAATATTCTCGAAGAGATATTTGTCGAGATTTCATAATTTTTGAATTTTATTATTCTTATCTCTGTCTATGCAAATTTATTACTTAGGTTATTAAAGAAAACGAAAATATTAGCTGGAGAAAAGAAAGGGAGGAGCAAAACTTAGAAATTATTATTTTAAGTTGTTTTAAAGATTTATTCTCGAAATCGCGAGAAGTTAAATTGCATTATGGATGTGTGAATAATAACAATTATCATTTTCGTGATTAGATCTCGTTCAACAATCTATACATCTCGTGATTATTGGCGTCCTCATTCGACAACCGCTTGCAATGATAGCAATATACGGCGATCGACTCCCAGTGCATTAAATGCTCGAACTCGTCAAATTAGCGATATTTCTCGAGCAGCCAGACCTGAAACTACAACTGAGAATTCTGGCAATGCAAATCAGCATGGTGCTACTACTAATGAATCTCAAAAAAAGCAATTCACATGCACATGCATTCAGGTAACGTGCAAATATCATTTTGTAGAAAATTTTCTTATTCCAGATTTATCCGAGACTATCAGAATCTTTATCAAAAATTCGTATTTTTCCTAATACTGTTTTATAAAAATGAAATTTTAATTGAGCTAATGAACAAATAATTACGCTTAATTTCTCGAGAAGATAAATATTTAAATCAATACTACCGTCCTACAGTATGGAATTTTAATTATCCTCAGATGATTAAGAAATATTTAACGATTAAAATTTAATTTTAATTTATAGATCACAAGTGACACGAACATTTCATAATGGAACACTACGTGCTAATCGTATATTACGTGGTAACGTAACAACGCGTTCACGAAGTCATACGATTGCGTCAGATTTCAATTCTCAATTTAGTTCATCAGAATATGTTACCAATAGTGAAAGTTAGTATTTTTTATGAATTTATTAATATTATAATTATTATGAAGAAATGAACTACTCAGATTTTCATTTCAGGTATACCATACGTAAATGGTATTGGAGTATCACGTACGAGTGGAATTTATCATTCCATTCGTAACACAAATTTCAATCAAAAACGTGGCAAATTTCCAATCATTTATGTTGCACCAACTGGTACCATTTCAATTTTACTCGATAAAGGTGTAATGATTGAGGTTAGCAATTTCAAATTTTTTTTTTTTTCAATTTGTTTAAAAATTTTTAAAAATATAAAGTTTTAAATAGTACAAAAATTATTAAAATTAAAAAGAATAAACGAAAAATTTTAAGCATAAAAAAATTTTGTTTGTAATTCGTCTTTTGTCAATTTTCTCATAGAACTTCATGTTTATCCTTTCGTTTTTCTTCTTTTTTTACGAAACTAAAAAAATCAATAATAAAGTACAGTCAATATCAATCAATACTATCTATTAAAAATATTAATGATTATCAATTAATATTATTAACTAGAAAGATGCCAATTATTATTTATCAATAGCGTTATAATTTAGGATTAAGAATTAATTTTTAAAAGAAATCAATAATCATAAATAATATAATCAATATCAACCAACATTATTTATTATGTCGTAGTACTAGAAACTAATATTGATGAAATGTCATAATTTCCTACATTACTTTTGTGATATTTCATTTTCCTCTTTTGCTATAATATTAATTTTAGGTAGCGGTCGATCGAGCAGTTCGAGTTCTTTGTCACGATAAATTTTCGGTAAAAAAATAAACCTTAGTATCAAGAATGAAATATATGAAACTTAATAGTACTAAAATTAGTCTCGCACTCTGTTATTGAATATACAGCACCTTACTTTATTATAATTCAAGCCTAACTAAATGAAAAAAATTAGACGACAAATTATTAATTTTCCATGTAATTAATTGGCCTAATTTACATCTAATTAATTTACCCGATTTAGGCAGTATGTAATAGTCGTGGTACTGGCTCATGCATATTGCATAAAAAAGCTCGTATCTTTCAACAGGATGAAAAAGTCTTCTGTAATTTTGGACCAACTTGTAAGTTTGTTATGAAATTTGATATAATATTTAAAATGATTTTCATATTGTTATAACAAATAATATACATATTTTATTACAGTAGTTGAAAATAAAATAATTTAATTGGTCTCGTTTTTAAATTTAAATTTAGTAACAGTAAACGAGAAAGCAACAGTATTCGGTACACAAGGTGTGTTGTTTACGATGTCACATCTTAGTGAAGCTTACCTGGTATCATCAACAATTGTCAAAGGTACTCTATCAGTTGCGCTTGGCCGTTTACAATTTCCAAGTTTGGATTATGATTTTACTGTACGCATGTTTTTCACGGAATCACAGACTGGTGATCAGGTCAAAGTTGATTCTTCTTTTCAAATTTATTTTCTATTTCTAAATCGAAAAAAGAAAATTATGAGATTTTAACAGATTTTATAACGATAAATGACATAAATTGATATTGTAAGATTCGATGGAACAAAAAATTTTAATTTTTAAAATTAAAAGTGATTATTTAACTATTTTTTATTCAATTAGCATTTCTTGTTTATTTTTGCTATAATTTATTTCAAATTTTAAGCAATTTTTTAAATTTTTGGATTGATTATTTTTATCTATAACATAAAAATTGATTAGCATTCAAAAAATATTTCATTATTTGAGTACTATTATATATAACATAAAAAGTATTTCATCCTTTACTTAAATGAAAAATACTTCCTGATTATTGTTCCAGAGAAACTAGTTCTAAAAAAATATTTTATACCAGAATGGAAAAGAAAGAGAAAGAATATATGTAAGAAATATAAAGAGAAATAATCTATACATAATAAGAAAAAATTTTTGAATATTAATCTATTTTTTATATTATGTAATAGTACATAATTAATGAAATGCGTGAAAGGATTTAAATTCAAATATAAATTCCAATTAAGAAAAATATATATAAATGAAATAAAACATAAAAATTGAGTATTAATCTATTTTTTCAAATTGTTTATAACAGTAACCGATTGATACATAATGAAATCCATGGATAGGATTTTGCATTTTTATTTCAGTTCACAGAATTATGCAATAAAATAGTGCAAGAAGCTCGTTATGGAACACGTGATGATGGTTCTCTTACGCTTACAATTAACGGTTCGTCATTTTTTCTTTCCTTTTCGCATAAATTCTTATTCACGTATCATTACGTGATATTAAGCTATAAATATTTTATTCAAAATAAAAATTTAAGCATAAGATATTAGTTGATTACTGTATAATATGATCAATATTTTTATAAATGATACAAATAAAAGATTGAAAATATTTCAAAGGAGTTTATATAAAGCAAGATAAACGTGGTGACGTGGAAGTGAATTGTCGTCCAAAGCATATCACTTGTTCACTGTCTGACTGTGTCGTACACGTACGCACAAATATGGTTGATATGGCTGTTCAGGTTTCTTTCCTTTTCTTTTTCTCATAACTTCTTATTCACGTATCATTACACGTATTATTAGGCTACTAAAGTTTTTGGCCCATTTGCAGTGTTTATTTTTTTAAATTTATTTAGACTTAATTAAATAAAATTATTCTGTTTTGAGCTGTTACAATAAAAAGTTCTATTATATTTTCAATATTTTAATAAAATATTTCTCAGATATTCCAAATTTTCGAACTTTATTAATTAATTTCTATTTCTTCCCTAAGCATAATTAGTAATAAATAATATTGGAGGGCAAAGTTCATAGTAATATTTTAACATTCATTTAAGCTTTTATTTTTTTCAATTGTCTCAATGGTTCTATTAAACGTTATGCAAATTTTTCTGAAGCATATATTTATATTATCTTATGAATGAATAATAAATCATCATGATTATCTTGACTATTGTCATTATTATTATCGCGATTTATCATGATTATTGTTATCACTGTTGGTCACCTCTGATAGTAAGAGAAAAAAATTAAAGGAAGATGATAAAGCATTTGTGAAGAGAGGATTGAAACGTGTTCACGTAAGTCGAAGTGGAATGGTTGTATCCGACGGTAATTGCATAACATCAATGGATCATTTTGGACATATTGTCTCATCAACATGAAAATTATCATGGTTATCATGATTATTATCATTGTTATCAATAACAGTCTTCTTTTATTATTGGTAAATGTATCATGTATTGCAATAATCAAAGTTATGATTTATTCCAATTATATTTCTTTCGATTTTCATAAAATTTCCAAATATAAAAATTTGCATTTAAATTCAAATCATGCATAAATTTTACATAATTAGTTCAATTTGAAATTTCAAAATTAATTCTTCTCAATTATTATTACTAATTGTTTCTCTCCTAATCATATATCTTTAACCTCCTAAATTTGTTTTATTCTCTCATATTACTATCAAAATATATATTTATTTGTTTTCATAACAACGATTAATTATTATATTTATTTTTTCTTTGTTTGTTTACAAAAAAAATTTGTTTATTTATTCTAAACTGTTATGAAAAACTAATATTCGTTTTGTTTCGTTTGCTTTTTTTTTTATCAAATAATAAAATTTGTTTGTTAATAAATTTTAATTTGTTTTATTACAAAAAGAGAATTAAATTGAAGACAAATTAATAATTGAATTTATTTACTAAACTGCTTCAATTTGGAATTGCAATGGAAATTATATTAAAAATAATTAATAATACAATTTGTTTATTAGCATTTAAGAATTCAAAGAATTTATTACAAAAAAAAATTAAATTAAAAATAATTATAATTAAAAATGATCATATTTTGTTGTTTGCGAAATGTTAGTAGTTTTCAATGAATTAATTTTAGTTATTCTATTTTAATTTATATGAGATTAAAAATAAATAAAATTGAATAAGAATTTTAAAGTAATTTGCTTTATTAAAGAGTTAAAATAGGTAAGAAGAAATTATTTGTTTCGAAAGTAAAAATATTTCATAGCATGAATTGAATATTGAATAAATTAATTTGATATATGTTTCGATGAAATTTTTGAACAACTAAAATATGATTAATTTGGTATTAAGCATTCCTTTTAAGATTGCTATTAGTTTTAATTATTCCATTTTAAATTTTAGCTATTTCATCTGAAGGCGTCTAAGATAGCATTGATTTGTTTTATTCGAAGGTGTATGAAATATCAGTTCTTCAGTTATTTCATTTGAAAGTTTTTATTAGATATCTATGGTACTAAGTTTAGTTATTTCGTCTGAAAGTGTCCAAGGTAATTATTATAATATTTAATTAATGTGAAGGTTCCTAAGGTAGCTATTATATTAGTTAATTGTTCCATTAAAGGTATCTATTAAAACATATTCGTTAGTTATTTTCACTAAAATGTTTTCAAGGTATTCATTATAGTATTAATTTTAGCTGTTTCATTTAAAGGTTCCCATTATAATATTAGTTTTAGCTACTCCATCTGGATGGTTCTGAGGTATTAATTAAAATATATTCTTTTGTATTTCATTTAAACATTTTCAAGATACCTATTACAGTGTTAACTTTATTATTCCATTTGAAAGTGTCTTAACAACCTATTATAATATTAATTTTAGATGCTTCATTTGAAGATATCTTGGGTATTTATTACAATATTAATTTTAATTATTTCATATGACAAAAATATTCATTTTATTCTTAATATTATAATAATTATCTAATAGATATTCATTAATAATTATTTAAATTGATATTAAAATTAAATTTTTGCATTTGTTTGCCTGAAAGAATTTTTTGTCTCAATTGATTTTTTTGAATATTAACTTAAATAGGTATTTTAAATAAGATATATATAATTAAATATAAAATGAATTTATCGTAATAATTTAGCTTATTCAATGAATTATTTACGTATATACCTGATGTATGGCATATAGCATAATTTCTTTTATGATTGGTAGTTTATGATACATTTATAAAATTTAACTGTTAGGAAATAAATTAAATAGAATTAATGAAATCATTGAAGTAAGTTTATATTTAATTGTAATATTTAATTTCAAATAAAAATATTCATTTCTAAATATCAATCTGAAAATGCTTGTTTTAGACAATCAAATTTTTATTTAATTTACCTGAAAGAATTTTATGTTTTTGCTTATTTTTTACCTGATGATTTATTTACACACTAGCTTAATTTCTCAAACGATAGATGATGAAATTTGAATAAAACTTAAGTAAAGAAAATAGTAAATAAATCTAATAGAATTAATGAAATTATAAATAGAAAGTTTATATTTATTTATATCATTTAATTTAAAAAATATAATTGTATATTAAGTTCGTTTTTAAGTATCGCTTGAAACCGTTCACTCAACTGATTGTGAAATTAATTCTATTTCTTATTTAAAACATAAAATTAATCAAATTATTGAATAAATAAAAATTACATTAATTTTGTTGTCATTAAATTATTATCAAATAAAATTTCTTCTATTTTCCATGATGTGCTTGTTTTCTTAAAATCATTTTATCAACCTAAAATTAAAATTTGTTATTCGAAAGATAAATCATTATTTGATGATTTGAACTGTGCGAAAAAAATGAAAATTGAATGCAGTAGTTTCATAAATATATTCTCAAATTTAAATCCAATAATTTTTCATAAACATATTTCGAAAATTTAATCGAATTATTGCAATTTATAAAATGCTAATAGTAAATTTTTAATGATAAATAATAAACATTGAATGATATCGATCAGTGTAAAAGATAAATATTTTTATGAGAATTGAAGATAATAATTTATAATAATTTTGAAAAAATTTTTTAGAAAACATTGAAAAGATTGAAAACATGGAGTTATTATTTTATCATTTTCATCAGATTAATTAATTTCTTTTTAATTTAAAAAATTCCAAGAATTAATTTTTGATTTCCTAAATTTCCAAAAATTTATTAAAAATCATTAAAAAAACAAAATCTGACCTTTAAATGTTGCAATAAATTTTCAATGATAAATGATAAGCATTAAGTAATATTGATCACTTAATATTGATTAATATAAAAAGAAATACATGGATTATGAAGAAATTCTCGGATGTTATCAAAATTAAAGTCTAATTCGGGAAAGAGACGTGAAAATATCCGGTTCAAGAATATCTGCTTCACTGACATTTCTCATCAAAATTGTCATCTGCTCATCAATCATTACAGTATACAATGATAGCACGATGATTACTGCACCACAATCAATTGATAAAAACCCAAAAATTACAGTATTTTTATATAGGAATTTTAGGAAAATCAATTTATAAATTATTCTTATAAATTAATTTACAAAATATTTTATGAAAATTTTCAATTAAGTCGCTCTCTAAATTATTTTTATTAGAATTTCAAACAAAAAATTAAATTAATTTGCAAATTATTTTGCATAAATTTCAATAAAATTAATTCACAATACATTTTTGCAGAGATTTTAAAAGGTCAATTTTATGGATTTCTGTAGGAATTTTTAAAAAATCACTCTTATAAATATTTTATAAAAATTTTAATCCTTTTCCACTTGACCCTAGCATCGTTTTTGCCAAAAGTCACTTGATTAAGGTTGATTTTCATCAAGAGGTCATATCATCAACGGATTAATGCCCAAGAAAATGATTATGACCAGTAGAGGATTATTCTGAGTAGTAATCTTTTGAATTCAGCTCTTAGCAGTCAACAATCTACCATTCATTGTTCACTTTCTTCCTTTACCTTTAGTAAGTAATTAATAGGTGTAATTAGTAGAATAGCAGGTGTGCACATTTTTTGATTATTATGCATTCATAGGTATTCTCACCTTTACCTGAGAATTCTATTGTTATCATCCAACATACTTTTCACTTATTTGATGTCTAAAATATATTCGGTTAACCTTTTAGAAATATAATTGCAACCTTTCTCCTTTTCCTTATTATTTGGTAAATTTTTAGCAATTTTTTCTCGTTTTGATCATTTGAATTAATTCCGTGGAATGTTTCCCATTGCAATATAATTAATTTCTTTTATCTTTTTTGTTTAATAATTTTCTAAAAATCAATTACTTAAATTCTATTTACTAAAAATATAAATATTCGATTTCCTATCAATCTTTTCTAAAAATCAATTACTTAAATTTTATTCAAAAAAAAATATAGGAAAGCAATCGATAAATTCTGGAAATATTTTAGATAGAAAAGAAAGAAGTTTTTAGGTAAGAAAAACTAACTGCTGATTTGGGAAAATATTCGAGAAGAGCTGGATTTTTCGAGGGTGAAGGAAGAGAAAGCAACCAATGATTCGGAAATATATTTGAAGCAGAAAGCAATCAATAGTTTGTAAACATATTTTGAGACGAATGCAATTGGTGAATCAAAAATATATACTGGAAAGAAAATAATTGGTGGTTGGAAAAAATATTTTAGGAAAGAAGGCGATCAATGAATCGGACAACCAGAGATTTAGAAAAGTTTTTGGATAGAAAACAACTAGTTTTGATCGGAAGATTTAAAAAGAAATATTTTGGAAAGAAAACAATCGATGGTTTGGGAAAATGTTTTCGGGACAAAGCAATCGGAAATTCGGGAAAAAATTTTTTGGAAGGAAAGAAACCTAAAATTCGGGAAAATATTTTACATAGAATGTAACTAGAGATTTGGTTAAAATATTTTAGGGCGAAGACAATGGGTATTTAAAGAAACACTTTAGAAAAAAAGTAACCGAAGATTCTGGAAAAATGTCCGAGAAGAAGATTCGAAAAATATTCTGGAAAGAATATAATTGTTGAATCATAGAAAATATTTTTGGAAGAAGACAAGTGATGATTCGGGGAATACTTTGAGAAACCGAATTTTTGGACAAATATGTTGGGTAGGACTCAAATTAATTTAAAATATTTACTTTACCATTTCAGTTGCTAATTTCAGTATTTAAGTATCCAATATGTATAAATATATTTACATTATATGCATTTTAATAATATTATGAATATAATATGAATGTTTAAATAGTTTTAAATTAGTTTTTATTGTAATTGGAATAATCAAAAAGTTTGAACATTCGATGGGAGCCAATCTAATCTGTTTATACAAATATGTTTTCTCAAAAATAACAAAAGAGACCACTTATTCATTTTTACGGCCTTGGGAATTCTCAAATTTTCCTCAATCACTTTTCATAATCATCCTTTCTTTTTCTCGTTTTTTTCCTTCTCTCTCTTTCTCTTTCTCTCCTTATTTTCCCTAGCCCTTCGAAGAATTAATTTTATTGGAACATCTGAAAACAAAAGTGGAAAAAGAAAATTAATGAGCAAAGAAATTCGTCAGCTATTTATTAGTTGCTGCGATTTTTTTATCATTATTATTTATCACTATAATTTGTAATTTATAACTTTTTTAAAATGATATTTTTTTCATCATCCCGAGATATCTTCGATCTTTCACAATTGAAATAACTAAAAGGAGCAAGAAATGGGATTAAGAAAAGTGAAATTTTAATTAATGTTTGCTAAAATTTAATTATTCCTTACAATCGATTTAAAATGAATTTATTTTGAAATACTTTGAAATAATAACTTAAGAAATTAAATCTGGAAATTTGAATTTAAAAATTGAAATTGTTAATCGAAATTTCTGCCTTTTTTTCTTTTCAATTTATTCTGTTTCAGCAATAAATTAGAATTATATTATATTCTATAAGTTTAAATTCGAATTATTAATTAAGGATAGAATTAATTTAAGAAATAATTATTAGGACATATCTTTCCTCTTTTATCAATTCTTCTTCATTAATCAATTATTTTTATGATATATTGTATCAGTAGTTCATCAAATATTTTCAGTTACAACGATGTTACTATTACATCATCCACTTTATCAGTATTAAAAATACCTTTATAATATATCAGTATTTTATCAAATTATTTTTATGATATAACTATATTATCATTATTCCAGCAACTTAACAAATCATTTTCACGATGACTACATTATCATTTTGTCAGTATTTTGTCAATACTAAAAATTTATTTGTATCATAACAAATTATTTTCATGATAGTCATATCATCCTTATATCGGTAGCTTACCAAACTATTTTCAATGATATTACGGTAAGGCATTATCATCACATCAGTTGTCTTATCAATATTAAAAATTAATCTTAAGCAATTACTATTTAGGTATATGTACCATTTTATTTAACAATATGCCTTACTGTAATATCATTTTTTCCAACTTTACGAGCTAAATTTTCTCACAACATATATTTTTTGATAGGTCAATCGGCATGTTCAATCAACCTGAAAGAAATTATTTTCACCTTGATTTCATGATCAATTCATTAATATCATGTTGTCATTTTATTTTGCGATAATTCCAGACTATATGTCACCATTACTTATTTGTTCTAATCATTCATTAGGGATTTCATCTATTTTCTTTTTAAAAAATTATATATTAAATAGCTGAAGTAAACAATCAATAAATAATAATAATGCGTTCTCATTTTTTTGAAGGAATAAATAAATAAAAAAAGATAACAAATAAATAAACAAAATAAAAATAAATAAAAAGGAAAAATATTCTAATTTTTTTATTTATTTTATTTTCAAAATATTTGTTTACTTTAAAAAAGTAAAAACAATTTGCAGCCATATGTTTGAAAAAAAAGAAAAAAAACGGGAAATGAAATGATACCGTAAAGTAAATAAATACAAATGTTGTGTGATTAGTCAAATAAATTGGCCTATGAAACTTAATTAATTAAAAACCTTTTATTCTTTTTAGCAAGACAGTTATGAAATTTTTAAGGAAAACTATGATATGAAGAAAAATTGTAATATTTCAAATGATTTTAAAATATTCAATCAATTGAATATTAGAATTTATTCGTTTTTTCTGTTTTTATTCAAATTGAAAGAAAAAAAACAATTACTTTGAAATTTAATTCAAAAATTATTTGATTATTCAATTTACTATTAAATATTTGATTGTTCATGCAATCAAAAATGCTTAAATATTACTAATTTAACAAAAACATTCAAAAATAAATTGAAATTTTTGAAATAATTAGAAAACAATTACTACTAATGGAAAAATTTTTCCGATAAAACTTTTCAATCTATTCACGAATTGCAAAGTTATACGAAATCTATAAAATAAGTAAATTCTGCAAAGGTTAAAAGGTCAGCAAGGAGATGAAGGATGAAAAATGGTGTGCAATTATTATTGTTATATTAACTTTCTTTCTTCTATTTATATTTAAGTGATCAATCATAGATTTTAAAGGTATGGAAATATTTTACATAAAAGAAAATATTCATATATATTCGTTCAAATATTTTTCATTTGATTATTTGAATTAATTAATTAGATGAAGATAAACAATTAACGTATCTAAATAAAGATAATCAATCAATATGTTTCGAAAAAAATAATCAAATCAATTTTGAATAAAGGTAATTGATCAGTATACTTTAAATAAAGATGATTAATCAACAAGCCATAAAAAGTTGATCAATTAATATACTTAAAAACCATCAATCAATATATTTCCTAAATAAAGATGATCAATTACACATTCCTATTAAATTAGTTTTCGTTAGCGTAATCAGTACTTGAAAGATGATAAAAGTTTGTTTAGTGGACGACAATGATAAATCTATTAAATATCACTGTCAAGAGTTATTTGTTGTAATTTAACATTGATTTTTGTTTTTAATTTTTGTCACATCAATATCTTTCTGTTTCATTATGCATAAGAAATGTTGGATTTTGATAAATTCAACTTTTCAAGAATTTAGATATTTCAAACTTAACACTGAGCTAGCTCTATTATAATTTTAAAATAGCATGGTAAATTTATTAAATAAAATTGTATACGAATTATAAGTTTCATTTTCAATCGCTATCATATTAACATTTTCTAATTTTTATTTCATTGTGTATGAGAAATGTAGGATTTCGATAAATTTAATTTTTAAAAATTTAAACATTTTAAGCTTCTCAGTTAATTTCATTTTAATTTCAAAATACAATTTAATTTTTAATCACTACATTGAGATAGCAATATTGATTAATTATCAGTGTTTTAATTTTATTTATTCTCTTTATAAATGGTCGTCACTATATTTAAAAAAATTTCAATTTGAAATAAAAATTTTTAAAAATGGAAATATCGATCAGTCAATTATATATTACAGTATCAAACTACTACTGATTATAACTGCGATTAATCAATTACATATTATAAAATCGAACTATTACTGATTATAAACTGCGATCGATCATTTATATATTATAAAATCAAACTATTACTGATTGGAAGTATCGATCAATTAATTATATATTATAAAATCAAACTGTTACTGATTGGAAGTATCAGTCAATCAATTATATATTATAAAATCAAACTGTTACTGATTATAAACTGTTGAAAAATTATGATATCATAATATCATGCAAAAATAATATTCGAAAATTAAATTCCAATTTTTTTGTTTACAAATTTTACTTTATTCTTTCTTTCTCTAATACTTACTATCTTTTTGTATAACTAATAAATGTTATTATGTATTGCATAATAATTCTTTCCTTTTAATTTATTTCTTTTATTATTTTCGAAAAAAAATTGAAATTTTTTTCTTTTTTTCTTTTCTTTCATAATAATATTTTCTTTAAAAAATTTTTTAAAGAAAAAAATGTACGAAAAAATTATTTGATTTGTTTGATTTGTAGCGGAAATGATTGTGTGTATTTCGATTTATGACATTATGCGCTAGCAGCCAAAAATACCGAAAAAAAAGAAAAGGAAAAGGACGAATTTTTTTCTTGGCTTTTTTTTTTTTTTTGAAATTTGATTATCATTAGAATAGCAAAATTATTCTTCAAAATTTTCTCTAAAAGATTCATTCGAATCAATTCATTCTCATTCAAATACGATACAACGATTCTTTTTTTCACAATTATGAAGTATTTGAAATTTTTAAAAAATTTTTTAAATGAAATATTTCTTAGATATTATTAATTTTTATTTAAACTATTTAAGATTTTTCTCGAGAAAAACGTAGAAATCTTGACTTATTTCCAAATTGTACGCATTTAATTTATTTATTGTACATTTTTATTAAATATGAATGGTTTCGAATGAAACTATTATTATCGCTAAACATCATCGTTATCATCACAATTATGATCGTGAAAATTATCAGATCGCAAGGATCATGAAAGTAATTATGATTGTTAAAATCATAATTATCATCGTAAAAATCATAAATCATCAGCCCAACATGACAATTTTTTTTTTGTTATCCATTTCCGAGAAATTTTCCTTACTCTTTTAGTAATTCCCGAATGCCAGTATATATGCTTTATCTATCATCATTATTATCATCATTATTATTATTTCTATCGTTATCGCAGTCATTTGTCATGATCGTACAATTATCACCAACAAAGCATTTTGCATTTTATTTTGCATTCACATTTTCTCTCTTCCTCTATTATGATAATGATGATGATTTGTCATCTTAAAATAACCTTGAACTAATGCCACCCCAATCCTTACCATTTTCCATCTGCGATATTAGCGACTGAAACCTTACATTAATAACACTTTTGCTGTCGGATATTTTCTTACGAATAATAATTTCAACATTTGCGTAAGGTCATCTTCATTTGCTAATAGTAAGGTCAACACATCTGCTTGCGAACTGCTAAATGTCAGATAAATAAATTATTCATTAAAATTTAGAACTTATCAATTCTTAAATTATTCATTTCTATTTCTTAATTCAAAATATCTTAAATTTATTTTCAAAATATAAAGAAAATAATTTTTTCAAAAATTTCAATTCCAATTTTATGAATACATAAATTCCAAAATGAAAATAAAAATTTATTTTTGAATTATTTATTTTCTTTATTTCTTAATTTATAAATATTTTATATTAATTTTTATTCCTTTAATTTTCTTTTGAAATGTGAAGAAAAATTTTATTTCAAAAATTTTTTATTTCTTTATTAATTAGACAAAATAATTTATTTTATATTAATTAAAGAAATTTGTTTATTTGCCATTTGTTTATTAATTAGAGAAATTATTTATTATTTATTTCTTTATTAATTAATAGAATTATTTATTTTATATTTCATTTTAAAATTTTTGATTCGTTTTTTTGTCTTTTGTCAAGAATTATCATTTCAAGCTTTTAATTCCATCAATAATAATATTAATATCTTCGTTAATATCTATCAAAATAGTATGATTGAAAAATTGATTTGAAACTGTGAGAGCTTTTAATTAGCTACTACGTAATTAACATAAAATGCAAGTATCAGAAATTATATTTCGACTAAAGCAATTTTTTTCTTTTTACGATTAGCAATAAATTTTGCTCATTCTCGATTTTTCTAAAATTACAGTATTTGATATTTATGATTCTCTCTCACCTTGACGACAATTACTTTGACACAATACAAAATGTTTACATTGCTTCCACAAGTTTATAAATAGATGTCTATATGCGCAAATGTCCTTCGTAAACGATCCATGTACCACTTGCCTAAGATGTTGTTTATGTAAACAAACCATTTGTTAATGGCTCTCGTTCTCTTTATATATATATTGACATTATTTTTTTGACAATAATTGCAATAAAAGAAAATAAACAAAAATCTTCTTTTCTCTTTCATTGTTTATATTTATATCTTTTTAAATTGGTTTTTGAAACTATCAAAAATCAATCAATCAATATTTGACAATTCATTTTTAGATGAATATACGACTATAAAAAAAACAAATTAATTAAATTAATATTAGCGCTAATAAATTATATCATACATAAGTTAGCATTTAAATTTATATTGCTACTTAAATTAATAACTATATATGAAATGATATTTAAGTTAATATTGATTTATTTCATATATGGTTATTTACCATATATGAATTGATGTTTAAATTGATCAATTGCTATATATAAATTAGCATTTAAATTAATAAATTGCTATTTAATTAATATGTACCATATACACTTGCATTTAAACTAGCTGATTGCCGATATAAATCAGTATTCAAGTTAATAAATTATTATATATAAATAAGTATTTGAGTTAATGGCTACATGAATTAGCATTTGAATTAATATTAAATTACTGGATATGAATTAGTATTTGAATTGACAGAATATAAAACTATTATTGTTTTAATCATCAAAAATTTTTGAATGATAGATTAAAACAATATCTTTATATGATTTCAAATAAAATTCCCGATGATTCGAATTATATTTTGGCTAATAAATACTTTTGCAAATTTCATTTTCATATTATCATTGGAATTAAATCAGATTTATTGAGGAATCGAAATTGAATTAACTCTATCCTTCCATTTAAAAATTCTATTGATTTGCCACTATTTTCTTTACTTTAAATTCAATCATTTTTTATTAAACTAAACATTTTTGAAATTCCTTCCATAATTTAGCTATTTTTAAAATTGTAATATAATTAAATTAAATTTATTGCAAAAATAGAAATTCGATTAATTGCAAATTTCTTTTTTCAATTCCAAAAATTTTGTTTATTCTAATTTTGTAATACTTTGGGTATTTCATCTTTTAAAAACAATTCCACACAATCAACAAACATCATACTATGAACAGGATCCCCTCCAATTCCTACTATGTTGGTTGATCAAGGCCAATAGCAGTTGTTTGCGCTACCGCTTCATAAGTTAAAGTATATATTTCCCTTTTACTTCTAGTCTTCCTTGCACAACTTGCAAAAATTTAGGAAGCCTTTTATTTTTCTACATTGTAAGTGACATCTTCTCCTACAAAACCATCGCCTCGAGTTGCAGCTTTAACAAATCTTTCATTCTCATAAATTGCAGGAAACGATAGCCCATCAATTTTTGGCTCACATAATATTTCTATTTCATCCTCAATTAAAAACCTCTTTACTTTAAATAAATACCTCTCCAGACCTTTTTCATCATAAGCATTTTCAAGAAGATTAAGTTTTGAGGAATTAAAAATTTTTTTTTCAAATTTTCCATTTTCTTTTCAGTTTAATTAATCGCTAAAAATTTGTTCTTTAATTTAGTTTTTTTTTTTTATTATACTTAATCTCATATCATATGTCATCTGTATATCATTTCGCTATCTTATTATTTTATAAAAATTTTTAAAAAATACAAATGAAAATGGGACATTTTTCGCAATGTTTTTTTATCATTTTATCAGTTAATCATTTTCTCGATGATTTGTTTAAAAAAATATTGCTTATTAATCGTTTTTCCTTTCGTTTCATTTATTCTGTCTGATTTTTTTAATCATAAAAATTTCTGTGTTTTTTTAAAAGATAGCAAAAAAAAGTTCTTTTCAAATTTTTATGTATTTGAAGTTTTACTGTCACCATTTAATATATATATATCCCATAAAATAAACAATTTTTTTAAAAGAATTTTGAAATTGGCCACATATTTTTTTGAAATTTTTATAACTTTTTTTTGAACATATATGATAAAATATGAATTAATGATTTTGATAGCTGAATTAAATTCAATTCTGACAAAATCGTAAATTTTTAGTGAAATTATATCGTAAAATCATAATTGTTCATAATTATAACTCATTGTAATTGGATTATATTAATGATATCGTATAATCATTAATCGTCTATAATGATATCTATGTAATTGAGCTAAACCAGTAGTAACTGTACAATCTTTATTTTTGTTATAATGATATTTATGCCAGTAAGTTAAGCTGATTATACCTCATAATCGTTATTCTTTGTAGTTACAATAAATAAACATTTTTGGAATGATAACTTATAAAGCTAAATTATGTCCGTCATATTATGTGATCACTAGTTGCTGGAAAGACAATTATGTAATTGAACTAAAATAATCATTAATTAATATTTGTTATAGTGATGCTTATACTGATAAATTAAGTTAGTTATGTTATATAATCTTTATTTTTTATAATAGTGTTTACCGTTGAAAGAAACATGTTAATCATGCCATAATCGTCTATTGTTAAAATGATATTTAGTTAATTGAACTAAACTAATAATAAATAGTTATTATTCATTACAATGATATTATCACTCGTTATAATGATAATTGTATTAAGCGAATTAAGTTTATCATATAATTTAATCATTATTTTTAAATAGTGTGTTTTCTTCATATAACGATGTTCTCTATTATTAAATTATAATAATTTCATTGATATTAATTATAATATACAATTACACTTTATAAAAAATTGATAATCATTGTTCTATTTTATTTTTAAAAGGAAAATAATGTTGAAATAATTTAGAAAAATGTGTTAAAAATCAACAGCTAATTTTTTTAACTTATCTCTCATCTCTGCCCTCTTTTTTAATTAATTAATAAACTTTTTATTGTAATTTTTATTGGAAGACGTTATTTAAACGCATATGAATAAATAATATTTTGATAATTAGAAATGGAAATTCGGTATTTAAAGTAATTAATTTTTGAGTTCAAATTAATATTTCAAGAAATTTTCAAAAATTTCTTGTTTTTTTCATTGAATAATTCAATTTTATTAAATTTAATTGCATTTATTTTTTCATTTTGTAAACAAATGTTTATTCTTAAAATGTTGAAAATCTTAATACATAAAAACATTTTGCTTGTCTCATCCGGTTCACAACGTCCTTCATTTACTCATTTCATCTTTCCGGTTCAAAATAACCTTTACCATTTGTTTAGTCTTTCCGGTTTATAAATAACATTTATCTGCTTTCATGCTTTTTCTGATTCTAAATTTTTTACTTATCATTTACCTTTTCCGCTCGAAAATATTTCTGCTTGTTTAACTTCTTCAATTCAAAATATCCTTTATGCGCCTGTTCATTCTTTCCATTTCAGAGCATCCGATACTCGTTTACTTATTCATTCCGGTTTAAAGCATCCTCTATTCATTGTTTAACCTTTTCAGGCGAAAATATTTCTTGCCTTCTTGTTTGACCTATCCGATTTAAAATATCCTTCATTTACTTGCTCATTTCTTCCGGTTCAAGATCATTTATTCATTTCTTACCTTTCCGGCCCAATATATCCTCTACCCGTTTATTTGTGCTTTTCCGATTCAAAATATTTCTTTAGTCTCTTACTTCTGTTCTTTTCGGTTTTGTATCTAACTGTGCACATTATGCCAATCTTCTAAATACCCATATTGTAAACTTTATGACATTAGATTTGCTGCCGCAAAAAAATTACTTCTCGATATTGATTATAAAATTAAATTTGGCTTCAACACCTGCAAAACTAATTGAAGTAGAAAATACGAAGGAAAGGAAGGAATAAAGTGAAAAATGCCTCAAGGCTTATGAAGCCAGTTTTATTCAACTTTATAAACTAAAGCCTTAAGGCGAAAAACGAAATTATAATAGCCTAGGCTCACTACTATTAAATATTCCTTTTGAATACATTACTAAATGCAGTCTTCCATTTCCTGTTTTTTTCCTTTAACTTATTTTTTTCATCATAAACAAACTTTCAAAATATAGCATTAAATAATTAAAATTTCAAATAAAATCTAATACATTTGAAATGGAATAGAAAAACTGAATTATTTATTTTTTATCATTCATTCCCAATTATTTGCTTTCAATATTTCCTTATTTGTTTAATATTCTTTATTGAAATGCAGTTTTTGTAAAAATTATAAAATGATAATGAAATAAATAAATATATAAACATATAAATACAGAAGCATAATTTATTAATAAATAATTATTGCTTGATGATTTCACTTTCCGTTTTTCACCTTTAACCTTTTAATTTATCTTCTATCATTTTGTTACTCAGTTCCGGTTTTTCTGGTTCCTATATTTTAATTGTCAGCTATTGCAACAGGTGCCATCATCAGATCAAACTTGTTTAATCTGGCAAATGTTTCATATCACTGATAGATATTATATTCTATTATTTCTGTAATTCATTTCTTATTTTCCGAATCCTCAGTAAACTATTGCATAAATCTAATTTTATTTATGTTTTACTATAATCAAACATTTCATATGATATCATTATTTAAATATTGTAATTAATTTCCTTGATTTCATACTTTTCCAGTTATAATATATAGTTATATTAATTGATAAATTAATCAAACAATAATTAGGATATTTGTATCAATTATAAAAGGTATTTATTAATTCTTATTTACGAGATTTATTCGCGTTCTGATAATGATTTCATTAAAATTTTGGAAATCTAATTTTATTCACTTTTTGTGATGCTTTTGTGATGCATATTTATAATCAAATATTATAATTAATTTTCTTCCTCCCATATTTTTCCACTACAATATATATTGGTATATTGTTTGATTAATTAATCAATAATTAATATTTGTATTATTTATGAAAAAATACTCATTAATTCCCATTTTCTCGATTTTCCTTTATTCCAGCAAATAAATCACTACACATATCCAATTTTACTTGCCTTCTATAATAATGCATAATCGTATCCAAATATTATAATCAATTTCCCCGCTCCATATTTTTCTACTACAATAGAATAATTACATTAATTAAATTATTTATTAATTGCGTTATTTAATTTATGGTATTTTTCTTATAATATTTTTAAATATTCAGCATTCCTTCGATTAGTTACCGAAAAATGGAATATATTTTCGAATTTTCAATTATTATTCATTTCTTTCAAATTATTAAAAATCTTCTGATCAAATAGTAATGAAATAAAATAAAAAATTTTAGTAATTTTTAATTATTAAACTAAAATATATTTAATAAAATATTTGAAAAAATTAAAACAAAAAAATCAAAAATATCGATTAACGAATTGTTAAAAATAATAAAAGGGAAAAACTTTAAATATAGTAATAGTTTTACTTATTAAATAATTATTGAATTATTCGAAAAAAAAGAAATCAGAAATTAAATATTTTTTTCTTTGCTTACTATGTTGTCGTAATCTTTTTGCTTGGTCCTTTTGTAGACGACTATCGTATTATTTGTAAAAATTAAGATACGGTGGCTTTGATAGGCAGGTATGATTAATTCAAAAATTCAAAACTATAAAGAGTGTTCTTCGTTCAGCGGCAACTAAAATTTTTAGTGAAAAGATTGTTTGGACGATTTAAATGTCGATATTTAAAAATCAATCCAACCATTAGCGATACCAGTTAGTTATATATGATTGATTGGTTGGCGGGAATGATTCGGAATATTTATTTCAGCCAAAGGTATTCAAAAGAAATAGCGGTATATCTTAAAGATTTAATAAATTCTCGATCTGATTATCTTGACAGAACTATACCAAAGGTATAATCTCATCTAAATCATTTATACTTAATGTGGAAAATTTAAACAAATAAATAAAATTAAAGGAAGCAAATTTTGAAAAAATTAAGCATTCAAATATAAAGTAATAAATTTCAAAATAATCAAATTTAAAATAATACTTGCAAAATTTTAAATTAATTTATTCATTTTGAAGGATTCAATTTATGAAATGATTAAATAACAAATAATTGCGTATGTTTTCATTGGGACTAATAAATCATTTTATATAAAATAAAAATTTAAATAAATGAAATTAAAGTAAAAATTAAATATTCAAGTATAATTTAGAGTGATAATATTAAAATAATAATTTTGAAATAATATTTGTAAAATTTTTAAATTATTGATAATTTATTTTGAAATAAATTTAATTTAAAAAGAAATTAAATAACAAATAATCGCTAATCGATCGAATTCAACAAAATGCTTTCTTTTCTCTTTCTTTTCAGCCTTTAATTGATTTTGTAAAGAACAAAAAAAAAAAAAATTGAAATTTCTTCGAGCGAAATAAATGAAAAAGTTGTGTGCCAAAAAGATACGATGGAAGGAAATGTGCTTTTATTTTTTTGATGCTACTGTTCGTTTGATATTTCTTGTTTATGGTTGACATTTTATTGTCAACTAACGTTTCTTAATCCACCTCCTCCTCCTACTTATTTCCCCTCCTCCTCATCCTCATCCACCACTACCACTATCATCATCACCACCATCACCACCACCACCTCCACCTCCACCTCCATCTCCACCTCCACCTCCACCCCTCCACCACTACCTCCTACTATTTTATTATCATCATTTAATCTTTACATGTGTTATAGATTGTTATCGGTCTTATTGTAGGTGCTTAGTTGTATAACCTTGTAACTTGATATCACCCCGAAAATATCGTCATCCCATAGGAAGAAATAAATTAACCATTTATCTGATCATTTGATCGATGTTTAGATCTCGAGAGTTTAAAAGATGAAAAAATAGATCGGCGATATGATCCTTTCGTTCATTTTCATTTCGGAACATTTACTTTTTCATTCATTATTTTTATACATAAGTAAATACAATTACTTATAAAATGTAAATTTATCATTCATCTGCTCACTTGGTCGATGTTTAGATCTCGAGAATTTAAAAATGAAAATTGCCTAACGATATGTTTTGCGTTCATTTCCATTTCGGAATATTTATCTTTTCATTCATTATTTTATTTTTTAGTTAAATGATTATAATTATTTAAATATTACAAATCAAATCTATTTTATTGCGGCTTTAGGAATATTTGTAATTATGTTATATTTATAATCTAAGTTATATTAGTTATTTCATATTTTTATCATCAATACTATTTAAATAATTTAGATGATTTAATAGCATTATGCATTAATTAATCAGAAATTTGTCAAATTAATCATAAATCAGAATTTATTAATTTAATAAACTGATTAAAATTCGACTGATTGAAATTTAGAGCCGTCTTTACCGACGTCTATTCATAATTTAGAAATAATTTCCAATGATAAGGTAATGGCTTATCGGCAAAACTTTTTAAAAAATTTTTTCTCAAAAATTTCTTTTAAATTATTAAAAAGTTTAATTTAATCGTTTTTTTAATTTTTTTATTCAATTTCTTTTTGACTTTTTCCTCTTTTTACATAATTCAAAATTATTCGATAATAATGAATGATAGCTATATTATATTTGAATTGTTAGCTCTTATCATCTTATCAAATAAATCAACCAATCGATAATCATTCACATGATATATTACATATTTTATCCAACTGTAATACGAAATATGAAATTAAATTGATAAAAGTTATTTTATAAATAAATTTATATATTGACATTCCTATCTGTTAATTGTTCATATTCTATAAATTTCAGAATTACTGTTATGTTTTTCATGCAATTTATTCAGCGAAAATAATTCATTTATTGGTTTTGCAGAAATTTTGAAATGGACATTAAGCATAATCAGGTTTATTATATTTTTCACGTATCGATTTTTTTTCTTTGATAAGATTGATTGATTTTAACAGATTATATTTGAAAGGAAGATAATTTTTAAACAAAATATTGATTTATTTTAATTTTAATGTTCAATTATATTTATTCATCCATCCATTTCACTTTTATAATTTAAAAAAATAATAAAAATCAAATTAGAATAATGATGATAATACTTATTTATAATACTTCGTATATCTAATAATACTAATGGAGATTATTAAATAGATTCGATACTATAAATAATCATTATTATGAAATATTGTGAGCAGTCACTTTATTATCATTATTTTACAATATCTCATATATCTGTTAACAATAATGATTCTTTAAAATATATCATATATTTTACAGTAATAGCGATTAAACACAATTTTCTCGTCTAGTAAGATAACGATTATTCAAATATTTCATCTCTAATTTAACAAATTATGAAGAAATAATAGTTATGAAATAATGATTTATAATATTTCATAATTTTTCCGCTCAAATTATATCAACATTAAGGAATTGTTAACATGCTTCATTAAATCATGATAAATGATCTATTAAAAATTATTTCATCCCTTTTATCATTTCTTCTTTATCTGCTCGAAACTTAGTGCATTAAATATTTAACGACTAATTCATCTTATCATATCACTACTTTCAAATAATCTTTCGTCTTTCCGTCTTCCTTTTAGCTCTTTTCAATCCAAATGCAAAGTTGTTATCATTTCGAGTTTATTAGAATTCACATTATTATCTCTATCTTGCCTTCATCTTCATCTAAAATTCATTTTTTCAATTTATTTTTTTTTCTTCCTTTTCTCTCTCAATCTCTTTTTTTTTTCATTTTTCATTCAATTTAAGTAATTTTATGAACTGAAAAGCTTTCGTCGAGAATAAACTATCCAAAATGTGCTAAAATGGTCATAAAATTTCCAATTTGTAATCATTTATCCTATAATTTATTACTGCTATTTGAAGCATTTGAATATATTATTTAAATTTATTTATGGAATTGAAATTTATGCAAATCATTCGAAATATCGTTTCTCACAATTTTATGTTTATAATTTTGTAACGCTGATATCATACGACATAGTAACTGATATTTTATGGTTTTCATTATAATATTAAAAAATTTTAAATTTGAAAATTTTAAATTATAGCGATTAAATTTGAAATAATTCAAGTTTAAACTTTACCATCATAATTTAAATACTCGAAATTTATGTTTATTATGTATTACCACAGCGATAATATACCATTAATTATCAGTATCATGTATATTGTATACTAAGAAAAAAATTTTTAATTTTTATCAATTGTTATAACTATTGATTTCCGATTTTTGTGTTAAAATATATTTGAAATATTATGTAACTCAAATATTTTTATCGCACATTCTTATTACCATTTATATTCAAATTTGTAATTGATTTGAATATAAGAATTAAATATATTATAAAGTATTGCAATTAACTATCATTTTTATCATTTTTATTATCATTTTTTATATTCATGGTAAAATCCTAAACAAAATTTTCGAATTAATTAATTAATAGCAATTTAAATTTTTAGACCTTTTAAAGAAATTAATGTTTCATTAAATTTTGATATTTTAATTAAAGGAACAATTTTATTGAAGGTAAATACCAAATGAAAATTAAACTTTAATTATGAAATATAGAAATAGAAAATATATCATCATCATCATCATCATCATCATCATCATCATCATCATCACTATTGATCTAATTTTGTAGCAACGATAAAACTTCAAATCTTCTCAAATTAGTTAATAGCAATTCAAATTTGAAGCTATGTCAAATATTTAACTTTTGTTAAATTTATAATATCCTGATTTTAAAAGATAATTTCGCTCTTATTGTTATTATGCTTTCCCTTTCTTTCGAATAAGTACCAATTGAAAATTAAAACTTATTGTGAAATATGGAAATAGGAAATCGTCATTATCACCAATATCATCATCATCATCATCATCATCTTCCATCAATATCATTATCGCCCTCCTCATTTATCTATTTATATCTTCATCGGTTCTTATACCCTATTATATAACATTTTCACACCGAATTCATACAACTCTTAATGTTTATCCTTGATTTGATATTTATGATAATTATTTATGAATGAATTTAATCTTAGTCACGAAATGTTAGACGTGATAGGCATCTCTGTACAAACTCATTCAATTCATTTATTCATTAATAATATATGATACCGTATCATGTTTGTGCTAGTATTATGGTAATTTTTATTTTCTAGTTTATATATTGTTTGTTTTTCCAAAATTGAAAAATATGAAAGAACAAGAAGAAAGAGAGAGGAGAGAGAGAAGGAGAGAGAGAAAGGACAAACTCTTATCGTTTAGATTTAAATTTTTAATTAATTAAAATTCTCACTTAATGTATTGATTTGCTCGTTGGAACTTTAATACTTGATATACTAATCACTTTGAAATTGAAATATCATTTCATGATATAGTAAGATAAAAATTTTTTGACATAATAAAAAATTAGTGGAATTTATTTTATTTCAGATTAAAATATTCGAAGAAAATACTTCAAAACTTTACATCTGAATTTAAAAATAAGCTATAAAAATTATTCTTCATGTTAATTGTTAAGCTTATTTTTAATAATTGATCAGTTCATTTAAAACTTATCGTCAAGCTTATCAATTCCTTCAAATTTTACCGAAATATTTCCAACAAGAGGGATAGGGAAATATGCATATTAAATTTTTGAAAAAAATGCTATACTTTTCTTCTATGCATTCATTTCTATTATTAATTCAGTGCAATTAGAATGGGAAGTTATTTAGGAAGGATTGATTATCTGTACTTTACCTTCTTTTTTGCTTCTCTTCTCTTCTTTCTCTCTCTCTCTCTCTCTCTCTCCCATATTCCAACTTATCAGAAAGCATTTGGTGTATACATATCATAAAAAAATTGAGCATTGTTGAAGTGCTAAAAACTACTAAGGAATAGTTAAATATTGATCCTTCAAAACTATAAATTCAAATTAATTATTTTTTAATGTTAAAGCATATATATTATTGATTGAATTTTGGTTTTGTTCCAGGTATAATGAAGTGAATATTAAGTCATGCTAAGGTATTAATAAGTGTTAAAACATGGCTTAATATCGCTTTTTCCAAAAATTTTCAATTAATTATTTGATAATGTTGAAGCATAGATATTATTGATTGAATTAATATTTTAAATGTAAACATATTTTGAATGAAAATGTAATGATTATATTACAAATCAGATTAGACGAATGATTGATTGACTGAATGATCATTTATTTTCCTTCCCTATTTGCTTGTTTGTTTATTCTTCCAGCCTGAAATTAAACATTTAAAATGTTCGCTAAGTATTTCGATGAAACAAATAGAAAAGCATTATATCTCTGTTATGATATTCAATATCTTTTATTAAATTTTTCAAATATCCGAGAATATACGATAAATAAAATAAGAAATATATTAATTGTAATATATAATTAAAGTATACATAATCATGAAATTTAAATGAGGGAATTTTTCAAAGATTATTTAAAATTTAAATTTTCCTCATAATCATTATAAAATTGAATAGTAATTAATTCGAAATATATTGAATAATATTGGAATTGAATTAGAAGTAAGAAATATATATGTATATATTGATACTTTAATTAATATATTAACTGAACATTTTATCACACCAGCTAAACTGAATTCATCTTTAAAGAAACTTTTTTTTAAATTATTCTAAATTAATTAACAACATATTATAATCGATAAATTTCTCGAATATTTTGTTCTATCTATTAAACATAATCCTTTTTAAATTTGAAAAATTTCATCTTTACTGATATGATGAATTATTCGATAGCAAGAAAGTATCATTTCTTTTTATGCATAAATTAATTAATCTTAAATATATTGAATACTACTAGAATAAAATTAATTTAGTGGAAACTATCATTCCTTCTATAAAACTCGGCTGATAATCGATATTAAATCATTTTTATAGTAGTAGGAGGTCCTAAATATCATTAATCAGTATTAATTAAAAATCCTCATAATATATAATAAAGAAATTATCTGATTTGATATTGTGAAAAACATTTTTTTGTAAATTCAATTAGATAATCGATCTGATAATATATCAGATTTGATATAGTATTATTATTTTCAATAACACATATATATATATACATATTTATTAGAGATTTTTAAAGAAAAGATATTATTAGAAATACTGTTGCAGAACATGTCGAATAATATTTTGTCTTATCAATTTCCGGCATTTGAAGGTCGGAATAATTAACTTCTGGAATTGCTTTTAAAATGATACATTTTATACCGGATTTCATTCCGCTTTATAAATTTGCATATTTAGTCTTTTAATCTTTTTAATTGAAAATTATGATAAAATTTTCGTAGATTAATTATTATGGATGGAACTGCCAGTTTATTGTTAGTAAGTACACACACACACATTCCTAAAATGTATTAAATTTTCTATTGAAATTAATTTTGCCTAAATTCAACAAATCGAACAAATCACTTTACGCTTGAATATGCTTGAATTATTTCCGTTGAACGAAAATATTTGTTCAAATATATTTTAGCAAATGGGAAAAGTTTTTGTCGAATTTCGTTGAATTATTAAAATGCTAAGCGAACCATTAAATCGACTTTAATAAAACATTATTTATTTACAATTTATCATACAATTTATCATATCATATATTCATTTCTTATTAATGTAATATACACATATATATATATACATTTTATGACTACAATTAAGTTTTTAAAATTTTAAATGAAAAAATTGAATCAAATGGCAATTCTCACTTTAAATTTAATCCATTTTATTCGAATATTATTAATTCAATTTATCAATATCATATATTTATTTCATATATATATATATATTGAAACGAGAAAATCTATTATATATATATATATATATTCGGAAATTAATAATTGAATTTCTGAAATTTGAAAGAGAATAATTAAATCAAAGGAAAATTCTTTTTCTCTTTTTCATAAATAAATTTATATTTGCAAGAAATTTTTCTACGAATAAATTCTTCTTCCTTTTATCGATTTGAAAAAAAAAGCAAAAAACGAGGAAAATATAATGTGAAAGTAGTAGCTAATTTAGATTATTATTTAGAGGAGAAAATCTTTTTTTTTCTAATTACTTCAATTTTCGAAAGAAAAAGTAAAAAGGTTTATTTAAATGATGAAAAGAGGGAAGGAGAGAATAGAAAAAGGAATGATGGCTTTTTCATTTTGAAATGACATATTATTAGTTTGAAGAATTGATCGTAATAGGGAAATAAGTGAAAAAATATGTGAAATATTGCAACTGGATAAATTTCAGCTCATTTTTTTTTCTTCTACTTTAATTCATTTCATTTCATTTCTTTTTCTGTCTCAATTTTATTTCATTTAATTTCAAATTTCATTTAAATTCATTTTAAATTTTATTTCACCTTATTTCAACTTCATTCTGTATATCATTTACTTTGTATTTCATTTCGTATTCCATTTCATGTTTCACTTCGTGTCGCATTTCATTTTTCATTTTATATTTTAATTCATTTCAGTTTCATTTCCTTTCGAATTCCACTTCATCTATTTTATTTTAGTTCTTTTCTATTATTTATTCATTCATTCATCTTTTTTCTTTTTCGATATTTAAGTAAAGTATTTCCATTTATTTCTTCCTAAAATATAAAATAATAATTAGGATTGAAGGGAAAAGGAGGTTTTTTTGAAAATGAAAATAAAGTAAAATTTATTTCACACTTTCTCAACAATGTGTAATTCCCCAATGGGATTTTTATTTTCCCTTCCTTCTCTTTTCGTTGCTCTTATCAATTTTGAAAAAAAAAAACGAAAAATTCTAGTTTTGTTTTAATTTTTAAAAGAGAGAAAGGCACGGAGAGAGAGAGAAAAAAGAGAAAACGATAGATAAGACATATATTTTGCATTATATGATGGTGCTAGCTTTATTTGAATTAATTAAAATTATATAATGAATTTACTGCCATAAATTGTTAAATTTAACTTTTAAATAATATTTTAATTTTTACTATTACTATTTTTGCTGCGTCTCTATTGTTACTGTTATTATCAATGTTATCATCATTATTATTGTTATCATTACTATTACCATTAGTTATTGCACCAACATAATATTTCTATCAATCTTTTGTTCTACAATTCCTTTCAGTTGATAAATTCTGGTGATAATTGTTGATAATACTATAAGCTTTTACCTTACAATTCTGATGATAGGTATTGATAAGATTGTATGATTTTTCTTACTAATGTTTTTCTCAATATTACTATTAATAATTGCACAGAATATCTTAATATTTCCTATCCAATTAATAATTATTAATTCAATATCACTGTTATTATCATTAACAATTACATCAAAATGTCAATATCTACAGCAATTTTTCCATTCAATTCAAAATGATTCAACTGACAAATTCTAGTGATAAATATTGATAATGCTAATTATATCGAAATATATTAATATCTCCAGTTACCTTTTGTTCAGCTAATAAATTTTAGTGATAGTTATTGATAATATATGACATAGACAATACTATTGATACAGTAATTGTATCCATCTCCTCCTTCCCGTTGTAACCTTTATGTCGTATCGTCTATATTTACCATAATTACAGGATGATCCATTGTATCAAGAATAATAAAAGATACTTCTCGTCTTCTTGTCAACCTCCTCTTCTTTCCCATTAATGTCATATAATATCATATTTCTAAAATTTTTAACTATAATTACTCTCAATCAATTTTATTGCTATCATTTAAAAATAAATAATTTGTTCATATAATCCTAATTTCCAATTAAATTTTATATCGCAAAATTCATAAATTTTCATTAATATGCTAAGTTTAATAATTAATAAAAACAATTTTACAAAAAATCAATAATTTATATATTTAAACATTGCATACGTTTCATTTTACTATTATTGTTCAATATTATTTCGTAATTTTATCATTAACTAACTTTAATAATTATTCCATTTTTATTTTATCAAATTTCAGGGGTTAACTATATTCCAATGTCAATAGTGGTGGATGGCGAATTTGTTTAGCTTATTGTTTACAATTCTAATTGCTCTAGAAGAAACGATATCTTTCAGTTTAAGTAAGTTTATTTTTACAAATTAGTATAAAGTAAGTTAGTGACAAACGAGACTTTTAAAATGATAATTTCAAATTTATACTTTTGAATTGATAAGATAAGAGAGCTGAAAACTCATTGAGTAAAATAACCAAAAATCTAGTCTTTTGTTATAATTTTTGAAGCACATAATTCTTAATTATAAACCAGAAAATGAAAGAATTAAGTATTAAGTGATAAGAATTGTCTTATCTCTAATCAATTTATTAATATCTAATAATGATATAAATAATTGATTCATATTATGAATTTAATCCAATCCCTTGATTTTAATTCATTTGCAATCAATAGCTATAAGCCAAAATGGAAGAAATAAAGTGTGAAATGGTAAGAATTCGTCTTTTCCATAATCAGTTTATCAATATAATAGTAATCTGAACAATCAATTTAAATTATTTCATTTAATTCGAATATTTTAGTCTTTCAGTTAAAATCATTTAATTTATTTCGTACAATAATTTCAATATTTGCTTTAATATTTGGGACATTTTAATGGAAGAGAATAAAAGCCAAGAATATCAATCCTATTAATAAAGGCCAAGAATATCAATCCTGTTATCTATGGATGAATAAATTTGATGAAAGCATAAACTACTCGTTAATCATTCATAGTTTATTCATCATTTGCATTTATAAATACTAACGAAATTCTCTTTTAATTTGTTGACATTTTATACAACGAAAATATTTTACTAAATTTGTTCAAATTTTTAACTTTCAAAAAATGAAATTAATGTTGGCGAAAAAGTTAAAATGCTCATTGACAATAAGAATGATCATAAAATTGATTGAGAATAATTTGAATATTTAACTTTGTTGGTGATATTTTGATATATTATGGATCATTTAAATATAAAAAATCGTTTGTTTTTTTATTTGAAGTATTTGAAAGCTTAATTATTCGGAAAATGTAGAATTTAGATGGAAAATGACAATTTGAAATTATCAAGGAAGAGGATATATATTTAAATCGATTGAGAATAATTCAAGATTTTAGTTTATTCTAATATAAGTGTTTGCAATTTCTGTAATTAAGTAATCTAAGGATAAATAATTAGTTATAACAGTGAATGATTATGATATTGTTTAATAAATAAGGAACAAACAATTAATTATGATATCATTTGCAAAGTATTTCTAAAAAGTAAATAAAATATTCCGCTGAAAACTAAACCCTTTATAAGTCCTAAAGTTCTTAAATCCTTAGTGCTTAGTCCTTAATTCTCAAGTCCTGAAGTCCTTACAAGTCCTTTTTAACTTGGTCCTCATAAAATAAGTAAAGGGTAAGTAATTAATTATGATATCATATTATTCCTAAGATTGTTTGTAATTCCAGTAATTAAGTTACCAAGGAAAATAAATAATTAATTATCATATCATTTTACAAAAGTAGTGAAGTATTCTAACAAAAATTAAGTATTGTTTCTGGATTGATTAAATAATATATCAAAGAATCTCTTTGTCAACAAACATTTCTCTTTGTTTGTTTATTTTTGCATAAGAAATGAAAAAAAAGGAGGTAATTTAAAAGAAAACAAAGGCGGTAGGTCTTTATACTTTATCCTACTTTATTATTTCTGTTAATGGTGTAGAATACCCAATTTTATGAGCTTCACGGCCGCTATTTTCATATTAATATCAAATACTAAACTCATTAAATACAGTAGTATGGTATGTAGATTGTTGATTAAATGGAGAGTATCTGATAAGGGGCCAATTAATTTAAAATTATTGGAAAAATTATTTGAAATTAACTCAAAAAATTTGCTTGAATTTATTTGAAAAGATTATTTATAAAGATTATTTTTGGATATTAATTATTATACTAAGTTTTAATTTTCGTTTTTTTCGCCGAAAGTTGAAAGTTCAATTCTAGATAAAATAATTGATCATTTAAATCACTTGTAAAGCTTGGATGAGTATTTGAAAAAGAATTGTTATTTATTTCCAATTTCTAACAACTCATTTTGATTTTATTAAATTTTTAGCGATATAATCATTATCAATATGAAATTATTCGATAAAACACATTTGCAGATCATTTAATCAAAATTATGAAGCCAAAAATATGTCATTGATAATCAATTTACTCCATTTAATTCATACCTAATTTAAAAATAGATATTTTCAATTGATATTTAATCAATATCGAAAATTTTTTTCAGTTTCTAAAATTAATATAGCAAAATTGATCATATTTTTAAAATATGATAAAATTGATGACACATTTAAAGGAAGGTTTAATTAATGGGTTAGAAGAACTAATTTTTTCTTTTTTTTCCTATGAATTCAATTTATTAATAAATTTGTTAACTATGAAATCAAATCAATTTTTCATTGAATTTACATAAAGAATATAATATAAATGAATAACTTAGCAGCTTTTTTTGACATATTTTCCTAATATATTAAATATTTATAATTTCATTTCAAATATATAAAAGAGCAAAGTTCATTTATTTTTTCTATATAAAAATATATACATAAAAGAGTAAAGTTTATTACTTTTTTTGTTGAAATTCTTAAATCCGTTATAGTATTAATAAATGTCAGTATATGCTGTTGATTATCGAAAAAAAAGCAAGCTTATTATTATTTTTTTGGGGTAACAATTTAATGGTTTTTTTTTAAAACGCTTACAAACTAAATAAAATATCAAAAAAATCGAAATTAATTTAGCAACAGACGGATTATTTTTCAGAAAAATATTTAAAACTTCATGAAATTCCGTTTTTAATTTAAATTATTTTTGGATAATAACTTATTAGTAGTCATTTCTTTAAAAACGTTTAATAGAAAACTTTGAAATTTAATTCAATTAATTGAATCAATTTTATTTATTTGAAAAATTGGAATTAACTTAGCAAATAAACGAATTGTCTTTTAAAAGATGTTCTGAATTCTACAAAATTCTAAATTTTAATTGAAATAATTGAAGTCGATCCAAATAATTTTAATACAATTGCAATTTAAATTGAATAAGTTTCTATAATTACAGTTTGAAATATGAAATATTTACTTTTTTAAATTTATTTTCAAATATTAAAAATTATACATAAAAATATTACTGAAAAGCATGAGAATTGAAGTGAAATAAAAATGAATTAAAAATGTATAAATTAGAACATTTTGAAACAAATCTAAATTTGAATCTGAAAGTTCTGATAAGCTAATAATAACGAATAGTTATATATACAACTTTATCTATAAATAGAATGTTTTAGAAATAAACAAATTTAAATTTAAATCTTGAACTGAAATGTTCGAAATGGATGAATTATTTATTGATTACTAGTGAAATTGAAGTACCACTTATTCGATCATAGTCATTATAAATGCATATGCTCGTAGAACTTGAAAATAATTAACTTCATCAAAACTGTACAATGATCGAAACGATGCTCGAGAATATTTCTTTAGATGGATGACTAAGTGGAAAATGACCGCTCCTGTCAATTACCTTGGTCATTTCAATCGTCGTATTGTACCATATGTTCTCAAAAACATGCAAATTATATTTTGAAGACATAAAAAACCCAAAATAATGACCTTCGACCTATCGAAATAATAACAATTAGTCTGTCCTTTTTGAGCAGTAAATACAATTAAAGGACATATATGTAAATTTTTTTTCGAAAGAAGACTTCAAAATTAGCGATGTAAATTAAGAAAAATAATTTAAAATTAACTGAAGAACTTTTTTTTGGCCATTAATTAAATAATTGATTGATTATCATAGAATTATTTCTCATTGATATGTAAAAAATTTTTATCATTGAGATTATTTTAATAAGAACAAAATTTATTTAATATTATAAACTTTCTAAAAAGAAATACATTATTGATTGATCGTTATGTTAAAATGCGGTATTATTGATTGATCACTTGCAAATACGTTCAATATTTATAATTTACAATGTTATCTGCAACTGATGGATAAAAGAGGTTAAAAGTTTCACATAATAGCAAAACTGATCAAAATGTTCTCGACTTGTTTGTGAATAAATGAGGTCAATTACGGTAGGGTCAGTTGTTTCGCGCAAGCTTAATTTTAATTAATTAAAGCAAAGAGTTACCGCTTAAAAGTAGCAGCTTGCGAGAATTTCTGTTTAACTATTTGGGTTAGGAAGGAAGAAAAAGTAATAAATCAACTTAGGCGCTAATTTCACGAAAAGATTGGATTAATATCGTTTTATTTACCTCTTCTCTCTCCCCTTCTCTCTCTCTTCCTCTATCCTTTCCCTTCCCTCCTTTTCTCTCATATTTTCTTCTAATTGTAAATCATTCTTAGGAATAAATTCCTTAGGTATTAATGTCAAGGTGTATTTTTATTATTATGCCATTAAAATCAATAAATCATTATTCCTATTACAAATATATCAGGAGGAATTTTTCAATGAAAAAAAGATAAAAAGGAAGGTATGCAAGGAAATGCGACAAATAATTATATAATAATAGAAATATTATAATTAATATTTTTTCCTTAACAATTGATTTCTTTTTAAATTTAATCAATTCCATGCTTTCCTCAAAAAGATGATAAGAAAAATTTAAAGCATTGACATAGATTTTGAATGTTTTTTTTAATTCAATTAATTTAAATAATTTCATAGATTACTCATTCCAAAAATGAAAAAAGAAAAATCGACGTAGATCGAGATTTTTAATTTAAATTTAATTTATTCAGGTAATGGTAAAGTGAAATTTTTACTTTAATTTGATTAATTTAAAAGAATAAATTCCTGTAAATTCAAATTTTTCTTTAATTTAAATTAATTTAATTAATAGCAGTAATTTTGAATTAAAATTAGTTTAATTAGTACTAACAAATATAAATTGCTTTTCCGTTGGGAAAAAGAAAAATACGAGACAAAGTTGAAAATTATCATAGTAGTATTTGAATTTAATTTAAAGCCTTAGGTTGATTTTAATTTGATCGATTATATTTCCAACAAATCATTTGAAATGATTTTATCTATTATTTCTGATTAAAAAAATAAAATTTCTATCAAAACTATTTTATTTAAATGATCGATTGTTTTTTCACGATTGTAAATATGAGAATTTTTCGTCTAAAATAGAAAATTAAAAGGCAAATTAAAATGAAATAAAAAATGAATTGTAATTGATAGTTTATCATAACACCAATGGTTTGATAGAAACGAAAGATAGTATTTATTTATTTATTTTTTCAAAATTAAAATTTGCTTTTTTCTCAATCAAATGGCGAAACATTAAACTTTGTTAAATTTTTAAAAAATAAATCATTGGGATCATACTTTTAATGTTTTTGAGATGTTGATAATTAAATTATTTTATTTTGATTTATTCATTATTCAAGTTATTATTAGTATGAATTCTTAGCAAATTTAATAGCTGATAATCAGCAATAAATGCAAAATATTTCATTTTAATTCATTAATATCTTCATGCAAAAAGATTTTAATATAATAATAATAATCTTAATGTAATGCGTCTTACAATATAATACTATTCAAAATTTATTTAAAATTTAGGTTTCATTGACAAAGCGAAATTGTTTTTCAGCCTTGAAATATTTCATCCTTTTTCAATCAAGCATAAATCATTAGCATTAGTCTTTTGTATCTTTAAATTTGATGATTTCATTGGAAAAGCAAAATATTTGCTTAATTAATGCTTAAGTGTTTTTAAAATATTTAAAAATTTTTTTCATTTTATCATGAATTAAATTGATTTGCAATAATAGTTATAACAATAATAACAGCAACAATAATATTAATGATAATGTTATTGATGTTCACAGCAACAACAATAGTATTAATGATAATGCACTATTATTAATGATAGCAAGATTAATTTTGCCAAGAATGATGATAAAACATTATCAGTGATGATAATACTGCATGTTAATGAAAATAATAGAAGTGCTAATAATTAGCAATGCAATAGTAATAATGATAATTATCATAATAGCAAAAACACTCGTGTAGATTAACGTATTCTTACATTAATAACATCAATGCTAAAACATTGCAGATAATGCTGATAATATTATCAAGAGCAATACTGATATCAGTGAAAATAATAAGAACATTAATAATTATTACTTTCTTCAAAGAAAGAAAAAAATTTTGGATAAATTCATAAAATTTTATTTTTATCATTTTTATGCAAAAAATTTTATTCTATTTTTACTATTTTCTCCTTTTTTAAAAAAATTAAATAATTGTCGTTTTAATTAGTAATATAAATTAATAAATTTTTGATAACATCCATAAAGTTAATTTCGAAATATTCAAAATATTTTGTGGAAAAAAACTGATCCTGAAAGTTGTTAATTAATTTAAACTAAAAAGTAATTTAAACTAAAATTACTTTAATTGACGATGATAATGAATAAATTTTAATAACATCCGCAAAACTAATGTCAAAATATTTAAAATGTTCCTGAAAATGGATTGATCATAAAAATACTAAATAAATTTAATTATAATGAAAGTTATTAGTCATTACTTTTCTTTCTATTTTAATTTCAATAATTGAAAAAATTCGAAATATTGTATAACGTACACATTTTGATGTAAATAAAATCAATTGACATATTGTAAACTAAAGCATACCGTAAAACTCTTTGTTTACAGTATCACTTATCTTAGCGTATGAAAAATTATTTATGCGAATATAACGGATGTTTTCCGGATATCTAATGCATATTATTTTAAAGGAATAACTGATGTCTGAATGATTGCAGTAAATGGATACTTTTATATTATTCCATTTGTTTGCTCATGAACAATAGAAATGAATTATTGGGAGGGGTCAAAGGTTAAAATAGTAACGACTCTTGTTTTTTCTCTTTGAACTAAAAAGGATTGATTTAAATGTATTGCAATTAGAGCATGAAAGTAGTAATGCGCAATGCTAAAATAAGTTATAATTAAAAGAGAAAAGGGATGACCTTTTCTAACCTAAACATATAATTTACATTAGCCGATACTATCAATTAAATTTCATCTGACATTTCTCAAAAATTAAAAGAATAGAATATTATACCGATAGAAATTAATTTTATTGAGCATATAATTAAATTATTCTTTTTATTTTTTATTTATTTTTTCATAGAAAGAATCTTTTTGTATTCCTTTTTTGAATTTAATTAAAAATTTACTAAAACTTTTTTGTCTATTCTTTTATTTGTTTATTTTAAATATATTCCAAAATTTCCACATTTTTTTACTATATTTTCAGAAGAATGTACAAATCCATTGGGTATGGAATCGGGTCTTATCAGAGACAATCAATTATCAGCAAGTTCAAGTCATGATAAAGATAGTACTGGACCACAGAATTCTAGGTCAGTTGCTAAACTTATCTCGTATTTCAACTTTCTTTCTATTATTATAATTATTTCGTTTTTTCTCAATAGACATTACAAATTATTTGAATTTATTATAAATAAATTTAAATTTTACAAGTACAAATTTCAAATAAAATTAAGCAATTTGATTTATAATAGTCAAAACAAGCAACAAAACACGTTGGATGAATTATCTTTGAATATTTTAGGTTCAATTCAACCCAAACTACTTTAAATTAATTAGTTTTAAATGAAATGAATTTATCTTATTCAATCAAAATTAATCGAAGAGAAATAAGTCAAGATTGAATTCATCTTCTATGCAATTTAAAATAAGCTTTACAAAATGAAAAAATTTCATCAATTCATAATCTGCTACTGTATATGAATTAATTATCAACATATACCCATTGTTTACTCGATACAAATTAATAAAATTGAAGTTGTCAGATATATATCTCTGTATAAATTTAAGCTTTAAACATTATTAGCAATTCTTTATAATCTCAATTTACTTTGGGATAATTTTATCTGTCCAAACCATATGGCATTAATTTGAAATGAATAATTAATTGAATTCATTTAAGATATTTCGTCTTGTCCCTAATTTTCAACAAAAGACATTTTGCGTATATTTCTTACATTCATTCCATGGACTAATTAAATAAAAGGAAAATAGAAATATGGTTTGGAAATATAATGCCCTATATAATTAATTAATTAAGTTTGAAAAATAAATAATCTCCATGAATTTTGAAATAATAAAATTTATTATAAGTAATGTGGAATTGAAATTAAAAAATTTCAACTGAAATAAATTCCCATTTCAAATGAATAGTAAATCATTTCAATGGATGAAAAATTCGGTAATTTTATTAATGAGAAATGATTAGTGATATGAGAAATTAATATAATATTATATTAAATGTAAAGCACAAATAACTCCTTCGTAATTTCTTATAATTATATTTGATAAAATTTAAATGCTTAAAATTACCAAATTGTTAAATTTACAAATTTCGACGTACATATATAGTATATATAAAATTTTTTCGAAATAAAATTTGGATAAAATTTTTCAATTTCGCTTATCTAATTTCTTTTAAATTCGTTAAAAAGGTTAACGAATAAAGATTTCATCCAAGTAAAATTTGTGAATTTTTATTTCCACTTTTATTTATTTATACCTAATTTAATTCATTAAAAAAAAGATAAAAGAAAAGAAAGAAAGAAACGAGAAATTAGAACTAACAAAAAATCTCTTTTGCAATAAAAGATATATTTAATTTTTAAAGTTTTATATTTATTTCTTCCAAAATTTCCCTTTCTTTTTTAATAAATCAAATATAAATAAATACCTGTTTAGAAATTTTTATTCAAACAAATTAAAATTCGTTTTATTTGAAAGGTTTTTTTTGCTGAGAAGGTAGAAAATTTTCCATGATAATTTTATCGAATATTAGTATCATTACTATTACTATTATTATTATTATATAATAATAATAACTTATAAAAAATGGGACAAAAAGAAGAAGTAATTTAATTTAATTGGTGCTAGATTATCATTATAGTATATTTTGAAAGACGATGAAGAATAATAGCTATTATTATATTATGATTATTATTATTGCTGTATCAGTAAAATACATTTATTAAGACTGCATTTATTTATTTATCAAAACAATGTCAATTTCCTTTTTGAATGTTCAATAATTCGATCCCTTCAACTCAGTTATTTATTCTTTTCTATTTATTCCTATAATATTAAATTGTAATTAAATTAAATTAAGCAAAATTTGCATAATTTTATCATTAAGGAGAATAATTTATTAGTAATAGTAATAATTCGCTTGATGATCTTTCAATCAATCTGGAAGAATTCATTGCTTTTTATTTTTGATATTAAGTGATTAAACTAGAAATAAGCAATGATTAATTAGTAATGATAAAATTAATTAATTAAAAATTTTTTTCATATATATTTAATAAATATTTTCAAGTAAGTTAAATGAAGAAGATTTGACAAATAATTCTCTTAATTTTATAATTTTATTACCACTTTCTTTCTTTCTTTCTTTCCATTTTATAAGCAAAAAATTGAATAATATTGGCAAAGTACATGATCGGAAATTTTAGGCAGGTGAAATAATAATAAAAGCCAAGTGATAAGACGATGAGAGTCATATAATATGGATTTATGTAAATCAAATAATAAGGGCCAAATGATAGAATTTCACGCAAGACGATAAGAACTAAATGATAAAATTTTGTACAAATCAAATGATACGATCATACATTAATCGATTAAAATGAATAATCTAAATTGTTGCGAATAAAACTTAATAAAATTAAATGAAATATTTACAGTAATTAAAATATTATAAGTTTTTAAAGAGAGTAAAAAACCTTATATAATTTTTCATTATATTATTATTCTAAATATCACACAGTGCTAACGTGATCTTTTAATTATTGCATAATTCTGTAATTTTGAAAAATATGATGATATGTTTTACAATATGTCTAAAAGATAATAATAATGATTCATTTCTTTTTCTTTTTTCTTATTGAAGAATACGAACGGAACGTGGAAGTGGTGCGTGGTGTCCACGTCAACAAATTAGTGCTGACGTAGTGGAATGGTTACAAATTGATTTTGATACGGATATGGTTATAACAGCTATTGAATCACAAGGGCGCTTTGATGGCGGTCGTGGATTAGAATATGCTCCTAATTATATGTTAGAATATTGGCGTGAAAGTCTCGGTACTTGGTCACGGTATAAGGATGATAAACAAAATGAGGTATCAAAAGTTTTTTATTTCTTTTCTCTAATCAAAATTATGAATTTTTAAAAATTTGATGTTTAAAATATAATTTAATTTAATATTAATATTCAGGATGAAATTTTGATTGATTGTTTTCAGTTAACACTTCTTAATATTTAATCAATAATTAAATAAAGGGAATCTTTAATTTTTTTTTATTTTCTTTGCATAAAAATTATAAATATGAATGAATATTATTTGTACAATAATAATGCGTATATCGGATAGCTTTTAATTATTATCATTGATGAAATTTATGCAAATAATTGATTATTTTATTACTGTTAAGAAATTAATCAATTAATTGCGAAGTCTGAGAAATTTGAGCATATTATGCAAATATTTGTTAAATTATTCATAATTAAATCTTATGTAAACATATTAAATATGTTGCGCTAAATTGTTTACTTGAATTATGCAATTCCATCATTATGCAACAAATATATTTATTTTGCGCAAATAAAAATCATTGGTCCAAAAAACATTCAAAAGATTCTGAAAAAAAATCATTGAGAATTTATATTTTCAAATTACAAAAATTATATGCTCAAATTTGCTGAAAGTTAGCACGAAGCAATAAAATTTGAAAATAATTCTTTTAATATTATCCAGAATTTATTTAATATTAAATTATTGACAAAATATGTGAAATAAATAGGATTTTTTGAAAATAAATGTTATTTTATTATTTCATATTTATTTACATAAAGGTGTATTCACATAAGAATATAGAGATCAAAGAAGATTGATTTTATTTGTTGGTAACAGTTGAAATAAAAAGTTACTTTTATAGGTAATGATTGGAAATAGTGATACGCAATCAGCAGTATTTCGAGAATTAGATGGTGGTATTGTCGCACGGAATATACGCATCATACCTGTTTCAGAAGTAACGCGTACCATTTGTATGCGTGTTGAACTTTATGGATGTTCTTACAAAGGTTATTACAATTTTATTCTTTTTATTGTGGGTATAATTAAATATTATACGTTTGAGGAGGTGAAAATTTGATGCTAAAAAAATTAGGAAAAATTGTCACTTATTATAAACTTTAAAATTGAAACATTACAAGAAATCATTGTTCGCAAAGCTGAAGCAGTATCATCGGTTTACCATATACGGAAATTGTATTCTTGATTTGCCTTACAAGACAAACATTATATTCGATTTACCGTGTAGGAGTGATAGTATCTTCCGTGCACTGTATAAGGGAACAGTATCTTTGATATGTTTATGATATAAGAAAATTTTCGGTCTACTGTATGGGAGTATTCTTCAACTCTTTTCATTACTAACTAAATGATTTAAATTGATTCGATTTATCAAATAAACTAGGCTTAATATTTTAGATCAACTTCTATCCTACACAATACCGGAAGGTGATGCAATAGATGGTTTAAATTTAAAAGATGTGTCATATGATGGAATTACAAATTCATCTGGATATTTGAACAATGGTCTTGGTAAATTATATGATGGTGCACTTGGCATGGATAACTTTGAGAAATATCCCGAGAAATGGATTGGTTGGAATAGAGAAAGACATGGTGGATTTTTATTTTTTCAATCAAATTATAATCTTTTTTCTGCATAACTTTGTATCTATTATTAATTTATCATCTGCATAACTTTGTATCTATTATTAATTTATTTGATAAGACTGATTTTTATAAAATATGGTCAATTTATTTTAAAATTAAAGATGTGGAAGTGATAAAATTGATTCACCACCAAATTTTGAATAATTTTTAAATTTTCACCGAATTTTCGAACAATTTAAAAAATAGCAAAAATGATGAAGTTGATGATATTATGATATTTTAGTATTCAATAAATTATTAAATTGCGCCAGCATTCATTTCGGAATCACAAAAATAGTTTTGTAATTTCAAAAAAATATTTGTTTAAGACCACTCTAATTTTTATTACGAAATCGTTGCAAAAATATTAAGTTTAATTTTTTAAATGAAATTTTTATTATAGAAGCAACTATTACAATTGAAGTGTTGTTTGCAAAAAGAAAATTATCAATGCTATTTTATTTCATGCGTCAAACTTCTTGAAAAGTGGTGCTCAGGTAATTTTATGCTATATCTGGAATTAAAATTATTAATAAGGATTAAAAAAATTAAAACTTATCTCTTTCAAGTAATGATTAATTATTTCAGCGTGATGATTAGTCTCAAATTAATTGTAGGCATGATTATATTTCCAAATTCATCGAAGATTTCAATCAAAAATTAATTTGAATCATGAGTCTTATTTTTAGAGATTCATTTAGTGGTTATGTCTAATGTGAACAAAGTGTTATTTACATGTTCCTGTAAATTTGATTACATATAATTTCTTAGACAAATTTATTATTTTAATTATTTATTTGCAACTATTCATTTCAATTTAAGAACTCATAATTGAAAATTATAAATAGTTCTTGAAATTTTGGAAGAAATCTTGAAAATTTGTTTTACGCCTTTAGTAGTTCAGGTATTTAAACGAGCGCATATATTGTTCTCCTCGCTAGGTGGTGATCAATATTCCCCGAGAACATTATATTTTAATTATGTTCCGGATAAAAATTTCCAAACAGCCAGGTTTATTTTGCAAACTATTCCAATAGATAATGCTAATAAAAATTTAATACAGTTATGATTTTGATCTATTCGAAAAATTGGAATCAGATTTATTCAAATTTTTAATTATCCAAATTTTTTTTTAAATTAGGTTTTGAAAAAAGAAGTTCAAGAGTGTATTATATATATATATATGCATTTTGTTCAATATTTTCTATTGTTTTTTTAATTTAAACGAATTTTAGATGGGTACGAATACCGGTGCCAAGTCGTATTGCCAAACAATTACGAGTTGAATTAACTTTGCCGAAAAATAGTAGCTGGTTATTGCTAAGTGAAATGAAATTCGAATTTAGTCAGTTCCAGTATTTGTTCTCCAAATTGAAATAAAAGATTTTTTTCTAAAATTGAGCTAATCAAATTCATTTTATGGCTGAGAAAGTAAAAAAAAAAATTAGAAACTAAAAGTGTAATAGTTAGAAATACTGAAAAAGGCATGAAATTTAAAAATTAAAGTATGATAATAAAGAAAAATTTAAAGTGTAGCCTAATACAATTCTCTGTGCAATGCACTGCTTTAATAATTGGTAAAACTTTGATAATTACTCAAATAATGATATATATCTTAAGAATTATCATTTTAGTAAATGAAGTATTTGAAACTAATGATGTTGAAGATGGCGAATTAGATTTGGCTCATCAAACAAATAGAGGTGATACGTTAACTTATTTCGCTATCAATGATACCTCTGAAGATGATACACGATGGATATCAGTTGGTTTGTTTAATTATATATGTATACATATACCGTACGATAATATTTATCAAATAATTATCTATAGATTTATTAAATATGCAAGATTTTGAGATATTGAATTGATGACTTCGTTTAAAAATGCATAATTTTGAATAGTAATACAATGAGTATAATTGTTTTTATTATTAATTTAATTTAATACCTATTAAAGCAAACTTTACCTGAAAATTCGTCGTACTTAAGAATTAAGAATTCTTATACACATATATATAAATTAAAAACTATATTTGTAATTTAATAATTTAATATAATTAATTTATTCTATCTCGTAATTTAGTAAAATAAAAAAAATGATTCATATTTTCAGCTATAATAATTTCGCTCTTTTTCCTTTTCTCTGCTCTAATTATCCTTTTCTATTTATTATGGATCTATCGTCATACATTTTCACGCAAAGGACCATTTATCATATTGAAGAAAAATGCGAAAGATGTACGAATGACAATCGAAGGACAAACAGCTAAAGTTTCTATTTTTGATGAAAAATTTTCAAATTTTTAAAAATAAAATTTTCATTTGAAATTTTAAAGAAGCATGTAAAGATAGGATATGTATTCAAAATTTTGTTTGAAATAATTGATTAAGTTTGGAAATTCGTAATCATTTAAAAACTTATAAGTTAAAATAAATTCTAAGAATAGCCGTAAGCTTATAAATAAGTAACTGGAAACGTACAAAGAAGTATTTAAGTATTTTAAAAAGGATAAATGAGTATTTAAGTGTTTGATAAAATATTTGAAAAGGTATTTGAAAAAAGTATTTTAAAAAATATTTTGAAAAAACACTTGAAAATTTCGAAAGTGAATTATTTTTTTCATTTTTGAAATTAAATTATTACTAAAGTGTTGATTGATATACTTTAGCGCACATCGCCAAACGCTTATCGTATAACGAACGATAATATGCAAAATTCTTTACTGGAAAAACTTCACGCTAATTTATCTACCTGTAGTGAATATGCTGAACCGAACTATGCTAGGTATATCAGTTAGATCGATCTATCATTAGCAATGATATGGAAATTATCAGAATCTAAGATTTCGAGATTATAATTGGAATTGTAGTATAAAATTTTTCATATCATTTCTTTTTCACAAAACCAATTAGACTAGCTTATCTTTAGCAATAATATGGATAAGCTTAGACTTAACAGTTTCGAGATTATTTGAAATTTGGAGAAAAAATTTTCCATATCATTTCTTCTTTCCAAGACTAATTATGTTTAGCAGTGATATGGTAATTACTGAAGGTAGCAATAAACCAAACGTATGTGATCCATCAAAATTTGATTCCAATTCAACAATTCATTATGCTTCAAGTGACATTTATATGCGACATCCACAGCAAATAGGATATATGCCAATAAAGTAAGTGTTGACCTATAAAAGATTAAAGTTCAATTAATTTCATTAATATATATTACTTTCAAAATTCCAAAAATAAAATTAAAAAATGATTTCTTTTCTTTTTTAAAGGAATTCAATGACATCTCAAATAATCAATAATTACGACGAAGTTCATGCTACAAAGAAACCGGCGAATTTCGTTGAAATTAATCCGCAGTGTTTGCGATTCTATGAACGCTTGGGTAATAGCCGATTTGGTGAGGTCAGAGACTTATTGTTTAATTGTCTAGAACTTATTGCTTAAGTGTTGAGAGCTTATTGTCCAACTATTGAAATTTTTCTTAGGAACAGAAAATATGATTAATTATTTTGATTATATTTTATAGTATGGATAATTTATAATTCAACAGATCTTTTCTGCATTTGATTATTGATATTTCTCTTGTAACTACAACAAGATGATCTTTGAAACCTGCTACTTGATTGCTGAAAATTTATTGCTTATTCGTTGAAACTACTGTTTAATTGCTAAATCATTTTCTTACAACTAGGAAAAATGATTATTTTGGATAGTACTTTTTATAATATAAAATAAGTAATTTATAATTCGACAGATCATATTGATGTTTTTATCGTATTTACAGTAGAATAAAATAATCCTAATTTATTTTAGGTTTGGGTTTGTCAATTGGAACAACGTACGATGATAAATAAAACATTCCAACAAAATCATAATAATTGTCGAAGAGATTTTGAAATAATTGTTAGCGAATTAAGTAGCCTACGACATCAAAATATATTGGAAGTAATTGGTGTTTGTTGTGATGGAATATTAACAAGTTGTATTCATGAGTACATCAAACAATATCTTGTCCAGTATCTTCAAAGTTTAAACAATGAACTATCATACAGGTTAAGTCAATGATAAAACTTATCATTAGCAATGTGCAAATATCGTTTAAAATTAATAAGTATCACAAATACTTTTTTGATCAAATAATAGATACCTATACTACGGATTGTCAATACGTATATTTAACGTATTATTAAATTAAATTAACAATAAATTTATTATTTAGGTCAATAGAGGATTTATCACTTAGGTCAACAATGAATTTATTACTATTTGCAGTACATACGTATTCTTTTATCATAATTTCCACTTATATCAATCTATTGCAGAACAGAATTACTGTTATCGGTAAGCACACAAATTGCAGCAGGTATGTCATATTTGGAATCGAAAAATTTCATTCATGGTAATCTATCAGCATGTAATTGTCTGGTTACTAATGATGGTACCGTTAAACTTACTAATTTCAACATGGCTTATGGACTGGATCATTTTGAAACAGATGAACCGAGAGATCGTGGACGAATCCGATGGATATCTTGGGAAGCAGCTTTGGAAGTAAGATCAAACTTTAAATAATTAAAATAATCGTAAATAGGTTGAAAGTAAGATCAGTTGTAGTTTAGCCTAAATTTCAAAAAATCAAAAGATCTCAAAATTTTTGGACTTTTCTCGAATTTCATTTCTGTTCGTTCCAATTTCAACTGGATAATTTGTGGATTTAGAACTTCTGAAATGATCCATGCTAAAATTATGATGGACGAAATAAGCAGTAATAAAGAGGTAGGCGAAAAGGGAAAAATTTTATGACATGCAGATTTAAAATATAATAAAACTAATGCATAAAATGTAATAAAATACAAATTTTAAAAACATGCATAAAGATAATGCAAGTATAGAATTAAAATTATAAATATGGAACTGAATATAAGGATGGAATCAAATACAAGTACAGTGAATTAAAGAATTAAATGTAAATACTGTCAAAAAATTTCCTTGTCTTCTTCACTTATAGCTTGATACCAAGAATTATTCTCCTTCCATAGGCTTTGAAAAAACAGTTCGAACTGTATCATTGCCGGAATTATTAGTTTAAAGGATCATACTATGAGGTCACAAATTTTAGAATTGAACTTTTGTTCATTCTTTCCCAGTCCATGGTTTTAACATTAATTATCTATTTCTGGAATTTTTGTGTCAAACTCTTGATCGTTTGAGAGAAATCCTGAGAAATCCTTTTGCATTTATTGAAGCTTCATTAAAGAGAGACTTGATTTTTCTATATATTTTTAGACAGATTTCATTTCTGCGTAATTGATTTGTTATGTAGCTTATCATAATAGCCTCTAAAGATATTCTTTCTTTTTCCAATTTTTATCCCAATTTCTGCTGTAGTGGTATTTTTGGTCCTTATCACGATGAGATTATCAATTTCTTTTCTTCGGTTCGTTGAAGATTTTGTAAACTCGCTAATTTCGATTTTGACAGCTTCTGTGGTATAATCTTATCAATCGCCGATTAAATTCTAGTTGTAAACTATCAAAAATATATTCGAATTTTACAATTTCTGGATCAGTTATATTATCCGGACTTGATTCCCTTTTAAATTTTCTTTACTTCGTGATGATGAACATCTCTTTTTCATACCTCGTTGAATTCTCCTTATCAATGATAATATCGCCATTTATTGAATATGGACTGATAAGACTGTTAGTGTCGTTGTTGTTTCATTTCGGCGATCGAAAACAAATGAAGTTTGGAATTTCTTTATGATAACGTAATTTATATACATGTGAGCGTTTTTCCCAATTTTCCTGTTTAAGCAAAATTAATTTTGGTTCCCTTTCGTTCCAAAGAGCAACGCTCATACTATTACACTTACCATTTTGAATTTCATAGTGTTCAGTATTGTCGAGATCGGATACTAAATTTTTCTATCGCAAAGACAAGTTTCTCCTTTCTTGGATATGAAATTTGAAGCTGATTGGCATCTCACACGTAGCCAACTATATGAATACTGATTTTATTATTCGTAATTCATTTTTCTGAAGAGATTTGCTTCAAATTATTATTGTTTAGTTTCCTTTGATAATCTTTATTGGCATGTGAAGAAATGGGTGGTACAGTTGTTTGATCATGTATTGTAATAAGTCCATTGAATGCTTGTTCTATCTTTGATTGATACACTGTCTAATCATCCACAAAAAAATTTATTGTGAAATTTTTTTCCACTGTCTCAGTGATTGATTTCCACTCACGATCATTTCTTTTGTTCAAGTGTAATTCATTGTAGAGTGATTTTGTGATGTTAAGAGATTTACCGTATTTTTCCTTAAAACACCTCTTGTTATTACATCATAATTCTCCGTAAGATATGTAACCTTTCATAGCTAATAGAGCATGTCCTTTGAGACAAGATATCAAGCAATTCAATTTCTGGATGTCCGGAATATTTTGAAGATGAACTGTTGCTCTGAAGTTGCTGCAGAATTTTTCAATGATTTTGGATAGCCACTTAAAGCTGCTGATGGTGAATGTGGCAAATTTACCTTTGTGCGTGTTAAGAGGTTTCCTTTTTTCTTTGTGGAGGCAACACTTTGTTTTCTTGCTGACTTGATGATGGCTGTATAGCTAACTCATAATCATTATCATAAATATTTAAAGTTATGATAGCTTCTTTAGCTTCATTTATTAAGTTTAAAATTCCTTACTGTCGTCCACCATATCCGCGTATCTCTCTTCTTCTTTTTCTATTACTCCATTAAATAAGTTCCAACCAATTTTGATCCGTAGATTCGAGCGTAAAAATATAAAGTTCGAGGCATTTGATTTTTTCTTTGATAATTCGTCTTTTGATCTCGTACTGTTGACTTCTTTCTCGGCAGGTTTCGATCTGGTTGTGCGAAGAAATATATATATTTCTTCTATTCATATCAAATAAACAGGTTATGGGTTAAACAACGGTAAGAATTAAACAGTGATATGGATTGAGTAAGGGTTAAAAAAATTAAACAATGATTTCGATTAAATGGATAACGCATGTCGCGAATTATTCAGTCGCGGACTGTGAGTCGATTGTTAGCCAAGTACCACCAATGTTTTCAACGAATTGATTCGTCGTGTTAGTTGATCAGCCTGCTATGGTTTGCTGAGGTGAATTGAGTTGAGTTGTGCTGTGTTGAGTTGAATTGAATTGGACTGGTTGGAACTGTGTTTTGTCTAGCCAATAGTAAAACTTTTATTTGTAAGAGATATCTGTTTCGTTATACAATAGGGTTTATATGAATTAGAGGAGGTAGGAGTGGTTTTCCCATTAGGTGGGCTGTTAAGACTCAATTACAACTTAGACAAAATCCAATGAGAAGATTGGGATGAGAATTTGGACAAAGATGTGGATTTTAGATAAATATTATAAGCGATTGCTAACAAAGACATCTCCCGTGAAAATGAGTTCAGATAAAAACAAAAACAAAAAGTAGCGTGGGAACCTAAGAAATGCAAAATCGGTTAAATGATTCATGGTATTGTTGACATTTATTTACAATGAGAAATTTATTTGATCATTCATTTAGTCGGAGTCTCGCGAATGCGAATTCGCGACAACGCAAGTAAAAAATCAAAGGATTCGCTATTGCTGTCGACCTTCACTTTACCATTGTTGCTGTTTTGTTTCTCACTGCTGTTTAATCTTTGCTCCTACAAATTGTCGTTTGTACTGTTCAACTGCTGAAGTCGCTCGTTGAACTGTAGTGCTGACCGTCGGTAGTGATGCTGAGTGTTGTTACTTATTGACCAGACGGTACTTGTTAACTGATATCTGAACTCTTGAATCGATACTCATTCCTTTTAAAATAAGTCTTTGACTCTCCTTGCAGGAAAAATTTGCCTCGTTGTTAATTGTCGTGAGGAATCGGACTCAGAATACGTATTCAGTAGTTGGATTACCGAATTCAAAAATACAGTGGTAAGGCAATATTGAGAATTAAATGAAACTGGTTGGGTAGAGAAGACTATGGTAGGGAAGACGAATCTTCGACAATAAAAATAAGGGTGAATGAAAGACGCCCAATTTGATAAATCCAACCGACCTCTTGCAAGCACTTTTTCCAGTATATTGGCAACATTTTTTGCAGAAGGTACAGTTATGATTATAGGAGAAAGGGTTCCGTTTGGGACTTATAGACGAAGGCGTACAAATTTAACTTACATCTTACACAATACAGTAAAAACGCACGTACACTCTACATCCATTCAGGCCTCTTCCGATTTTACCAACACTCCTCCTCCTTCGATCCCTTTGTTTCTTTGACATTCTTCGTGTAATAATTAAACACTTTCCATTTTCCATCCCTTCCATTTAATCTTTTTATGTTCTTATATACAGTTTGATACTTTCTGCTTTTGCCGATACTGATGGTTTTAGATCAGGTCTCTTTACCTCATCGGAAAAACTTCAGCATTTTTTCTTTAATAGGCTGAGCTGATGCTGAATTGATTTAACACGACTTGCAGATATTATCTCACTTCCGGCACCAATAATATTATTGTGAAAGTTTCTTCTTTTACTTGTGAGGGAGTGGAGACAAAGAGAGAATATTTCGACAGAAATGCGTCACGTTAATTAATTTTACTGTGGTTTACTACTTACTACACAGTACGATAAAGATATATCGTTAATATAACTGGAGTAAAATACCATTGGAAAAATTGTTCACGAAGAACTAAAGCAGGAAAAGTGGAATGAATGATGTAAGGAGTGGTTCCTTAATGGATACCAGTTCCTTTCATAATTAAGTTGTTTGCAATCTTTTAGGAACATTTATGATATCGAAGATTAGAAATGAAATTATTAGTTAGTCAATGCTTATAATTTTCCAAAAGTTTAATATTATATTACAATCAATTAGTGCTATTGGAAGTAAACACTAGCAAGTGTTAATAATCTTCCAGTATTTAATATTAAATTATAATAGCCAGTATTGGCAAAGTTCACAACTTTCCAGAGTTTGATATCATATTAGTTGATGATATTTCCAACATATTTGTTTAGAATACAGAAATATTTTGAATATCTCGATATATTTATGTCATAAAATACTTCGGTTATTCCGATAAGTACAGAATTAAAATTAAAATAATGATCAATACATAGAAATCTTTTCAATAGAGATTTAAAATTATGAAAATTTTCCAATCGTTTATATCTATTCTTTTAATTAAAATTCTTTAGGAATAATAACTTAGATTATTGTTATTACGTTATTATGGTTTTGTTGTTTATAATACTTGTAATCAATTTCTAAATTATTATTAAATTATCAAAATCAAAATTGATTAAATTCTAATTTTTAGAAAAGAATTACAATCAAAGGAGATGTATGGTCTTTTGGTGTAACACTTTGGGAAGTGCTTAATGGTTGTCACAAATATCCATATAAAGTGATGGCTGATAATGATATGTACAGAAATTTACTTTTTATACAACAGCATGGAACATTAAAGGTTAATATTTTGCATATCATTATCACTTATCAGAATGTATGCTCACCTTATCACTTATCAGGATGTATTCTCATCTAAGAGAACTTATTCAAACGTTGCCTAATATATGTATGGAATATACAAATTATGGTAATTATCTTACTGTAACGTCAATAAAGACAAGAATATTTTCGATATAATAATCACAAATATGATGTCTTTTATTGTCTACCTATTTTATTTTAATCCATTACATTTAGAATTGAAACTCGAGAATTGAATTCCTGCTATTTATTTTTATCTTATTTAGTTTTTAGGTATTATATTTTTAACCTTATCGATGCTTTGAATCTTTCTCTTATAATTGTTTAATTATTTTATTTTTGAAATTTGTTATATTGGAAATTGGGAACTGAGGATAGAATTTTTCTTATTTATATCTTATCTAATTTTTAGATAACACCCCAAGTTTTTAAGTTATCTATACTTTCAGTTTTTGTCTATGCTTTTCTCTTTGTTACGTCGTACCTATATATACTATATCTAATTTGAGAAATTCTAATTTTTCGTGGGTAACCTTTACCCACCATATTTTTGGCGAAGACTTTATACTATCATATTGGAACTGGAATTCAAAACAATATTCTACATTTTGTATCCTTAATTTTACTTTGTTTCGAAATCTAAATTAGGTAATGATTGCAAGTTATCATGAATTTTTAAAATTCCAAAAGAAAAATTGATTTCATTTTTCAGCTTTATTTGGAAAGGCCTGATTTTTCATCAATCAGTTTTTATCAAGAATTTATGCTACCGTGTTGGAGCCACGATCCAGAGCAACGTCCAACGTTTCATTCATTACATCGTCGATTACAAAATGTTACCTGTAGACAAATGAGCGAAGGCTGTTGCTATTGATAATTATGAATTATATTGGGAGATCTCGACATGATAACATATCATTATTTCTGTGTCTTAATTTTTTCGTTTTTCAGTGAATTGATCTTCTCTTGAATATTCCAGATAGAAAAAAAGTTTTTTGCGTATAATAAATTTGTATAAAACAAAAAAGTATTTTTGCGTGTAATAAATTTTGTATAAAATATCATACGGACAGTTAAAAAGCATATAAGACATTTAGGTACATCTTCTAATTTGAATTATGTATTTCACGTATACGTTTGTTAGATCATTTTGATTCCTACTTCGATCAATTGTTATCAGGGTTGAGGCCAGAGCTCAGAGATAATTATCAAACAATCAGGATGATATCATCGCCACAAATATTCGAACAATATTATAGATACCATAAAACTATTTCGAAAAGATTCAACATAAAGATTATAGAAAATTCAAAAATACTTTAGTATCTCTTTAATGATGAAGAGAAAGAGAGAGAGAGCAGTTTGTACCTTGATAACTCTCAGCAAAAGTAGGCAAGAAATTTGAAATCCGAAAAGTGTACTTAATTATATAAAGCCAAGGATAAATTAATATTCATAAGGTTTCAAACTATCGAAATTAACATACAATAAAAACAATAATAATAGAGAATAACGCTGAAAAATGAGGGACGACATAGAGTAATGCAACGCGTGCAATAGCATTGTTATCGGTGGAAAGATTAAGAAATCCTTCGAGTAAGTATGCATCATAACGGTAACAGCGACTGAGAGCAAACGACGAATAGAATGATTAAATGAATAAGAACATTTGTAGCAAGTGGTGTAATGAAATTATCTTTTTATAAATATACATGATTACTTAAATTATGTATATATATGCAATTAGGTGATTACGTTCGCTTTATTCACAAATGCTTACGTGATACATTACTCTCAAAATTTAGAAATAAATAGTTTTATTAGTTTTAAGATGAGTATCATTCAGTACATGATGAAATTTGTTTGATTTATCATATAAACGTAATTTTTCATTTGCCATATCAATCTAATTTTCGATTCATCTCACGAGTTGATTTATAATTCAGCATATGGGGTTAATATTTAGTTCGTCGTAAGAATCTAATTTTTGATTCACAAACTAATATTCAATTTATCGCAAGGATTTGACTTGCGACTCACGGTATGAATCTAATTTTTGATTTAATGTAAAAATCTAATTTTTGATTCATCATAACAATATAATTTTCGGTTCACTTCCACGAGTTTTTGCCATTTCTTCACAAACTGCGTAGAAACATCTCAAATGTTGTCACGTAAATGGAAGGAGAATATGATTACGTTGTTAAGAGTATTACTAACTTCATCGCATCGTCACTCTAATATCAACATTCTCCGCAGCCATCTGCCCGCAAAAAAGAACAAACATCATTTTGAAGTCATATACTTGGGATGGTTATTGTCGCAGTGCCCGGTTGAATATAGCATAACGATATCTGTTAGAACATTGAGGCCTGGTTTTTTCGATAGGATATGCAATTCTAGCCGAGAGTTTTATTGGTGCCTTGTCTATTAATTGATATGAGCTTGGCACTATAATGTGATAGAGGTCGGCTCTTCTCCAGCTGTGAGGTTTCCTTTTTGCGTGATATTAAGATTGAACTATGAGAACTCTATGTTATATTTATCGTTCTTTCAGTTTTAATTCCATACTTATATTTGATATTATTTGTGTTTTATGGAATATCTTAACTGCTAGCGTTAATATCATTAGGATATAACATAATCGTAACTTTTTATGAAATATTTCGTCATTATTATGTTATTTCAATTATTGCTACCCGCGCTTAGCGATTACTGGTGATAATGTCGTCAACGATATTGTTTTTCTTTACTGAATACTATTTAATAGTTGATGATATTCGGAGTACGTAGATGACATTAATTTGTGTTTTTTTTACTAAATATTATTACTAATATATAGATAGTATTCTGAGATCGTTAACTTAGGTATACTTAATATATTATCTTTAATATCACGATTAGATAAGATTTCTGGCTAAATTTGGCATGTGAACTTGATAAAGATGACGAATAAGTTTGATATGGGGACGAGTAAATATTTGATAATAGCCGCATCAGGAGTATTACGTTAAAAACCCAGAAATATTTGACTTTTAATCACGTAAACTTATTCTAATCGAGTTGGTGGTGCAAAAGATTCAATTTTGTGGAAGATTTTAACGATTGCACATAGTTAATGGATGATGTTAATTTTACGATCAGTTATGGCAGAGCAGCGTATAGATTTTAGCCGAAGTTAGTATTCCGAAACATAAAAGATTTTTTATTCCATCAATTTGATAGTCAGAAAAATTTCAGGTATTTGATAAAGCATTTTTGCATGAATATGTCTGATCAGTGGGTAACTGAAGCGAATGACGTTATTGGCAATTATGATGAACCACTAGGCCAACCGGAGGCCCCGGAAGTGAAACTTTTCGGTAAATGGTCATTGGATGAAGTTCACATTTCCGATATTTCTTTAGTAGTAAGTGTCTTGCATACTTTAATTTCCTGTAATCGGAATAAGTAAATGTGTTATATCGCCGTTAAAGAAGAATTCGATTTCTAGTCGTTTATGTGTTACCTGGTTTACCCCTGAAACAATGCTTTACTCATAACAGTACTCCTGTTGAGTTATAGATCTATTTTATTACAGCTTATAATCACATTCGTAAAAAAGATTCTTTTATAATATTTAAACATTAACGCTTATGTTCACATATTACATTATGACTTATGAAGATTTTTTTGTTCATATCTTTTTAAAAGAAATGAAATTGGCAAAAGTGATGCTTTTGCAGGATTATATAGCTGTAAAAGGAAAATCAGCAAAATATCTTCCGCATAGTGCTGGTCGATACCAAGTTAAACGCTTTCGTAAAGCAACATGCCCACTGGTAGAAAGACTTGCATCAACAATGATGATGCATGGCCGAAATAACGGAAAGAAACTAATGACTGTACGTATCGTGAAACATGCTTTCGAAATAATTCATCTGTTATCCGGAGAGGTTCAATTTTATGACAATTTTGATTTTGTAAATAAATTATCATTTTGTCATTAATTTCGAATGAATTCTTCATAAATCGCAGAATATGAAAAAATTTTAGCTACAAAATGTATGAAAATTTCTTGTATGAAAATTTCTATCATGCAAAAGATTTGGTAAAGCATGACTTTTTCTACTAATTAATGTATGATTGTGAAGCTCAAAATACTTTACTCTTTAAATTATAAGTTTCGAAAGATATGTGCGAGATAAATTTGAGTATGAAAAAATATGTATACGAAAGACTGCGATTTGGGAAGGTTAAAATTTCGAAATTGGATTAGATAAGCAAGTATTAAAAGGAAGTATTACAAAGTAAGAAGGAGTTATTTATGTAATATATTATTAGTCCAGTATTCGGAAATTAGAGAATATTTTCTTTAAATGAAATATGAAAAGTTGTTGGGATGCAGCTTATTCCAGAATCCTGTTCAAGTGCTCGTTCATGCTGTAATAAATAGTGGGCCAAGGGAAGACTCAACACGGATTGGTCGTGCAGGTACAGTCAGACGACAAGCTGTTGATGTATCACCTCTTCGCCGTGTAAACCAGGTCTTTTTAATATTTAAAGGCTCTGAGGTAATGCTTATAGATAGGGTTATACCCATTTCCGTCAAGAGCTTTCAAAAAGAAAAAAACGAGAAACTGAGGATTTCTAGTTCTAGATCGGTATATAATTGGAACTTGTTTTTGAAAATCTGGTATTCAAAATTTTCTTTTTTTTGAGTTAAAATTCTATGTTTGTGCAATAATTTCTCTTGTTAAATGGAATTACCCATGTACCTTACTATTTGATAAGACTGAAAACGGCTCGTGATTTTGACCCAGCATTGTTTAAAAACTGTAATTTACTACAGGCTATTTGGCTACTCTGTACTGGTGCACGTGAAGCAGCATTCCGTAATATCAAGTCGATAGCGGAATGTTTGGCAGATGAATTAATTAATGCAGCTAAAGGATCGTCGAATTCATATGCAATCAAAAAGAAAGATGAATTAGAGCGTGTAGCGAAATCGAATCGTTGAGTCGCATGTTTTGTTGAATATATTGTTATATTTGTCAAATGGGAGAAGTTTCTATATTATATTATTAAATATGTGTTGTTATTAAAAGGATTGTTTATGGTAGAATTTCGTGGTACTACACAATATGCATATATATTTGACTTTCGGATTATATTTCTTCCTTATTCCCATTTTAAAATAAATGATTAACAGACCCATAGTCCGAGATTCCATTTATGACTGTTTCTTTCCTTCAGTTCCGTGCCCATCAAGATCAACTGTTGTTATCGAAGAACATTAGGGTTACTAATTCCCTTCATAACTGCCAAAGAATAGACAAGTCCCCATACTTTGCCTGAAAACTTAAAGTGCACATCGAAGCATGTATTGAAATAAAAGTGGTATGGGTTTTAAAATGAAACGGTTCAAATAAATTGGTGACCAGGAAGAAAGGTTGGCATAATGTGTGAGGCATTCTTATTTAGAATATTGCATGGTGCATATACATTAATGGCTTATAACTTCAAGAAATTCCATGAATTTGAAGAGTTATGCTATTCCTTAAACAGTTATAAATGGATAAATGATTCGCATGTGAATTACGGGCGATGCGACAATGACAAGTAATGCAATTAGTGTCGTTTGATTTAAATTATTGTTATTAGTCTTTTAGAACGCTAAAGTATGAGATGCAATCAAACAATTGAACGAAAGTCGAATTAATTTCCATATTTATAACATTTGTATTGAAGGGGTTCGAAATTGCTAAATCAGGTAACCTTACAGAATAGTTATTCCAAAAAATTAAGTGAGAAATAAGTAGCTCTTATGCGCCAGGAAAAATGAAAAAATCATTTATTAAAGAATATTCCAGAATTGAGAATTAAAAATGCGCATAAAAAACATAAATATTTCTTATTATCTATAAATTCCAAGAACAAGAAATTAAACCTAATTATCATTTTAGAATTAAATTAAAATCTTTTCGGTTGAATTTTCCCGAATCTTGATTCATTATATAGTATCGAATTTTAACGAAACTGTTACTTTCAGTTAATGAAATGAAAACGGAACAGGAGGCAACCGATCGTACTGTACGATGTTTCAATCGATTGGAAGCAATATTACGTCGTGACGGTGTTATTCCGGAAATTGGTTTACCTCAGCAAGTTATAGAAGCATTTCTAACACGTTTAGCAAGTTTGGATTCAAATAATCGCTTCGATACTATTTGTGTTGGAGCTGGTGAACGTGAAGGTCGTATTTTGTCACCATTGGTTCAACAGCTACATTACGGTTTAGCGCATGGAATCGGTAGATCTGGAAACTTGACCGAACGTCAACCAAAAGCTATTGGTTCGTCAGTTCTTTCAGAAATCACTAATAAACTTGCCTTGGATGCTATTCGTTATCTTGGAATACCAAGTACAAAAGCAGCTATGGTAATACCGGTTGCAACTGGTATGGCACTTTCACTATGTTTGGGTGCATGGAGGCATACAAAACGTCGTGCCAAATTTGTAGTATTTTTACGCATCGATCAAAAGTCATGCTTTAAATCTATTTTTACGGCTGGCTTCGAACCTATTATAATCGATAGTATTCCGGAAACAATGATAAGTGACGGACTTATTACGGATCTTACTGCTTTAAAAGTTGTTTTGGAGAAGCAAAAGGATGAAATTATTGCTGTGTTAAGTACTACGTCATCTTTTGCTCCTCGGCAACCTGATAATTTAATTACTATCGGTGAACTATGTAGGAAATATGGTGTAAAACATTTGGTAAATAATGCTTACGGTTTACAATCACCAGAATGTCGAAATCGAATTGAAGAAGCTGGAACAGCAGGATATATTGATGCATTTATACAATCAACAGATAAAAATTTTCTGGTACCTGTAGGTGGTTCCATTGTGGCAACATTTAATGAAAAATCGTTGGATATTATATCTAATTTTTATCCAGGACGTGCTTCTATTGTACCATCACGTGATTTGTTGATTACTTTGTTACAGTTAGGTAAAGTTGGATTAAAAGAGCTTTACAACAAGCAACAAACGAATTTTGAAATTTTACATACAGCAATGGAAGAATATGCTAAAATGATTGGACAGAAGGTAAGAAAACCTCGAAATAAATATTGCATATTGGATTAAGCAGATTGATAAATGGATGCGAGGAATTTATTGATTCTGAAGGAAGTAGCATATTATTAATTAGATTTTCCGAATTTTTAATTATTAATTTTTATAGATGATTTATTGATAGATAACATTGCAGACTATGCTATAATTAATTCGGGTCCATAATGAGGTGAAACTAAATTTGAAAAACTTCCTAGCAAGGATAATTTTGCTATTATTACAAGTCTACTAAAATTTCCACTATTCGGTATCAAAGTTTCACAGGATTTGATGTAGCAAATAATTACTTTCAATTAATCCAAATATTTGGTTAGCTGAAATAAGGTCGATCTCAATATCCGACTGCAATAATCTTGTTTCAGGTTATGGAAGTAAAAATGAATCAAATTTCGCTTGCAGTTACATTAAAAGGTTGGACAAATCAACAACAAAATGCATTCGGTGCTCAGTTATTTAGTCGTGGTATCACCGGTGCTCGAACGATACTAAATAGTTTGTCAAAAACAATTGATGGCTATGAATTCCTCAATTTCGGTTCACATACATCACGACAGCATGACGGTTATTTGAATATAGCCTGTGCAATAGGTATGACAACACGAGAAATCGAGGAATTGGTGAAGGTGCTGAAGGAGGAAACTCCGAAATGGGCTTTCGTTTCGTCGAAAGATATGCATATTAAAGGTATATCCATAATATTGGAATTACGTAACATATGTCCTTTTCACAGCTCTCAGTTTTCTGCCAAAATTTAGCACTCGACTTCTAAATTTAAATAGGAATTTCAAATTTAGCTAAACAATGTTTCCTGTTTCTCCTTCATTTTAATGTAAGTTATGACAATTTTTGGTGACTTGTAGAAATATGATTATTCATATAGTTTAAACGAGGTGATGTTCATATCACAGAATCACGATAAAGTAAATACAAGTACGATTATATCTAAAATCATAATTAATATAAAAGCCTTCATAATAGCTATTCACTTCTATACTTCCTTGTTAAACAATATATCGTAAATGTTACGCTCATAATTCTCGGCATCAGCAGTTGTGATTTTATGAGCAAATACTATGATTAGGTTATCATTCTTTCGCTTAAAGATTCTTATATTGAGTTCAGTATAATTCTAAATTCAAGAAATGATTGCCTTGCAGATAGCAGTTCAATAACTCGAAACAGTACAGACTGCATCACGGCATTAGCGTCCACAGAAGGTATGCAAGAAAATGAAAGCTGCGTATAATTTTATTCATATTTACAACGTATTTTTTCGATTCGATCTCTATATTCTTTCAATCATTTCATTTCTTGTTTGTGAATTTTTTCCTAATTTTTATAAAATATTTACAATGTACTATATCCTTTTGTTAAATTGAATAGAAAACAGTGTTCCAAAGTCAACGATAAAGCAAGTCCAAAAAATCCTCATTCGTCAAGAAATAATAAAATGCAGAACAAGAATTTTCAACATCTTTTTTATAAAAGCATCTCGATTTTCATCATTTCGGAATCTTCCAAGAAAATACACTATATATTTCGTTGGAAATCGCCAATGGCAAACTTCTGTTGGAACTTGCAAAGTACTTGAATTAAGAATTTAGATTCAATTAATTATGGTTACAATGATATAATAAGGAAAATAAAGGCGAAAGAGTTAATTAGAAATAAAAAATAAACAAGGATATACCACTTTTAAACCATAATTTAGCATTCTGGAAATGAAGAGCGAAACTTTTTTAAGGCATATTTGATTTATTCTACATACGCATAATATTGCAACAAAATTTCAAAAAACATTCCACATCGGATTATAAATCATTGATTAAAATACAGATCAAATATATTAATCTTATTAAACGTTGCGTTAAAATCTGTACTGAATGTTAACATAAAAACATATGGAAAGTTGGATTAAAGAAGAAATGAGAGCCAGGCTAAAATGTACATCACACCACCGATCGGAGTGTATTTTCTTAAACAGTCTTTACCAGTGATACTGTAATGGTAGCAGGATCCCGAGAAGATGGCCATACCACTGAGTAAAAGCGAAACAGTAAGCCATGGAAAACGTGCCTTATTAGCAAAGAATAGCGTAACTGAATGTATCAGATGATAACGATTACCAGTTTCGAAAGCACGTGTACGTCGCTCATCTGTATTCCCACTTTCACGCAAAGCATGCGCTCCATACGCGCCAAGTGATATTGCCAAAGCACCTGAGAAACCTGCCAAACGAGTCAAATGCGATTCTTTCAAAAGATTCTGCAAAATCAAAAACAGTACAGTTATTATTTTTGAAAATATGCATTAATTTTTAAAGCTTTGATATTCTACTCTGAATGAGTAAGTGAAAAAATATCTTCGAAATCATAAATATATTTTTTAGAGAATGAATCGATTATAAAAAAATATTTGATTTGTCCGGAACTTTGTCTTAAAAATATAGCCAAGTAAACGAGCCATCAAGCTTATATCAAAAATTAAGCTTGTATTTTTGCTAGAAATTATAACCACTCAGTTATCAATACCAAACGTTACTGGTATTTATCAATACCATAAGTTACCAGTGGCATATTAAGTGATTTTGATGACATGGTTGTACGAGCGCTTTTGGTGGACATATTGAATCCATGAAGCTCACCAAATAATCCATCATTATTACTGTTCGATCCAGTTCGAATAACAATAATCGGACGAACTGCAATAATTATACAGATTAAAAAATCGCAAACAGGTGGCGCAGGCGATATATGATAACTGGTCAAGTTGAAATGATCATAGATCATTGCTATAAGTGCTTTTTCTGACATACGTTAAATTTGATCTTTAAACAAAACAATAGAATAAATTTCAGATAACGAAAATTGCCATCTTTCTCTCCTTTTTCTTTAATATCATTATATTATTGCACACTGCAAGAACACAGGTGAATTATTTGGACAGATAACCATCACGATGTTTCACTCAAATTTGAGCAATCATCAAGCTGTTCCACTTAAATTATGTGCCGGAAAAATAAAATCACCATATTACAACTTGATTATTGGCTCATAACATTTAATAAAATAAACAAACTAATTATGTGTGACAGATGAAAGCATTCCAGAAATATTTTAGAAATAACAGTTACAGCAAAGCTCAATTTAATAATTAAAAAGTTGCTTAAAAAAGCATTCCAGAAATATCCCGAAAGCACCAGAAACCTTCCCTGAAGCACCAGCTCAACTTAACAACAAAACAAGCCAATGACCTAAGCCGAACCACTTCCGAGATACCACGCGTAACGCTATGAAGCTTAATTTAACACTTTGTAGCAAATTTAAATCGAGAGACAAATTTTGCATATCGTTCTGCACTCATATCAACCGATTAAACGCGGGATAGTATTAAACCGATGATCTCGAGCGGATTAAACAGTAGGATACTGCCGTGTGAAGGAGTTTCTGGTACGTTGGTAAGACGGAGGCCTCTAAATCCTTCATTTCAAATATTAATTTATAGAGAGTTCTGAAGTTCTGCATTTCAAATATTGATTTGCAGAAAATTCTGAAATCCTTGATTTCAAATACCAATTACACGTTTTAATTTTATGTATCATTTAAATACATCGTTTTGAGATATCACATATGAGATGATTTCAAATTATTCGGAAGTAATATGCTAAAAATTATGCATTTTAAGCTAACAGAATTTGCATTTTATTTAGGTTTTCAATTTATTTAATAATATATTGTCATATTGAGTTTCCATTCATTTAATAATGTGTTGTCGTATCAAATTCCAATTTATTTGATATTATATTATGTTCAGAATATAAACATTTTGATAAACTTAGTATTTAAATGTAAAATTTCTAAAAGTATTCTTGAATCATAGATATAGTCTACTAGTTAGATATTTTTTGAATCATACGTTTCGGAATTCCATTCCCAACAGTCGATGAAATGATGAGAATTTTTCTTTGCTTATTTGTGATCAAAACAAATTATTCTTTGTATTTATTTCTATTATTTATTCTGTCCCAGTTTTCTCTGATATTTTCTTCATTATTTTAATAATTGAATCAAATGCATGACAATCTTCTATTATTATTAGGAATAATTTCACAATCGCTCTATTCGAATTTTAAATCATATATCATAATTTGATTGTGTTGCTAGATGATTATATTATGATATGATTTTATCATTATTCTTCGAACATTGAAGTTAAAAATAGTAAAATTGTCTTTTTGATCCAATGAATCCAAAATCTTTTTGATCCAATCATTTCTTTTTATGTTATAATTTCGCTTCAGTAGTGATGGCTAAATTATTAAAAACAATTAATCTAATATTTTCATTTTTACATATTCAATTCGCCTTATATCATCTCTTACATACAATAGTATCAGTTAAATCAGTAATTTCAACAATATCCGAAATATGCCTAAGTTTATTTTTCAATTTTAAATGCTGAAATTTCAAAATATTTTAAGTTCATCTTTTTTCATTTAATACTGCTATCCCTTTCTTTTGTTTTCCTATCATCTTTTTAAGACAAGGATTTATCCTTTTTATATTCAGTTCTGCTATTTCCCATATGTGGTTATTTGATGGCTATAAGCATTGTTTATTTCTTTAGTCATTTTGTTGTTGTTGTTGTTATCTTCATTGACTAGTAATTTTTAATCAATCATTATTTAATTATTAAATATTTAATGTACAATTAATAAGTAATTAACTGCAAGTGAACTATGAAGTATAGAAAAATGCACACAGATAATTGTAATTAGGGATTAGACACAATCATTTAATACTTTAATAATTAAGTAAATACAAATATAACAATGAAAAGAAAGAACAATTATGAGTAACGGTAATTAAAAATCAATTTTATAATACAATTCCTTGTTATAATCCGTTAAATAATACTCTCGATTTAAGAAAATTGTTAATCCCATGTGATTTTAAATCCGAATTTGTTTACTTAATATTCATTTTTCTAGGCACTTTTTCATTCGAATTCATTTATCTAATATCAATCATTGTTTACTTTCTCATTAGAATTGTTACTTCATCATTCCATCAAACTATTTCAAGTTGTCTTTTGATGTTGCAATAGTAGTAGTATAGTAGTAATAGTAGTATTTAATAATCATTTATATTCCTTGCATAGATTCTCGGGAAATGATTCATTCAGAAACCATTTTCCGTTCAGTGAGTCGAGAAAGGATTGTTATAGACCTTTCCTGAACAGGACGATGCTTCTTCCTCTTTTCATTTCCCTCCATTTCAAAGGATTGAATTTTTAAATTTATAATCTACATTGTATGAAAAGATAAATTGATATAAAGAAGAATTGAAGTGGAATAGCATAAATCACCAACTGCTCTCTTTTTTTCTTTTCGTGAAATATAGAAAATAGAAGAATAGAAAGAGAGATTGAGATAGGAGATAGAAAAAGGAAAATATTAAAGTGAAATTGAAAACTAAAACTTTCTCAATTGTCATCTATCATTATTTAGTCCTTCACTTGAATCAGATTTTGAATTGTATAAAGGTTAAATAATAGTTATTATTAAATCATTATTATAGTAGTAGTAGTAGTAGTAGTTGTTGTTGTTGTTGTTGTTGTTGTTGTTATTATAGATTTTTATTTGTTAGACGATTAAAATTCGAATATAAGAAATTATGCAAAATAATATTTGTGTAGAAAGGATAGTCATAAATGTGGCTTGTTAGCATTAATCTTATCAGTTTCTATGATGTATATTGTTTGCTTTACGAATATAAATTTTTAGATAAATAAATAAACAAACAGTCTTCTTTTCATATTAACAAGTATTAAATTCATTAGTTTACTAAAAATAACAAATTATTATGTACAATGTTTAAATACTCGAACAATCCATTTGCCATATACTTAATTCATCATTTGATTTACAGAAGTTCATTGTCCCCTGAAAAATTGAAATTTTTACAAATCACAAAGAATGCAGAAATAATTTATCATATCATTGGCATCACGTGCATCATATACACAGTAACGACAACATTCATATATCATTTCATTCATTCAAATTTCGATAATATTAGCCCATTTTCCTTCCCTTCGTATTCATCCCAAAACAATGTATATACACATATCTGCGTATGTATGTATGTATGTATGTATGTATATATATATAACATGTAGGGTAATAGTATATTTGCGTGTGTACGTATGTATGTATGTAATATATGTATGTATGTTGTATATATATATCATTGTGGTAGTTATGGATAGAGTTAAAGGCTATGTAAGATTGCATATCTTTTTTCTTGTCACATTTACCAATTTCAATTTCGATTAGTATCTGTTTTGGTATTCTCGTCTTCTCTGCCAATCTCGACTGGAATGCATTATTATCTTTTCAAATTGGCCAAATGCACCCTAGCAATCATTTCGGCGATGACTAACATCAATCAAAGGCTGTTTATGTATATATTGGATATCAGTACTATAGTATTTGTAGTATTAGTAGCAGTAGTAGTATAGTATGAATAAATGAACTTTTGCAGAGTGCCGAATTTTTTTGATTGTATAAAGTAAGTATTCGAATATACTTTTCTATTTTTTATGATGAATTTCTTTTTCTTTGCTTTCAGATTGATTCTGTATCATATCAGATCAGATAATCGGAATATATCGAATAATTGTTACGCAAACAAACAATATGGCACAATCAGATGCATCAATATTACCACTGGAACCTGTTCTTGAAGTTCCACCACCACAAGAAATTAAGATTCTTGAAAGTGCCGAAGACATTCAAGTAAAATTTTGAATCAACTACTACAAATAGGAATGGATGATTGTGAATAATTTAGAATGAGCACGGACGTTGTAACTTTATTAATTCTATTTGGAACATAAGAAAAAAATTGATTCAAAAATTATAATTAACTATTTGTTCCTCTACATTACTGTTGATGTTTAAAGACATCCGTATTTTTTTCTTTTTTTTTAATTTTTATATGAAATGTGATTTTTATGATAAATAAGGAAATTCATCAAATAAATAGGAAAATAAAGGTTAGAATAGATAAGAAAGATAATAAGATATAAGCTAACAATCAATGCTTGTTAATTTTTGCTTCCTTAAATATACAAGTATTTTCTGTCAGAAATCTTTGTGAATGTTTCAGAAGAGGTAGAAATGCATATTGTCTCTCTTTTTTTCATAATTAATTGCTTTTACAGAATCGACGAGCTGAAGTACTTGGACATTACGCACAATTTAAGGAGTTTGCTCGTGCTAAACGTGATCGTCTGGAGGAAGCACGACAATTTCAATACTTTAAACGAGATGCAGACGAGCTGGAAATCTGGATACTTGAAAAGCTGCAAACAGCATCGGAAGAATCATTTCGAGATCCAACTAATTTACAAGTCCGTTTACTTTTCATCAAAGAATTTTTCTTCTGAAGTTTTTTGAATGTAACCATAAACATTTTTAGAAAGCAAATGAATCAGAATCTAATCTGAAAAATTATCAAAAATTTCTTAAAACAAGTTTGAAATGTTGCGAACAAGATTTATAAAAGAAAGTTTTTCATTTCATTTAGAATTGCTATTTGCAGGCTAAAATCCAGAAACATGAAGCATTTGAGGCCGAAGTTCATGCGCATTCAAATGCGATAGCTCAGCTTGATAAAACTGGAACCGATATGATACAGCACCAACATTTTGCTTCTGATACTATCAAGGTGAATGAGTCTTCCATGCACAAAGTCATCTGCATTGATATTTGTTTACTTTTTAGTAAAAATTAATGCAATACGATATAAAAGCAACCTCACTTCATGTCTGAAAATTGGAGAAAGTTCCTAGGAAGGAGTGAGGAACTAAATAGAAAGATGTTTTCCTCGAAGAGGCTTAAGTCTACATTGAAATTAAGAATTGAATAAAACTTAAAACTAGTAAATAATTGGAGTTCCGCTTAATTTACAACAAAGTTTTTTGATTGGAAAAGACATACAGTTCATGTAATAATAGTTCGAAGTAATTAATCGTGGCAAATAATATAATTAATGTAATGTTTTTAATTCATAAGAAAATAACAATTTTTTAGAAAATCGACATTACGTAATCAATCTTTTGGTATAAAATGACACTTTCCAATTTCAGAGACGACTCCATGAACTCCATTCGTTATGGGACCAATTGTTTTTCAAATTGAAAGACAAAGGCATTAAGCTTCAGCAAGCTTTGAAACTTCTGCAATTTATCAGACAGTGCGATGAAGTACTTTACTGGATCCGTGATAAAGAGGCTTTCGTTACAGCCGAAGATTTTGGCCAAGATTTGGAACATGTCGAGGTTTGTTAGTTTTAAAAATTTTTTATAGATAAACCTTTAAATTCAAATATTTTGGAGATTATTGATTGTTTAGGTTTTACAACGGAAATTCGAAGAATTTTTGAAAGAATTGGGTAATCATCAATATCGTATCACGGAAGTTAATCAAGCAGCTGACAAGCTTATTGACGAAGGTCATACAGAGTATGAAACGATCACTCGAAAAAAGATGAAGTTAATGATGCTTGGCATCGCCTGAATACTCTTGCCGCAACACGGTAAAACTTCTTTTTCCGATTATTTCAGATGCTTTTTTGAATATAGCTTATGAGCTTATTTTTTGTAGCTTATTACTGACTTATTTTCTCGAGAAGTTCGACTGGAAATTGCTTCTTTAATTCCAGATAAAATTTAAAAATTCCCCCAAATTTATTTTGCAGACGAGAGGGCTTATTTGGAGCTCATCAGGTACAACGTTTCAACCGTGACATTGATGAAACTTTGGCTTGGATTGGTGAAAAAGATGCTACACTGTCATCGGATGATTATGGACGAGATCTGAATAATGTACAAGCGTTGCAACGTAAACATGAAGGAACAGAACGTGATTTAGCTGCACTGGATGCTAAGGTTTTTCTTCCTAATTGCTTTTTAATACTAAAATCATCAAATTAACCGGATCAGTCAATTGCAGAATTTTCTCGATAGTTTTTAAAACAACTGTATTGTGACTATATTGATTGTTTTCCTTATGTTAGAACGAGATGTCGAAATGTGATATGGTATCTTTTTTGAGACTGGTTCTTAATTTGACTAGAGTTCCAATCAGAACGATTTTTTGAGATGACTTCACTGTCGACGGAAGCGGAACGGCTTGCGCAGGTTCATCCAGACCGAGCTGATGCAATAATTGCAAAAATGAATGAAGCAAAAGAACAATGGGCAGCATTGAAGCGAAAGGCCCAAGCCCGTAAAAATGGATTGGATCGTTCTTACAATCTTCACCGGTTTGTCATTATAAACAAGAATTTTTAATAAAATACCAGCAAAAAAACTAAATTTTAGAACTGGAACAAGACAAGTGAAATTATAAATTTGTATTATTTAGTTAGCGCAGAGAAAACTGGACATCGGTATGGGTAGACTTCGATTAATTGTATATAAATCTTAAAGATTTCATCAGTGATTTAATTTTACTAGCAATTTCAGATTTCTGGCGGATTATCGCGATCTTTGCTCATGGATTAATGACATGAAAGCAGTGATATCCGCCGATGAGTTGGCCAAAGATGTCGCAGGCGCCGAAGCTTTGCTTGAAAGCCATCAAGAACACCGGGTTAGTAGTTACTGGCAAGTTATATGTTCTATTAGATATGATAAGTTATTGATATAATATTTCTGAATAAATGCCTTAATTGTTTATTATTTTTCCTTAGTTGTTTATTTATCTGCTTATTTTAGGGTGAAATTGACGCCAGGGAGGATAGTTTTATGCAAACAGCAGAAGCTGGGCAAAAACTTCTGGATGAGGGAATCGAACAGTCCAATGAGGTTCGAGATAAATTAACACATTTGGCGCAGGAAAAAGCGAGCTTGCTTTCACTATGGGAAGAACGACGAATACTTTACGAACAATGCATGGATTTGCAATTATTTTATCGTGACACTGAACAGGTGATTTTCTGGGAGTAATAGATGATCCGATGATGTTGCTTCGCATTAAATGCTGCTCATTTGGATTTCAATGCATTTTATATTGCGATGGTACTTAAAATGTATCATTTATTTTAATATTTCTAAAGAATAAAAAAGTGTATTAATCCCGAGAGCTGACGGTTACTTAAATGTACTGTTTAATATACTTATAAATATGTGAATACATTTTATATTATGCAGTCGAAAGTGATAGCTATGATATTTTCAGGCTGAAACATGGATGACAAAACAAGAATCATTTTTGTCAAACGATGATTTGGGTGATAGTTTGGATAGTGTTGAGTCGTTGATTAAAAAGCATGAGGATTTTGAGAAATCTTTGGCTGCACAAGAGGAAAAAATTAATGCACTCGATGAATTTGCCACAAAACTAATACAAGGACAACATTACGCAGCTGATGATGTTGGTCGGCGACGAGCATCGCTTCTGAATCGTCGAAAGCAGCTTCTACAAAAGTAAGATTTATAAATATGCAAAATTCAGTAAATCATCTTAGAACTAAGCATGAGGCGACATTAGTTTCTACAATTTCCTAAAATGTAGTTCATTTAATGTGGAAATGACATTGGTTTTTAGGCATCAGAACGGCGGCATCAGCTTGAAAATTCTTTCCGACTACAACAGTTCGATCGTGATTGTGATGAAATGGTTGGCTGGATAAAAGAGAAATTGAAAACCGCTAAAGATGATTCATATCTTGATCCTACTAACATCAGGTGTGTTGTTTATAATTGTGGTAAAATGTTCAATTGCGGATTAAACTAATAGTTTAACCGATAAGCTGCAGGGTTTTCAGTTTCGTCGATCTTGCCCTTGACTTTCCTCATATTTTTGCAAACTATTCACTGCAAAAAATATTGGTAGTTTGGGATATGCATCCTTCATGATTATTTCGTAATTTAAGTTCAAATGTACCTGTATTATAAAAATTTGAATTTGCATACATACGCATTTTAACGTGAAATTTATGAGATTCAATCTTTTAGTCACACAGATTATTGATTTTTAGAGGAAAACTACAGAAACATATGAATTACGAGCAGGAGCTGAAGGCAAATAAGAATCGCCTAGATGATATTAATATAACAGGAACTTCACTGGTTAAGGAAAAACACTATGCTGCATCACATGTAGAGGAACGTTTGAACGAGGTGAATGGGATTTGGGATGAATTGGTTGATGCCACTGCCAAAAAGGTGCAAAACTGAAGGAAGCAGGGGATCAACAACAATTTAATAGGTCATGATATTTATCAGTCAACTAAATTCAGTCAGTAAATTGATTTAATAATTTAAATCAAAGTTGTTTTTTCTTCTTTTTCGTGTTGGTAAAAAGCGGTATTGGTCATGTACTTGATGTTACAAATTGTTTATTATTTTTATGGATGAGTGTACTGTAGTCTTTTACAAAATTCTACTTTTCTACTTAATGTTTAATGAGGCATATTTTAGGAATATTGAGGATATCGAGTTGTGGCTGAGTGAATTAGAAGGGCAACTTGCATCCGAAGATTATGGCAAAGACTTGATTTCCGTTCAAAATCTCCAGAAGAAGCTTGGACTTCTGGAAAGTGATTATAATGCTCATCAAGATCGTATTGATATTATTAATAAGCAGGCAAGAATATTCCATGACGGTGGACATTTTGATGCACCGATGATTTTACGGAAGGAAGAAGCACTGCGTTCAAGGTTTGTTTATGGCATTATTGTGATATGTCATTACTATAAGAACGGCAGTTTATAATTTCCTATTTGTTTAGCAAGTAAAAAACTCGATGTTGTTTATTGTATTATTTCATTTCTATGCTTACATTTTCTTCAGTTTCCTTGAATTAGACAAGATTAAATGATGTTAATTGCTTATATGCAATATGTTATAATATGTTTGCTTAATTCTTCAATTGATCTAGAATGAAGTTCTGTTAATCTTTTAGTACGTTATCTGGAAAGTTATTTCTACCACTTCTTTTTAATATATTTTAGATTAAGCACGCAAATAGTCACTTTTTTTCCTTACGGTGATCATAATTCAAAAATTATTATTGTAGATATGAAGCATTACGTAATCCATTAAATGCACGAAAAGATAAACTGGCCGAATCACTTCGCGGCAATCAGTTGTTTAGAGATATTGATGATGAATTAGCATGGATTCGGGAAAAGGAACAAATCGCTGGCAGTTCAAATCGAGGTAAGAATAAACTGATGATAGTTTATTCGGTGTATCTGAACCGCAAATATTCCATTACACTATGAATTCTAAAGAGAACACAATTCTATAGAACGTTTATTTTTTTGCAGGGCGTGACTTAATCGGTGTTCAAAATTTGATCAAAAACAACAGGCTTTGATTGCTGAAATTGCAAACCATGAATCCCAGGTTGAAGCCGTAGCTCAAGCAGCAGAAGCAATGATCCAACAAGGCCATTTTCTTGCTGTAGACATCCGTGAAAAACTTGCACAGTTACGCGATGGTTGGAGAAATTTAAAGATAAAAGCAGATAAACGCCGGCAGGATTTAGATGATTCGTTACAGGTAATGGATTTCATTGCTTTTCTGTAGGCTATCTATTCTGCGATGTTATTTGCCTATGGAGTTTCAGTTTCTTATTTGAATGAAATCAGTTGTTGTAAGTAACGCTTTTAGAAAGTCCTGGAATATAACTAAGTTTCTAGTGAAGACTGAATAGAATTTCATATCTGCGGTTTTTTTATACAAAAAAGCGGTCCTAAAGTCGAAGATTTCCAGCTTCACACGTTTCAGTTTCTTGATAGTTGTTGTACATTACATATTCAAGCCAAACTATTTTTTTAAGGCTCATCAGTATCTGGCTGATGCAAATGAGGCGGAATCTTGGATGCGTGAGAAAGAACCAGTTGTTGGTAGCACTGATTATGGTAAAGATGAGGATAGTGCAGAATCATTACTTAAGAAACATCGCGCTTTGATGTCTGATTTGGAAGCTTTCAAATCAACAATTGATGTAAGCAGAAATTCCAAGTTTAAAATTCGTAATAAATAATGATGAAATACCTCAGAAAAACAATGGAAACTATATTTCAGCTATATATATGCTAAATAGTTGGAATTTCAAAATTCATTTAAATTGAATGAGTTTTACTGGATCTTCATAACATAAGAATATTTTTGATCCGAAGATAATTCTAGGAATTGCGCAAGCAAGCACTTCAGTGCAAATATCAGGACCAATCAGGTGGACAGCGTGGACGAGAGTGTGTTATGGCATTATATGATTATACGGAGAAATCACCAAGAGAAGTGTCCATTAAAAAGGGTGATGTCATCACGCTGTTGAATTCATCAAATAAGGTATTCTTTTGAAAATATTTTTCAAAAATTATGAAGTAGAATGATCACTGTGAATTAGTTATCGATTTTTTGTTCTTTCCATTGTAGATGTACCAATTTTTATCAGATCATGAGCTTTTAGGATTGGTGGAAAGTAGAAGTAAATGATCGTCAGGGGTTTGTACCTGCTGCTTATGTAAAAAGTTGAAGCAGGTACTGCACAAAAAGCTGCATCTGAACAGGTAATATCGGAATGTTTCTATATATTGTATAAATATTGATCTAATTTGCACTTATAAAATGTTCTGGAGAAACAACTCCTAATACATTGTGAGTTACCCTAATAGTAGTATTTTATCTATTGAAATAGAAATGATTATCGGTTGCTTGTCATTTGGTGCTTAATATATTCAGAGAAATATTATAATTATCAATTATTTTGAATATGAACGTCTGAGTCTTCATGAATTATAATATTTTTCGATTGTTTTACCAAAACCTACATCGAACTTCATGAAGATTTCTCGTTATTAGACTTCTATTTGAGAATCTTCATATTTTTAATCTAAAAATTATATCCGTGAATACCTGTTCCCAATGCCTTTCTTCAGTTATACATGAATTGCAGGGTCCATCATTAATCGGGGTTAAACAAGGGAGATTGAAGATCAGTACCATAAACTTGTTCTGCTTGGTGAAACAAGAAAGCGAAAACTTGAGGAAGCTTGCAAGGGCTATCAACTGCTTCGTGAAGCTAACGATTTAGCAGAATGGATACGATCGAGAGTATGGTTACTTTATTAGAGCTTTTATGAAATTCTTTCCTTTTTTCTTGACATTCGGAAAAGTTGCATTGAACAAGCAATTACAAGAAATGATAAGGAGATAGTTTTATCATCAATGATTTATTTATTATCCTAAACAATATCAGAAATAATATAGTTTAGGATATAAATTTAATTTCATCTTTCAGTACCTAATACTGTAACCTAATACTGCGAGTCACCATTTTATAGCCATAAAATGTACGTTATTTTTCATATGCTCACAGTGAGAGATGGGACACTTAGTCGAAGAATCAGTGAAAATAATAGAATTTTGCAGTGATCATACTGTTATTATTATTGTTTATATTATAACTTTATAATTAAAGGATTTAAATCATATGCTTTCCAGGAAGCTGTTGCTGCACAGCATGAAATTGGTAATGATCTGGAACAAGTGGAAATATTGCAAAAGAAATTCGATGATTTTAAGGGTGATCTTAAAGCGAATGAAATACGACTGCAAGAAATGAACCAAATTGCAACAGCATTAACATCTGTTGGACAAACTGAAACAGCTGTACGAATTCGGCAGCAAATTGAGGTATAACCAATTGTTTAACTTATTAGCGAGATAACACGTATTTAACATGAACTGCAGCTGTTATCTTAGGCTGCATTTACAGCATAATATTTGCAATTAATGATAACGCTCAAATATTGTAGCATGCTATATTGCAGTAAAATTGATTTGCCAAGTACGACATTTTTTTTTCACTTTTTCTTTAATGGATAATTTAACCGAAGTACGTTTTCCTATTTAATCGCCTTGATATTTGCGATTTTTTTATGGTGGATAATTCATTGAAGTACATATTTCTATTTGTATTTGTTTTCTATTTGTAAATCTTCCTATTTGTTTTCTGTTTGTAAATCTTCCTTTTTATAAATTCTAAAGTCGGTATGACTTTTTTTTATTCACTTACTAATTGGCTTTTAAGGATTTGAATGCTCGTTGGCGTGCATTAGAAGAACAAACAGAGCAACGTGAGCAACAACTTGGTTCAGCTCACGAAGTTCAAAGATTCCACCGAGACGTTGATGAGACGAAAGACTGGATTATAGAGAAAGATGATGCTCTTGATTCGGAAGATTTTGGCCGTGATCTGCGATCAGTTCAAGCATTACAAAGAAAGCATGAAGGTGTTGAACGTGATCTGGCAGCATTGGGCGACAAAGTATGGCCAGTTTTTAATATCTGACCTTCGTTATTTCGGTATAGATGTTTAGTATGTTTTATCACTATAGATGATATTTTAGGGAAAGGATCATACTATCTTATGTAAAATAAGTAGGATAATTCAACATTTTATGGGAATATAGATAGAATGTTAATTTTTGTCTATTTGTTCTAGATCAAAACATTGGATGAGAAAGCAAATCGTTTACGACAAACTCATCCAGAAGCAGCAGAACAAATTTATGATTTGCAACGAGAATTAAGTGAACAGTGGAACCGCCTTACTGCAAAAGCGAATGACCGTAAAGAAAAATTACTAGATAGTTATGATTATCAACGATTTCTGTCTGATTTTCGTGACTTGATGCAGTGGACTGCAGCAATGAATCAACTCGGTTGGTTGTTACTCAATAAAAATATAATAACTTCTTGTACTAAAAATCTCATTCCCAAAAAGTTCACATACTTATTAATTGATATTAGATATTACTAAATGTTTTTTAAACATTAGGGAAATTAACATACTTGATTGATTGGAAAGTTGTCTAAGAATAATACATGACAATAATTGCCTTTATCTAAGCACAAGCCAATTGATCTCTTATGGTTCTTTATGACTTTTCTCCCTTTTGAAGACTTAAAAATTTGAAATTATGAGGAATATCGATTCATTTCCGACTGTTTTTATCTCTACCATGAACAAACAACTCAACTGAAGAAAAGACTCAATCGATTTTTGGACAAAAAGATGAAATCAAATACTCCAATTATGTCAAATTTAATTACCATAGTTAAATTGCTAACCAAATTATCTTTTCAGTATCGAGTGATGAACTCGCGAATGATGTTACTGGAGCAGAAGCATTGCTGGAACGTCATCAAGAATACCGAACAGAAATTGACTCACGTGCTGCAACATTTGAAGTATTCGAACAGTTTGGCAATCAGCTGTTGAATAGCCATCATTATGCATCAGAGAATATCAAGCAACGTCTCCAAGATGTCACCAATGCTCGGCATAAACTTGAAGAGTAATTTGAAGAATTATTTCCTTAGATTTATATATTTACATTGAAATTAAAAGCTCATTGATCGATATGAAGCGGAAAAATTCGCACTAATTGACAGATCATCATGTTTATTAAAGAATTCAGAGCTTGGTTTCGTTGCAAACGTAACTGGAAAATTTTGGATACTGATGATGGTGTAAATAAAATTGTTAATGTTTTTAATTTTTCAGTTCTTGGGTTCACCGTCGACATATTCTGGATCAATGCTTAGAATTGCAGCTATTTTATCGTGATTGTGAACAAGCCGATACATGGATGAGTGCGCGGGAAGCATTCCTGAGTCAAGAAGATACGGGTGATAATGTGGAGAGTTTAATCAAGAAGCATGAAGACTTCGATAAGGTTCAGAGCTTTTTATAATCTTTTAAGAGATAAATTTCGTATTGGTAATATATACTTTCAAATTATGCGCTGCATTTTCTTCGGTATTATCTCACAGAAAATAAAATTGAAATTTTTTTTAATATATTCATATTTTCAGGCCATAGCATCACAACAGGAAAAAATATTAGCGCTCCAAACGTTTGCAAATCAGCTGATTAATTCGGATCACTATGACAAGAATGCTGTGATTGAAAAGCGTGATCAAATCCTGCATCGATGGGATCGTTTAAAAGCTGCTTTGATTGAAAAACGGAGTAAATTGGGCGAATCGCAAACATTACAACAATTTTCGCGTGATGCAGATGAGATCGAGAATTGGATTGCAGAAAAATTCCAAGTTGCTCAAGAGGAAAGTTACCGTGATCCGACTCATATTCAGCAAAAACATCAGAAACAGCAAGCGTTCGAAGCCGAATTAGCTGCAAATGCTGATAGAATTGCGACACTGATTACCGCTGGTCAAAATCTTATCGATGCTAGTAAATGTGCAGGCGGAGAGGTGAACAATAACTAAATTTAAAAAATTTTTTGGAATCTATTTCGTTTTAATTGTGAGCTCTGGTTTTCCTGACTTTTTAGTGTCTTTTTGGACACCTGAAAGGGAAGTTTAATGCCTTTTGAATTGTTAAAATTTTCAGTTTTTTCTACATAGCTTCGAACTTGTTCATTATGTGTTATCTTGTATCGGGAATTAAAATACAGTGCATTATTTTCAGGACGCTGTGTCTCAACGACTAAAAGCTTTAAACGATCAGTGGGAATTGCTAGTGAAAACAACTTCTGAGAAGAGTTATCGCTTGAAAGAGGCTAACAAGCAAAAAAGTTTTATGGCAGCTGTTAAAGATCTTGAATTTTGGCTTGGTGAAGTCGAAAGTTAGTTTCAGAATTACCTCATTGAAAAGAATGAAAAAAAGATGAAATAATTTGGTGCGTAGCATCATGATTCTTTCGAAAAATTGGTAAAGTGTCACGTTGGATACATCTTTATGCTAACATCAATAAATATATGTTGTATTGAACAGTAATGCTGCATCCGAATGAATGAACGAGATGCAAAAGATTTCAATAAATTTTTATATTAAAGAAATTTCAGAATTCTTGAGGAAAGTTGGATTTCCAAAAAAGCATTTATTTTTGCAGGTTTACTTGCGTCGGAAGATTATGGGAAAGATCTGACTAGTATCGAAAATCTCCTAAAGAAGCATCAACTCTTGGAAGCAGATATAGCAGCACATGCTGATCGTGTTAACGAAATGAATATGCAAGCTGATAATCTTCTTGAAAGTGAGCAGTTCGATCAGCCTGAAATAAGCAATCGTCGAAAGGTAATTTGTGAAACATTATTTTCTCTCCGAATAATTCGAGATCTTTTGATGACATAGATCGGATAAAAGTAAATTATCCAGTTTTGTAGGAGTGTGTAGATAATAGATATCTGGCATTCCTATTTTGTGGTCTTTACGCATTAATTAATATTTATTTTTATTAGTTTCATAGAACTTCATCGCTTGCTGTAATTTAATTGCTTCATTAGGTTATTCAGTCATATGTTCGGATTAATATATCTATGAATATAATTTGTGAAGCAACATCCTATTTTCCCGTTTTCTGCTATGTTGCTGTTGACCTCGTTGCGCACTTTGAAATCTTTTTCTAACATTTATGCTTTATAAACTTTTTAGATCAAGAGAGAAAATGAGAAAAAAGTCTTGTCGCATGTTGTTGATACTGAAAACACACTGAGCTTTTAAAAATTCTGACTCCGCCGTCGTTATGTGCGCCGACGGAACAGTGTCACGATTTTTTCATTTACTTTACGATAAATTACAGGCTATAAACGAACGTCATGAGAAAGTTCGCGAAATGGCAAATATTCGACGCGATAAGTTGAATAAAGCTATCACTGTCTATCAATTTTTGCGTGATATGGATGATGAGGAATCATGGATTAAGTGAGCTTTTCTTAGTTCACTCATATTTTAAGTCTAGTATTCCTGGAATTACTGAAAGTGCTGTTAATTTTTATCTGCCGAACAATTTTATTACTTTATTTTATGTTGTTAATTTATCTTGTTTTACAGAGAGAAGAAACTACTTGTTTCGAGCGAAGATTATGGACGTGATTTGACCGGTGTGCAAAATTTGCGCAAAAACATCGTCGTCTTGATAATGAGCTGGTTTCACATGAATCACAAGTAGATCTTGTTCGTGATAAGGGCTTGGAATTGATAAATATTTCGGATACTGCTGCTCCGGAAATAAGGAAACGCATGCAAGCATTAGAAGAAAGCTGGAATGAAATACGAAATATTACCGGGAAAAGGTTGACTTATTAGTTTATTAGAGCCATAAGAAATTTCATTTTTTGAAGTTATATATTTACGAAAAATACCCTCAGTGAAAGTTCTGGCAAATAATTAGAATAAAAAGCAAATTTCGTTTCTGACGTATCCCTTTTTCAAATGATATCATTTGAGGCAGCAAAAACTTGGTGAGAGTGAAGATTTCCAAATATTTGTGGGTAAAGTGGAAGAAGAAGAAGCGTGGATGAATGAAAAGCAGCAAATTCTATCATCAGATAATTTTGGTGAAAATATGGCCGGTGTCCAAGGTTTGCTGAAAAAGCATGATGCTTTTGAAGCTGATCTTACGCTTCACACCCAACGTATAGACAATTTGATCGCTGAAGGTCAAAAGGTATTGTTTATTTTACCATAATTCAAAGATGAAATTATTACTTTTAGGCAAAGATGAAATTACTACTTTTTATCATAAATTAGTCATAATCTAGTTTATTTTAGTTTTTTTTCTTTTTAGAATTTTTTGTTATGAATATTGCTTTTAAGATATGTTGACTGAAAATACCTGTATTGAATTCCATTCATAGGTCGTATACTGATAACTTTGTAAAACTAATATATGGAAAAATGGCTATTGTAGATTCCAAATTTTGCAATAAATGTTAAGATAGTTATAAAAAGTTTAGTTGGAATAAAGATTTGTAAAATCCAAATTTCTGCTACTTTGTGAACTTTGGAATTTACGGACCACTCAAATTATTACTTAGTATTTCCTTCCAGCTAATTGATGATGGTAATCATCATAGTCCAAGCATTAAAGCACGTTGTGATCAATTAAATACACGCCTTGATGAGATTGCTGAATTAGCCCGACGTCGCTTACAACGACTTCAAGACAACAGCGCTTATTTGCAGTTTATGTGGAAATGCGATGTCGTCGAGAGCTGGATCGGTAAATGCTTCCATTTTTCACTTTTTTCTTTCCGGTCCATTTTTTTGCATAGATGTATATGTGTATGTGTAGTTTTTATTTCAACCTCAATCCAGCAGGATTTTTTCAGTAGAAGATTTTTCAGCGGAAAAAGAGCAACAAGTACGATCGGATGATTTTGGACGTGATTTATCGTCGGTACAAATTCTTCTAACTAAACAGGAAGCATTCGATGCAGGTTTAAATGCTTTTGAGCACGAAGGTATTCAACGTATCACAGAACTCAAAGATCAACTCGTAAATGCTCATCATGCACAAACACCGAATATCGAGAAGCGACACGGAAATGTCATCGGGCGCTGGCAACAGCTTCTTACAAATTCAGAATCAAGACGCCAGAGACTGTTGAAGATGCAAGATCAGTACAAACAAATCGAAGAACTTTATCTTACTTTTGCAAAAAAGTTTGTACTATTTATAGCAATATTTGTTTTCTCAAAATTTTAAGATCGTTGTCAGAGTATTATGAAACCGATTTTCTAGCATAGCTTTAATTGTCTTTTGGCAGTAAGGACACTTAGTATTTATTGGCATTCGAATTTTGAAAGATTAAATTCCTAAACATTATTTATTTTATCATCAGAAAAACTGGAAGATTTAGTAAAATCACATTAAATATATTTTTGAAATTGTGATCCTTAGGCTTCCGCTTTCAATTCATGGTTCGAGAACGCAGAAGAAGATTTGACAGATCCAGTACGTTGTAATTCGTTGGAAGAGATTAGCGCTTTACGTGAAGCTCATGCCGAGTTCCATAAATCGTTGTCAACAGCTGAGGAAGATTTCAGACAGTTGCAATTACTTGATAAACAAATTACATCATTCAATGTTGGACCAAATCCATATACATGGTTCACAATGGATGCGCTGGAAGAAACATGGCGTAATTTGCAAAAAATCATTAAAGTTAGCGGATCTTACTTACATTTAAAGCACACAGAATTATGTCGATTTATGTAATCTATATGGATTCGAGTAAAAATTCGAGATTTTTTGCAATCACAAAAATTTATTAAATGTTAAAGAAAATTTCGTAAATTTTAATTAAAATTTTTGCGTGAAATTCAGGAACGCGAAATGGAATTGCAAAAAGAACATCGTCGCCAGGAAGATAACGACAAATTACGTCGTGATTTTGCTCGTCAGGCAAATGCATTCCATCAATGGCTTACTGAAACTCGTGCATCAATGATGGAAACAAGTGGGACACTTGAAGAGCAACTCGAACTATTGAAAAAGAAAGTAAATTTCTATCAAATTTTTCTCAGGTCTTTTGTTAAGTGACGCATAGGGCATTCAAAATAATTTTTCCGATATCATCTATTTTTCCTCATATCTTTTCGTGTCTGAACAACACCCAGTGTGCTATTTAACTTTTCTCTGCACATCTTTCGCTGGCATCATCACTATTTTTCTTATTCTAAAATGCAAGTGAATAGTTCTGGGAGAGACCAGTTAGCTGTTTGCTCTGTATTCGGACTGCTTCTCTAAATATTGTTTATTGCAGGCAGTGGATGTGAAAAATAATCGTATTCAGTTGAAGAAAATTGAAGATTTAGGCGCTCTATTAGAAGAATACCTCATCCTGGATAATCGTTACACCGAACATAGGTATGTGTTTGTCCAATAATTCATATTTTGTTTGTTTTTTTCTTTTTTTGTGATAACAATCGATTGTATTGTTCAAGTTTCACCGATTTTTCTTTAGTTTAGATTTTGCGTTTAACCTTTCGGAGAGGCAAAACCTATTGCTTGTATTTGTACGATTATCCAAATAATGAAATAAATAGATGAATAACTAACTCTTTTTGACTTTTTATTTTTTGTAATTTGTAGCACTGTTGGCTTAGCTCAAGCTTGGGATCAACTTGATCAACTTGCAATGAGAATGCAGCACAATCTTGAGCAACAAATTCAAGCACGCAATCAGTCCGGTGTTACTGAAGAAGCTCTTCGCGAATTCTCCATGATGTTCAAACATTTCGATAAGGTAAGTTTGCTTGTTTCGAAATGATATGAAGTTAATTTCGAACTGTTGAAATTTATGTGCTTCAAATACCTTTCATTTTGTATTTGATTTTTTTTATTCATTTCTTATTATTTTCTTGTATTATTCTTTACTGGTATTCAGGAAAAATGCGGACGTCTCGACCATCAACAGTTCAAGAGTTGTTTGCGAGCACTTGGTTACGATTTACCAATGGTTGATGAAGGACAACCGGAACCGGAATTCCAGCGAATTTTAGATATTGTAGATCCAAATCGAGATGGTTATGTTACGCTACAGGAATACATGGCATTTATGATCTCAAAGGAAACTGAAAATATTCAATCAAGTGAAGAAATTGAAAGTGCATTTCGTGCTTTGTCGAAAGAATTTCGGCCGTATGTCACGGCTGAAGAACTGTACGCGGTAAGTAATTTTTGATTTCTGAACTGACATGATTTTTCGGGTTAATCCATCTAAACTTTTTTCCAGGCTTTTAATAAGCAATTTATCTCTCTAGAAAATGTATATCTGAAAATAATAGTATTTTCTCTTTCAAAGTTTGATAAGATTATTTTCCATTAAATTCAATTTCTACCTATTAAATAGGATATGGAAGCACAGTGAAAAGTATTTCTAAAAGCTCTGAGCAAGCTCAACAATATTTATTTGTTCGCGTATTGATAAAAGTGTAAAGTTAGAATCATTAACGACTTGAGGATTGATATAAGTCTTCTTGAAGTTTGTATCTTAACGAAATCCAATTTAAGATACATATGTATATCAAAACTAAGATTTAATGCTTTTTTAATACAAAGATTATATGTTGTAACATGCGGTTTTTTTGTACAAAGATAGTGTTGTTACTATTGAAAAAATTTGCAGAATCTTACACCCGAACAAGCAGAGTATTGTATTAAACGTATGAAGCCGTATACAGATGCCATTTCGGGTCGAACGATACCAGGAGCCCTGGACTATGAACAATTCGTACATACCCTGTTCCAGAGTTAATCACATTTTCTTTTGTTCTTTCAAACTTATCTTTGTTTAAATATTGATTAAATTGTATCATTTAATTCCAAGTATCATTTATTTCATTTGGAGTTATGTGAAAGATTTTTGCGAGGATTATTTATTCACATTTTAACCAACACTGAGAGGAAACTATTGCCATTCTGCATTTACTTAATTCTTAAGCTCATTTTCTGATCATATTTTTCGACACTATTCGCAATCATTTTTATTCAAAATGTTTGGTCCATTATATTATTGATAATGTATGAAGCTTAAAAAAATAGAAAGTGCATGATTAAAGGCAGTCGGTGAAAATCTTCATCGATACAAAGAATCTTCAGTTTTTATGAAGAATATGTCAAAAAGAATTCATAGTGTCAGAAATTCAATTTGAGATGATTCAAAAATGAAATGTTTCGGAATTGTTCAACTTCATGAAAGAACTTCATTGAAATTATTCTTTTTTCAAGCAAAATTAGGCCGAAAAGGCATTGAAATTTCCGTTGGGGAGAGGATGATGTTGAGGTTGATGGAGAATATTTCGATTTTAAGTAGAGAAAAAGATTAGAAATAGGATAAATGAAAATTAGAAAAACAGTTTTGAGATGCGGTTATGAAGAAATATTCTTATCGACCTTGACATTACTCTTTTCGAGTGCACGGCTTTTAGTGATATACAGATGTAGGAATATAAAAATTTGGATTTGAACATATCAGTTCATGGACATTATTTTCCGGCGCGGCTGACTTTGGACGAAAATATTAAGTGGATAGAGATGACTTGTCACTGCTAGATTTATGAAAATAATTTATTTGTCAGTGGGGCGTTCTAATAAGAAAGAAATATCAGAAATCATGGAATAAACGAATTAAGACTCCTTAAAAGCAATGTTGAGAAATCGTTCTTTGGAAAGATTTAGAAGGCGTTATGGCGTGAAAATAATGAGTTTGAATTGCACCTAAAAAACATGAGGTGAGGGATATTGGATATATTACTTTGACACTTTGTTCTTGTCTATTCATGAATGACGCAGCAGGTAGTGCTCATATTGGGAAAATGATATATTAACCAAGCATAAAACCTCAAATGGAAAAAAAAGCGAGAAAGTCGATGGATGAAGAGGTAGTTAAATTGTATCTAGAGAATATGGAATGATGAAGCTATTATTTGTAAAAATGAATGATTCATGAATAGAACATTTTTAAAGCTAAAGAGGAGGATGAGGTATAAGTGAAATTTTAGAGAAAGAGTACGGAGAATATCAATTTCAGTTTCAAAATGGAGATTAAATTTCATTTTAGTGCCAGTTTTATTTTTACATGAAATCATCTCGAGCTTCTTTTGGCATAATATCTGTTTGCACAGCATCAAAAAGACGCTCCGGTTCCATTAACAATATTTGATGCAATCGTTGTCGGGCTAATACACTTCCGGTACAAGTAATTAACAACTGGTCATGATCCGTCGTACGGCTCATTATTTCATCTACGCCAGACCATTTCTAAAACAAATTGTTATTCTGCAACTGAAAAAATCATTATTATTGAAATATGACTAACCATCACTCTCAATTATAGCTTGATGATAAATGACAGATTGCTATATATATGTATATACACGAAAGATTGATTACTTATTTCTTAATATGTCAATATTACTTTTCTTAATATGTAAATATTGTAAGTAAATAAATATTACTTATTATTATTATACAAAATCAGGGAATATTAAATTTTTCCTAATTTTAATCCATGATGAATTATTTAAAAGAACAATATCAAAGAAACAAAATTACTATCATTTAAGTGTATATCAATGATATATTATTTATTAATTTGATAAATATTTTTCAATCACTAAATAATGAAGATTTTACTTGAATCTCTATATCGATGAGATGTCTTTTAGAGCTTTCAGACAAGCTCAAATTCGTCAAATATATAATAAAGAAAGTTTAAATATAATAAAGAAAGTGATGAACAATAAATCAATTTTTTTTTTTAATCATGATGGATCCAATCTTTATTATCGAAAAAGCAGTGATATATATATACCTTAAGTGCAGCATTGATTCGTTGCAAACTAAGGTCTTTATGACAACAAAGTTCGCCGGATACGATTACTGGAGAATCTGATTCGCCAAAATCCCAATCGTATTTCGAACTATTACCATTACTACTAGAACCATTATCAATGTTACTATTTTGCATGATTCGAAGAGCATCAAATTCGGCCGTTATAGCGATATGATGAAACGCGCGAAATGCCACCTGATTTGAAAAATAACAAATAAAACTCCAGTAAAGTTGAAAACATTTCTAAATTCCGAGATTTGAAACTTTTAAGGTCTTTTTACAACTTCAATCGTTTTACAACAAATATTCATACGAACAAGTAAGTGATTTTACAGTAGTTCGAGCTCTATTACAACATTAATTAAATATTGGTGTGGTAGGATGGCATTAATAAGCGAAGTTATTCTTAGCAGAAAGTGGAAAAATTTTTAGTAGAAAAATTTTTAGCAGAAGGAACTCAGCCGCCAAACTTTAACTAATTCCTTTAATGGAAATAATCTTTCTTGGATTTGAAATAAAAATTCGTTGATGACAAGTAACGAAAAAAGTTACAGTATAGAGTGCAGACCATTGTTCTGGTCTTGTGAAAATTGAAGCAACTTTCTTTCCTTGCATCATACCACCCAATCGAAAACGTATAAAATTCGCATAAGCAAATTGCCTGCCGGCTAAATAACGCAAAAATGCGAAGAGTATTTCACCAGAATTATATGATATATCAATAGTTTCTGGATTATCTGGTAAATCGTCCAGCTATAACAATCACAACTAATGTGTTTCAAGCATCTTCGCATATCATAGGAAAAAAGATTTTACGTATTAATTATTTCATTTTCATTAAACGTTAATCAAAACTACTGGTTAATACAATGAGAAAAATCCGAATATAAATCCTGTAAAGAAATAATAAAATATTTTAAAGGGAATTAAGCGGAATATGAAACTATTCAAATTCAAAACTTTAATTTCAAACGAAGAAATTCATTAACAAATTTGAATAACGATTAAATACAACAATATTCTGCTCCATTTATTTTCACCTTTTCAAAATAAATTGGATGCTTATTCATCAACTCATCAGATGTCCGTTTACCATGTAATATTCCAACAGTGAATTGTAAAAATAAAATGATAGCATGTATTCTTCGTAATGCACAACGCTCGTACACTCCTTCTGCTCTTAACCAGTTATCAATGACAAAACATAGCATTTCAACTTTTGACCCATATCTGCAAAAATAATCAGATAAAAAATTAAATTTCAAAATTAAGATTGAAAATCATTTCAAAAGATTGATTTACATATTTCTTTCATGAAACAAGTAAAATGGCATCTTTTACACAGTGCGATATTTCTTTTTATTTAATGTGTTAGAAGGCGTGTTATATGCTCATTTTTCTTGTTTGCGATTCTTACATCTCTCTAGTTGGATAAATTATTAACAAAATACTCTTGAACTTTTAAAAGAGAATTTATTCATAAATTTATTACCTCTGAGAATATTGCACAAATCCTTCAAGTCGCATTGGGCCTAACGATATCTCATTAACAAATTGTTTTAGCGCATCGTGATGATAATAGCAAAAAGTTTCAATTGCTTGTGTAAGATTATTCGCTAAAGGGTTTACCAAGGGTGATAGTGGTTTCAACATCAACATCTGGAATTTAATATTTTCGAAAATTTACTTAGTTCATTTCAATGACATTAACTATTTTATAAATCAGCAAGCTTAAATTCATTTAAAAAATCTACCATCATTTCCTTAGTAAGAATGATATTTATTCATACCTTTGAAATTTCATACCTCTTGAAATTGTTTTGAAATAATATACAAATACTTACGATTTGACGTTTGACGACCAATAAAATATCCCAAACTATCCACGGGAAAGACCGAAATTCAGAAGATGATCTAAAAGCATTGGCATACGTCACCGCATACCATGCTTTCGCTTTCATAATCAGCGCCATATTCCAGCGCACTCCACGTTTTCCGAATGCATCCATTGTAACAAAATCTGATTCTTCTCCGAATTCCTACAAACTGTCAAACATTTTGGTTATCAAACTTTATGTGAATTTTTCCAAATTATTTTAGTGAAAATTCCGTTGTCATGATATTTTTTTGAATAAAAACTTTTCTTAATAAACCAATATACCTTGAAAAATTCACGCCTAAAATATGCAAAAATGCGACTGTATCGTAGTTCGACAATTTTATCCGAATGATAAAAAGAATAATCATCTTTCTCCATTTCAGTAATTCGTTTGATTGTTATGCTATGTCCGGATATTATAGATGCTTCATCAGAAATTCCATATTCATCCAATAATTGCTAAAAATCCATCGCAAAAAAGTAGACCCTTAATCCTCATTTAATTGCTTGTAGAATAGGCTGCGGATGGTTATTTGAATTGTTTGATCATAGATGACAGTAGTATCTTGTCAACTTTTTAAGAATTTTTAAAATTGCACTGCACCATTATTAACACATTGGATCCAAAAAATGTACAAAATATTAGAAGTAAATATAAATAAAATATACACATACCTGTATTCTTGAAAAATATTCATCCCTCAAATGCAAACTGCTTTGGATCAGTTTCGGATGTTCACGAAACAAGCTTTCGTCATAAAGCTGTGGATCACAATAATCGGCAAATTTTGACTTCTGTACTATTTCTGAGATATCCTCAACTTTTCTTGCTTTCCTGATACATCAGATTTTTAGTACGAGGCAATTAGATATAATGACCCATAAACAATTCTCACTTCAAATGTGCTATTTGATATATATTTCTTAAAAATTCCTCTGACTTCTTTTGAACTTTTCCCCGACCTAAATTAGAGATCCTTCTCATCGAAAATATGGATACTCTTTAGAAAGTCGTAATTTACCTATATAATTCACCAAGGAGTCGTTTGCTTCTGTATGACGGCTTTATAATATTTTGCATATAATCTGGTATAAGTTCGCACTGCTCAAGTAATGTCAACGGTTTGGCTTGGACGCCCGTTTTTGGAAAATCTACAGCAATGGCACATTTCCGAGCAATATCATCACATATTTCGCTGAAAGTAAATTTACCTTTCGTAAATACTAATTTTTTAAATTTTATAAAAATATTGAGGAACAATACTGAGTGGTCATTTATAATAACTGATATATAATTGCTGCACAACAATTAAGTCATCTAGCATAAATAACTAATTTTTCAGAGAAGAAAAAGGAAGAACAACTTACTGGAAAAGACCAAGTCGATCGCACATGATCAAGTGAGCATTGGACATTCGGCCAATTGAATCCTGATTGAGATATTTCAAAAAGAAATCTATCATATCTTCTGTCTATAAATATACCTGGTATCATGCTACTATATCCAATTTCAATAGATTTTAAGATAATGCCAACGAATTAAATTAAAGAGTAAGAACCAATTATCTTCCAAATTCTAATCATAACCATTCAGTCACTGCTTTATACAATGATAATATGGTAAATAGTGATATCTGAAATGTAATTTTCCAAATTCTAATTTTTTTCTGTGCTTCACTAAGCAAACATTAATTTGATTTCAATCATTCAAGATTTATGCTTCAAAAAAGAATTGCATACAGTAGGTGGAGTATCGTATTCAGGTGGTCTCGATTTCGGAAAGAACATTGCTTCCTCGTTATTCTCAAAAATAATTCTTTATCGAATATGACGGTATATTCATCACCATCTAGATCACTTCCTAAAATAATAAAAAAATGCTAAAGCAATTACAAATTAACAAAAAAATTAAACAATATCTCAGAAAGAGGATTAATCAGATTTGCAAAATTATTCAAAAAAGAGACAAAAAGCAAAAAAAATCAACAAATAAAAACAAAAGAAGTAAGTGGGAAAAAACGTTTGAATAAAAATAAAGAAAATCATGGGGAAAAATTAAGGAAAAAAGTGAATTTGGAAGAAAATTAGTCAACAAAAACTAGAAATTAACAAATTCTAAACCAACCAGCCATTTCGTCAGAATGTGGGCGTGGGCCGTAACGTGGAAATACGATAACATCATAAAGGTGCGATAAAGCATCCTGATAAACTGCTTCGAAAATACGAACGTCACCTGCGACGTGGCATGGATTCTTCGTCACCATTACTGGTCCTGAGAAAATAAAATTTCTAAAAAATCTAATTTTTCTGAAAGCTTTTCCAGTTTTCATAGATTCTTGCTGGCTCGTAATTCTAAAAAATCGCAACTGATATTGAAAAATACTTTTTTTTGCAATATTTCACAAGCACTAACTATACAATTTGGTTAAGAAATTGAACTTATCCAATAAATTTTCTTATTCTTTTCGAAAGTTTGCGTTTAAGGAAGATCAATCTTTTTAATCTTTTTGAGATCAATCTTTTGGAGAGCAACATCATATCAAAGAACCATCCCTTTTTCTCAAATTTCAAAAGACGAATAATCCAAAAACACGAAATATCAGGAAGAAATAGAAATATAGACTTCCTATTTCCTCACCTGTATAAATGATTTTCTTTCCCGAGATATACCGTAGAGATGGCGAGTACTGCAAAAAAACTTGTCCATATTGAAGCAATCCAGTATCATCAACCACTCCATACATTGTACGACCCATCGAATCAGGCAAAAAAATTTTTGATTTACTCAAATATAATTCTGAAAATAATGCTAGTTAGCAATATTTGAACATTACCAGTAAAGTAATTTATTTAATGGGAAAAGAATAGTGCAGTTTTTTCCTTAACTAGAACTTTTTAAAAGCAATATTATTAAACTCCGACTACAATTTTAAAATATTTTAATTTATCAAGAAATTTGGATGAATTTTTTCAATTAAAAATAAAGAAATCTTTTCAAAGACTTTACTCGAAAAACAAAACTGAACCAATACCATTAATTCAAATTTTAAAAATAAAATCAGAAAAAAATGTAGACTAACTTATGTTGTATCTATGTACAGCAACCAATAAGGAACGGAAGAACGGTTCGTTGGTAAATGTAACACCACTGTTGTGCAATTGATGGAAATCGATTGGAAGTGATAAACGTGAACTGAGTTCGTCGGTAGCATCGTTTTCATCGAACATCATACCTAAAAAATCACATTTAGAGAGGATCCGGATCAGATTTATATATGAAAACAATTCGGTCTTTCATGATCATTTCATATATATCTTTCTTAGGTAAAAAATTCTAGTGTCGATCAAAATCTGAGTGGAATTGTGTTTTTTAGAGATTGGGTGAAGATTATTAAAACACGCGCCTCCTATATTCTAACAATACTTCCTTACTATCCGTACAATACAACAAACTATGCATATCTACTGAACAGTTTAAAATATGGTAGTATAAGAGATAGCTAACCGGCTAATTTATTGAGTTCCAACTCTAAAAGCGAATGTATCCGATTGCAAACTTTTTATGCAAATATCCGCTCTGTTTCTTAGAAACCTATAAATTCGAAGCACGTAAGTTGTATTTCAAGACTATATTCATTTCATATTAATAACTCAGTTGAAAAAAATTTGTTGTTTAAACCAATGATCCACGAGTACTGATAGATTAATAAAAAATTAAATCATGCATTCAAACCTTAAAATAGTAAGGTTTTACAGAAAAAAATTACTTGATCCAAAATCATAATTAATGGCCGATTCAAACAAACTGGGAAGGCATTGAATATTTCACTACTTCTATTTCAGCTGCACTTTCGTCATCTTCTTCAAACTTTTTTGACTTTTCCGGAAGATAACATTTGTTTGGTCCAATTCATCCAATAATGGATCAATACACAATACGCCTTTAAAACCTTTAAATCGTACCTGAAATTTAAAAGCACCTGTGAAAAAATTAAAGTGAAATTCAGGCTGATAATTAAATGTTTCGCTTCTTATAAAGTCGTATTTAATAACGATTAATAACCTAAGCACAATAATATAATCCGAATTCTTACTTGATAACAAGATGGTGTTGGATGTATGTTCAGTACTTTAGCAATTCGATCGGCATATTTTTAGAAATTCTCCCAACACCATCCGAAAAATTAAAAACTTCACCAGTTTCTGGATGTACAATACCGCCCATGATATCATCTTCCAGTTTCCAATCATCCCTTTTCAGCATTATTGTTGGCTGAAAAAAATTATATATCCTAACAGAAAAAATAAAGTGTTCACATATTGATAGAAAGAAAAACGAGTTTAAAAAATGAACATTGCTGAAAAAAATCAAAAATTTGTAATTATTAAAATGCATATATAATCAAAATAAGATCAATGTAGAGATAATAAAAAAATAAATTAATAGAAAGAACAAGATACCAAGAAAAATTCATCATTCGAAAAACAATTAGGTTCACAAATTTAATCTTTAAGAGAAAAGACGCGACAAGCTTATTGGACAGGAGATAATTTTTTTTTATTTCCATTATTCCAGTTTTTGATACTGCTGGCTACAAAGATTAATAAAATATAATAAATTGAAATTTGTTTTGAAATGAATGAATTAATAAATAATTTTCTCCAAACTATGCTTTTCAGGGGTTGAATGATTCAGTAGCACAAATACATGAAGCACAAAATAATCAAAACTGAAGTCTTGATAAGAAATTCATGAAAAATTATGTGCGGAGTAAAAATTAGACCAAGATAAAAGAATAAGAGAAAAATTTTAGAGTAAAGAAAGAAATGAAAAAATGAAAAAGCAAAAAATAGAAAATTGTGAATAGAAAACTAGAAGGCGCGTGCAAAAAAAAGAAATGATATTTGAAACAATATTATTATTCATATGCTTGAGAAAAGATTATTTACCTGAGCCTGTGTGAAGCATTGCCCCATACGAGACATCAATTTTGGAACATTTTTCGAAGCCGTAAAATCACCCATCCAATGTCTAATATCTTCAACATTACAAATAATTTCACCGCGCATCTCATCGTTAACAACGGCATCCGAATACATATAGCAACCGCCATCACGCATCTTAAATTACGATATTCAATGTTTTCTCTAATTTTTCGTTACAACAAATTCCGAAATATAAGATGCAATTCAAAAATTAAGGAATAATTTTTAATTTTCCTTATTCAAATTTAATAAAAATTTCTGAGAATGATTCCAGTAATTTAACTCAATTCCTCATCATCGCTCAAGAATAGAATTAAAGAAAATGACGAATTCTGTCTTCATCCATTAATATCGCTACTAAGATATAAATAAAACACAATAAATTCGATTAATTTTAAAATGAAGAAATTAATAAACATTTTTCTCTAAACAGTGTTTTTCATGAACCTGTGAATTAGACCAAGCAAGGAACTGATAATGCCGTGATGCTATGTGTAGACCTGTTCCAAGTGTTCTATATACCAAATCCGGAATTATTAATGATTGATCTGAAATCTCACTTGCTAAATTAATTTATAACTTTGATGAACAGGAGATAAAAATATTTTAATCTCAATTCTTGTAGTGTCTAGTAACATTGAACTAATTTGTAATAAGGAGAAAGTTTCGAATAAAAGTTAGTACGAATGCAAAAATTTGATCTGGAATATTTAATGTATGAAAATGTTTATCTGAAACAAACATTATTACCTGTTGATTCTGATGCTTTAATTCAAATACAGAGGAATTTTAAGCAATGGCATAATCATATATGTTGAAAATATTCTAGACGGCAATGATGTTTTGCAAAACATCATCGCTAAGCAAAATTAGGCTACCATTTTTATAGAAAAACATGCCATTTTCCGTATCCTATTAGATAATTTTCCTTTTAATACTGATAATTATTAAGCAATATTGACAAAAACTAGACCTTGTAATGTGCGACCTCGTGAAAATTCCTTTGGTATAAGTCGCTGACCATTATCGTCTCGAAATACACAACGCAGCGCGTACTCTTCTCCAAAACGACGTATTACACGATTTGTCATCATTACTTCCGGTGGCAAAAACAAAAGTCGCAGTGGAGTTGCAATAACCTGAAAATAGATTTAAAAAGCACTATAATAAATCAGTCTTCTGTTAAAGTCCATCAATAATCATATGTCATTATCAGATTTTTTTGAATTAAAGATAATTACTTTGCGAATTAAAACACAATTATGAGGTAGATCCGACAATGATTCAGCCTCTTCACTAGTCGATATTCTTCGCAAAGCATTTAATTTTTGAAAATATTTATATTCGAAAAAATTAAGTAATGAGATGCGTCGCTTTTCATCTAAAGCTGCCAAAGCGGAATCCAAAGCTTCTTCACAGGCTAGTAAGCATTCCTGAAAATAATGGATGGATATGATGATGTTATTTGAAGTCTAAAATAATATTTTAATTTCTTTTCTTTAAGTTGTATGCTTTTCGTAAGGTTAATATTCCTTTGAATTATTTTTTCATCATTTTCATGGATTTTTTTCATATATTATTCGAATAATTCTTTTCACACATTGCATGAATTGTACCATTTTCATTAATGGTTCATCTGAATTTTAATAACATTCTTATCCTTGTCAGGTAAATACTAGAATGATATCTTCCTGCTAGAATGATATCTATCTATGAAAAAAAAGAGATATATTCTTAATAAAAGACCAAAAATTTTGGAAAAAAATTCAAGCGGATTATGAGTCATAAATATAGATTAACCAATAACGAGAAAAATAAATTGAAAATTCAACTTCCATTTAACGATTCATTTTGTAATTGTAATAAATGAAGTAAATCAAATGCTGTAATCCGCTGCCTGAAATTAAATCAAATTAATTGAAGACATTTCTTGTACCTGAGCAGCGTAATGAATCCTTTCGAAAAAGAAATTATCGCATGAAAATGACGAAACATCGAAAAGTTGATCTCTCACAATACTTCCTCTGCTCAGCAATGCTTGCAGTGCATAATTTAATCTAAAATTGTTGAATCAATTATCGATATAAAGTGTTAAAATGTAATCATGGAAACTCTAATAAATTTGTTCATGTTATTAATTTTTTTCTGTTTATGGTAGTATAATTGAAAAATTCCAGTAACTTTGTTTATGTTATTCAATGTTATAATTAGCAATTTAATCAATGATACTTATTAAATATTACTACTCACCCCAACTTCAAAACTGTTTAAGATTTCGATTCGATAAAAAATTTGTTCCTAATAATTTAGTAAAGATACAAATGAATCGGGTACCTAAATGATGGAAGTTCTAAAATGTGAACATGGGAAATTTCTTGTCGAGGAATTTTCATGACTGCTGCAAAAATATTTGACAATTGGCTCGGCGTTTCCATCGTGCGATGATTTCAAATAATTGACGTGTTGGAGCCTTTAAAAAATAAGTACTAAATATTTCAGCTCTTGATTTCCGTTTTAATTGCGAAAAAGTCGAAATTTTAGGAAAATCATGAAAAACTCAAGAAATTCATAGTCACTTCGTCTAACGGCAAAGAACGCAAAGTTTCTTTTCTTCCAAGACCATGTTCAATTCGTTGGAGATAAAGCCAAATAAAAAAACCAGTAATCATTTGTCACTGGCTGGATAAAAAATGATACAAAAATATTAAATAGACATTAATACTAAAAGACGGTAAGATGTTGTTTTTTCAATTCAAGAAAAAGATTTATAAAATTTTACTGCTCGCTTAAAACATTTATCAGCGAATTATTACCAATTTCGTACTTAATGCGCGTCTTTCCCAGTCAAGCACTTCATCCGGGAACATCCCTTCCGGTTTTACCGTTTCCTTCGGCAAAGAAAAGCTGAACCATGATGAACCGGCCAAAGTCTCCTGCGTAAAAATTCCGGCTGTTCACAAGAGTAACTATTCATATCACCAAATTCTGGCTCAAAATCAAACCAGTAATTAAAAATTGGATGATTACACTAAATCTTCATAAAATCAACCGGTCAAATTAAAAATACCTGAGAACAACCGGCGAAATGCTTGTTGCCTGGAAAACTTCCTACACGTATCCAATCACGGCACTGCTCGATATTTAAAACCCTTTTTCCATTCGCCATAACTCGAGGTACTGCTTCCCATAGCTGCATTTTGAGTTGTCGAAAATAAAATTTCAATATTGAAAAATATCAAATAGTATATCAGTACTGATAACAGTGGCATACTCTGAGTTCAGTTAGATCAAGTTCACATTATCTTATAATATCAACTGCTATTTAAGACAACAGTACCTTAATAAATATTATTTTCGTAGATATAAAAATGCCCAAGCTGTTCATTAGTCTGAGTTTCTAAAACATTTCCATAAATTATACTGATGAGCAAGAACACAAATAAACTAAATCTCTAGATTTTGAAAAACCAAAAATTTTAAGTGTTAACCTGTGGCGGATATCGTAAACAAATATAAACATAGTTATCTCTTTCATCTGGATCGGAATCACAATCAATAACAACCATACAAAATGAATTATATGTAATAACAAATTTATAGCCGGTATATAATAATCCATCATGAGTGCAGCCAACATTTTCGACAGCAAAATAAATAGTTAACAATCGTCGATCATGTTCAAAATGTGCCCATGATAGCAGCATATGATTACCTAGAATTTCAATCCATTGAGTATCATTCAGTTTTTTTAAAGTACTGTCAGGGTTTAATCAAAATTTGAAACAATAGGGAAATTCTTACTAGCGTTAGTTACATAAAGAATGGAGTAAGTGAAATAATTTAATTCACGTGGACCTAAAAGACTTTTTCTAGATTTTTATTAGAAAATCAATAAAATGTAAAAATTTTGGATATAATAATTTATTTTTGTGTTGTTGCTACTTTGGCTAGAAGAATTTTATAATATTGCAACAAATTTTGTTTACAAATCATTATCGGATAGATAGAAATTTGATTAAAAATCGAAATTGCACTACTGAATTCCAATAGACCCTCATACAATTATTTTATACAAAACAAAGAAATTTGCATTAGTCAGCTTATTCCATTTTGAAATATTATAAAACAAATTAAAAAGTAACCAACAGTAATATAAGCCTCAGTAATCGTCGATGAATGGTTTAAACAGATAAGTTATATATATATATATATATATACTTAAAGTTATTATATTAAAAACAAATTATCGTATTGAAAGATAAATATTCACCTGTAGCGTTATTCATTTTTGTTTCATATACCGAATTTACGACTGATTTATTACTGGATGTGTTATATTTCGTCACATATTCCCCACGGATGAAAAATAATCCCATATTTGGCATATTACCAATTCCCAACCAAAGTATATTTATATTCGCATGATCGGCTCTATAAATCAAGCATCATTTCGAATCTGATTTTAACAAATTTTCAGCAAAAATTTGAGAAGCAAACAATACAGATGAATTCTCTGTATGTTTAAAATCTATATTTCGAATAATCTCGAAGCAAAAATCAATAAAAAACCTGGTCATTTTATAAAATTTAACAAATAAAAAAAAAAGAGAGATATAGAAATTGAAGACTGCTCTAGAAATATTGAGAAAACATGAAAATTGAAAAGTTCCATCCCTTTTTCACAATTAATTTTTCTTCCTATTTGATATTACTGATCTTACTTCTCTGTTTCAATCAAAAAGATAACGTCAAGTAATTAACGAAGCAAAGACTTAAGTTCTGAAAATCCTGCAGCCTTATAAGTACAGATTCGCCATATTTCCCAGGAGAGGAACTAAATCTTCCAAGACACTTTGAGATGAAATGAAAAAACGGAACTACCTTATATCGGTTAATATTCGATCGATATTCCGTATTTCCATATAAGGCTGCATCTCAAGACCATACCTGAAAAATTATATCTGTACTTCAAGACTATATTAATATCTAAAATGTGCATAAAAAAGTTTATGAAGAGAAAGATACCATTATATTATGTTTTAATTGCACAAATATGGGACATTTACCCAGACTCTATAACGAATAATTTCGTGAAATCGATCAATGCGTCATGATTTGATCCTTTTTCACAAGAAAGTTCAACTCCAATATGAACTTCAACACATTTTTCTTCGTACGCTGCTTGTAGACATGGTATTAATTCACCGAAAGATCGAATTGAACAATTACACTGTAAAAAAATTTTCATTTTTAAGAATTTTCCAAACTACTAATAAAGTTTAATAGTTCCGCAAAAATCAAAACTTGATTCGCCTGATCTTAGAAAAATACATATTTTTTCCTACAAACATATAACGAGAATTTTTTCATATACAAAGGAAACGAAAATTTGAAGTCAAATATTAGATTAAAATCTTTTTTCGAATTCGATATTAGCAGAACAAAAAGCATTCACAATTAAAATTGCAAGATTTCCAATTCAATAGAAAATAATAATTTCGAAAACTAGAAAGGATAAATTCCACGAGAACATACGTTTTGCAAAATCCTTTTGAGCAGGTATTTGATTTGCTCCATCGGAACGCCTTCCACTGAGATCATAAACTTCAATCTCACGGTGATAGTCCTGTAATTTTGCAAATAATAATGGAAGCAGAAAAAGAATTAAAATAATGAATACCGGACGATCAGAAATGAACAATTAGGAGTATCGTTAAAACTATCAGATCTTATTCCACCTTTCTAATGGAATACAATACAGCGAAACTATCCAAACTATTTCAAGTAATTAGCTCATTAAATTAGATATTCAAATAGTTTACATGAGTTAACGAATAAAATTCAAACTTTACATCTAATTTAGGATATTTACTAATTTGCACATCGATCAGTGTATCAAATAGTTGATATAAAGCAATTTATTTTTCAAAAAAAAGGTTAGAATAGATCAGGTTTGAAATATTATAGTAGTATAAATATTTCGTCCGTCATAAAAATGTCAATTTTAATTCCAAATAAATTTAAAGAAAAAAAGATCACTTTTGTTCCGTTGATCTCGAAAGATTCCCATTTGCGCAGCTTTCACTTATCGAGCTCTTTCGAATTCGTTCTGAAGAAGATGAAGATGATGTTGTCAAACACTGATTCTGTGTAGTTGCAAAATCGTGACTTCCAATCTTGGATTGTCCAAGCGGTGAAGAACTTGACGTGCTCGGTGTATCGTTCAAAAATTCGAATGCCATTTCAATCGCATCATCGATGTTTCCATTTGCTTCTTTCAGCAAAAAATGAACTTGCTCGATTGTTAAGCATGGAAACATATCCTAGGAATAGTAATTGATAACATTATTTACTTTGTCTTATTAATATACTAATCACTTAATCACGTAGTCATCTTCCTGATTATATTCAAAGTAGAAAAAAAGGATTTATTAATTAAGAAAATAATAAATAGTGAATATTGCACAGTTCTAACTTCTTTCCCCGTTCTTTAGTCCCTAAAATATTTACTCATAAATATAAAACAATTATAAAATGAAAAGATGAGTAAAGAGAATCTCCAGACGAATGCTTAGGATTCATATAGTTCCCTGATATAATATTCTCATTAATGGAACGGTATTCTGAAAATTACAGCAATGGAACTGACAAATCTACGCGAGCATACCGAGTTAATAATAAACTGATTTCTAATAAAGTCGAAAACTGAAATATCAGACTGAAAGTTTAACCAATTCCATTCCTAATTATATGATAAGTGATCCTTAAATATAGCGTCAAATTAGAAAACTAAAGAAGAATGCAATTATCGCAGCTCATTAAAATATTTAACAATATATAGAGAAAAACATTCTATCATAGATTATTAATTGAAACTTACGCGTATTTGTGAAATTTTCCATTCTACAGAAAACATTTTCAAACAAATATCCACAACTCAGCAGCACAACTTCAATCGAAATAATCACTACTGATACTAACATTCATTTCATCCGATACAAATCTGAAATATGCTAATTTTTAAAAATATGCATGATTAATAGTTACTGATATGTAATTATCCATAATCAAGAGATGATGATCAATAATTATTTTGACTAATAAAATCTGATTACAGATAACTGAAATTTTATTTCTATTCCCGTATTATTTCGATGTATATTAGAGTTCAAAGTATTGTAGCTCTCTTTGATCAAATAAGAAAATAAAAAACAAAAATAAGGTATCACATTATCTGTAAACAGTGTATGATAAGCTTATATAGAAAGCAAGTAATTAGCAATTAATTAGTAGTAACCTATATTAATTACCCGAATAATTATTTGAAAAACTTGCCCACGATGAGTAAACAAGAATTTAATAACGATAATAATGAACTGAATTCTTCATGTTTCCTAGTCCCACTATATCTTAATAATCGACCTATTTTCATAAAATGAAATTATTACATTTAGAATTCATGAAGCGAAAAAAATACAATCCAATCGATACAGTAATCCCTGATATATGTTGAAACTTTGCTGCGATATGAATGAACAAGATTTATCCGAATTTGGAAACTTTTTCTTAACAGAAAAAAATTGTACTGAAAAATTCCCTAAATACGGAATTTAAAATGCATAAATTAGAAATCAATATGATTATGAGAACTAATGGAAGAATTTCTAAAATTTCTAAAAATTCGAAATTCTAAAATCTAAATGTGTTTATTGGGACTAATCCTTGAAAGTTTTAATTGAAATTTAGATAATTCCTTCTTCTCATCAGCTTGGATTTCTAAACATCAGTTTGGAATTGGCAATTTTGTAGGTAATTCCTTTCCTTTAATAAATTTTTGAATTTCCGAACTTCAACAATGAATCGAATTAACGGAATATGAAGGACTAAATCTTTATAAATGCAAATTGGAAATAATTTATATTTTTGTATTTTAAAAAACTTGGATGTCAGAAACATAAAATTTTTCCAATGGTTAAGTATACTCCTACTCGTAATATAAATTAAAACTAATAATTTATATTTATATATATTATGTTAGAAAATTTGGATGCAAGAAACATACCACTTTTACATTGATAATATATATTCTTATCAAAAATACATCTTTTTTTCGGAAAATTGGCAAAAAAATAAATGAAGAGCAAAATGAATGAAAATTAATACAAGGCGTCAAAAATCCGATTCGTATATCAAAAAACAATTACCATGAAGAGCTGATTAAATATATTAAAATATTTTGCCAGAAAGTCCTGGAAATTTCTTTCATAATTCATTTTTTTTAAATAATTCTTTCTCCTTTATCTTCCTATTATAATTATTAAAAGTTTCAAGCAAATCGAGAAAGTATACTACTAAAGCTAATCAATTAAAATTATCTGTTTAAAATTTAATAGCGAATATATTTTTATCTTCAGGAGTCTAGTATATGATCAACCTGGTAGTAGAGTAATTTCTCATCAGGAAATTTGACGCATCAAATGATTAAACAAAATTTTTCAATAGCATCATCAAGTTAACTATTTACTATTTCCAGGATTTTCGGTTTACAGAGATTACTGAGCATTTCTTCATAAATTTAATTCCCACATGCAATCCTAAATGGCGTTTTTGAAGCAACAACAATTACACTGAATACAAATGCTATAAAATTTTTAAAAGTTATTAGAAACAAATTATTTTTAAAAGACAATTATCTTTTGACAAGATAATATCTTTAAAAAAATTAAGAAAGCATAACCTAATATGGAGAAACATGTGATGACCTAATGCGACGGCATTCAATAAAACTTTGTCGAGTCAACCTTCAAATAGGAAAAAGATGCCGAATAAAAAATTAATGACGAAAATACAAATGAATATTACTAGTGACGCACAAATTAATATTATCTTCAGCCAATTATTGAACTAAAATTTAGCTCTCTAGCCGTATTCTTCAAAAAAGCATTCTTGTCTCAAACTGTAGATATTATTTAAACATTCCTTCCCAACCTATAAACACTCATAATTCTGCATCAGTATTTTTCAATAAAATTTTTCAATAAACATAATTAATATTAATACTGCAGCGATAACAATTTACATCGGAAAACTCGAAAACATAACATTTTTGCCGATCATATCATGCAGTTAAACTGAATTTAAACACTCTTATTTCATGTTATGAATATTCATAATTCTATATCAACATTTTCAATAAACATTTCAATGATTTAAAGCTTTCCGGAGGATTTCCCTGAATTTTCATCTGTGATAATGCGCAACAGAAACTCATATCAATTCTGGACGATTCTTTGATACCAACCAGCAACATCTACTCTCGCAGTTTCATAATGCATCACCCATTCATGTTGCTGAAACAAAATCCTCAAAATTACGAAATGACTAAAAATATGATTTTTTCGAACTTAAAAAGTTAGTTTAGTAAAAATTGCAAAATAGGTTAGCTTCATAAAAACAAATTTCAGCCTAAATCTGTTTCTGTAAAAGTTTGAAATGATCATATCTACACTAACAAAAAACAGACAACATGAAAAAACACAATATATTGTTTGTCCAGCAAGAACTTGCATTATTTTCACAGCTACTGTTCTTAAAAATTAGAATTTAATGAAGGCAATTATAGCTCTCTCGACTAATTTAAGAAACTGATATAAATGAACAAACAACAAATAACTATTAAAAGTGCTATAGGGATTTTTAAAAATGTACCAAAAGTTCCTTATACTTTGGTCGAAAGTGATAATCCTTTGTAAGACAAAGGCGAAGAAAATCACAGAATGTTGGAAAACCCTTCTTCGGGCTGCAGTACCGGTGCTGGATCAGAAACAATTCGTGAAAGTACTTCAAATTCACTATTACAACCATTATAAGGATATTCGCCTTTGGCCAGTTCGACCAATGAAATTCCAATACTCCAAACATCGGCCCGAACATCATATTCCTCTTGTGCTTCTAAGCGTTCGGGCTATAATTATAAACAAATACAACAGTGAAAAAAAATAGATTTATGCGATAAGTGTAGTCAATGTATTGCAAAACGAATGGCTTGGCATCAGAAACCTTTACACCATTGCACAGCAGATATGAGCCTTAATGTGATCAAATTTGCTGCATTATTTCATTTCACTCTACAATAATCTTTTAAGCAGAAAAATTCTCAGTAACTTACCGACATATAAGCGGAACAACCAGCTGTACGTGTTCTAGCCATTGAATCAACTAAACGCCCAGCAATACCAAAATCACATAATTTAACCGTCCCATTCAAATCCAGCAAAATATTTGATGGCTTTACATCACGATGAATAATATTCTGCAATTAAATTCTAAAATTTCAACAGCGATAAAGAGTAAACGGTCTATTCTTCAAATCATTTCTCATCATCATTTAGCTAGAACTCGAGAATTAACATAAAATATCCGCCAAACAAAGAATAAAAATGATTGATGCATCGCTTGCATTTTATAAAAACTTTAGACAGAACATTTTACCATTTACCGCAACGGAAATGCTACATCAGTATCGTTATTATAGAGTTTTTAAGAGAATTACTCGTTTAAAAATCATGAAGCATCTTCTTTAAACTTAGCTTCTTCAATTGATCATGAGAGATTTTCGGATTTGTTTACTTCATTAAGACGGTAGGGTATCCTATTCGCTCTGATTCTAATTCTGTTCTTTCTTAGTGCAAATATTCTATATTCTATTCTTTCTTAAAGCAACAGAAAATAGAAAAATCACAAAGATATGCCCAAGATGAATATTATCACCTGAGTAACTTTTAAATAGTCCAGAGCTTTGATGATGGAAACAGCCATTTTGCCAAGAATATCTTCCGGAAAACCACCTTGCACACGTTTGGAAAGTTTATCCAAACATGTTGCCATCAATTCCATGCAAATTAATACTTCAAACTGGAATTTTTAAATTTTAAATTCATTTAAAGAGATGTCTCATTCACTCAAATATCACAAACTCATAAAATGGATTTTGAGTAGGCAAAAACTTTATCAATGTGTTGTGAGATAATATCACAAACTTTAAATTGCAATTTTATTAATGATTTCAGCCCACACTAATAATGCATTAACATGTGATAAGAAGAAAAACTTCACAGAGACGGATAAAATTTTAAAAAAGTATAACAGCAAAAAAAATAATGCAAGAAAGAAAAAAAACAAAGCTCACATCAGTAATAAAACACCCGTAACATCGTACAATATGCGGACAATCATGTGAACGAAGTACCACTTCCAAATCCATTAAAACACGTTTGTTTTCTTCTGCTACCGACGTCACAACCATTTGCTTAAAAGATTAGAAGAAATTTTGATGTATAATAAAATAAAATTGTAAAAATTGGCAAACTGAATAAATCGTTATATTCGTTTTTTTTCCTCAAAAACTTGGAAGAAGTGCTACGAAAGTTATGACTTTTAAAAAGTTCTCGAAATTATTTTGCAAATTTAATAAACCAACAAAAATATTACAACCTTAACGGCCATAATCGTTCCAGTTTGTTCGAATCGGGCTTTATACACAACACCACAAGTACCGGAACCCAGTTCTCCTATTCTTTTCAAACTTTCTTTCGTTGTTTCATATACAGTTTTCATGATAGTTATCCGACCGGATAGCCTTTTGATTTCTGCTAAACGCTTATTTAACTGAAAAACGCGAGATTAAAAAAACACAAGAAAACAGAAACGAAAGTGGAAAAAGCTAAATGAGTGGACAACTATTTTATACCTAGTCTTAATTTTTAGAGATATTTCATACTTTTTACTTTTTTAGATATTTTTTTACTTCAATTAAAATTATGATACAAAAGATACTTCCGTTTCGTTTTTTGTTTGAAAAAACCCGAAGATCAAGTAACATACCGCATCATCAGCAGTACTGACAGGTGAGGACTGAGAAATAGTTGTTGGTAACTCCGGAAGATTTCGACGAGGTGCTCCATCAGCTATAAAAACTTATTTAAATATTTAGACAATTATTTAAATATTTAGACAATTAAAATTTTTTTTTGCACAGTCCACAGAAGAAAATTATTTCTGTATAATGCATTGAATAGTAGTCAGTAATTACATTTCAGATGTGGAGTTATAATAATATGCTAATTACGAAACTGATATATTCTACTGATTTTTACTTAACGTAAGGCGCTGAAGTGTACTGATATGTATGATAACAAATAAATATTAGAAGTATTATAATACTTAATCTTAAATAATCGTTATATAAGTTTACATATAATTATCATTTCAACTTTTTTTCATCTTTCAAGATGGATATAGATTTAATGCAATTACCGCCAAGCAAATTTCGTAATATATTCAAAAAATGCGAAATATCTTTTATTCATTTTTGAACATGTTACGAATAAGTAGGTTGTTTTATATCAAATAACATACTTACCCATATTTCGTCGTGGAAGTGGATTAGTCTGCGGCGGAAATGAGCAGCTTGGATTCGGAAAAGGCCGTGAAATTTGTCCAGCTTTTGGCTCAACACTGGATGATCTACGCGAAGCAAAAACATGCTTCGTTAAGGAGCAAATCTCACCTGCTTCCATTTTCGTATTCGACATTCAAATTCTGTAAAACTTCTATTATTTACACTACGTTATATGAATAGATATAATATTAACTTTCGGAAAAGCAAAAGATTCACAGATACCGTGATAATCTTATGATAAATACACGATAACGTAATAATCGTAATGACCATGTACGGATGGTATGATAATCTTAGGTGATTACTTCCGTAGGAATTTTTAAGTTAAATCGAGAAGATAATATATATTAAAATATTATGGATTCTAATAATAATTTTGAGATATTCATGTCAGAAACTAAAAGGAAATTATAAGATTTTGGAAATAGTTCAAAATGTTTAGATCAAAAATGGAATGAGATATTTGGAAAATATTGAAAAGATTCTTGAAATCATATATCTTGTCCAAGAGTAGAGAGAGAGACACAATTGCGAAATATAATGAGTGATAGAATTTGATAAGAAATCTAATAAGAAATGATAGAAAATTGGAAATAGCGTATCGTAATCAGTTACAGCAATTATGATGACAGAAGAGAAAGAAGAAAGGGATCGGAATTAAAATGATGGCAGGCCAGTGCTCAAATTGCGAACCATCAGGTGAGAAATTTGTGATTACAATAGAACGAGAATGATTGGTAGGATGTTCCTTATTGCTCCTAATATGGCGGTAATGCCACAGACAGGCGGAATTATTGTACGTCGTCTAAGAGCATTAATATCGCGAACAGACAGACAAAATCTTAAATGTTAATTTTCTATAATCTATTTTGTTGATTTTACCATTTTTATTTTTAAAATCATAAATCAAATTAAGCCTCGATTTGCCGCTCTCAAAATTAGTAAATTAAGGCTTGGCAATTACAAAAGAACCAAGATAATTGATTAGATCTTGGAAATATGCAATATATAGCTAGCTTTATTTAGTCAGTAATAATCTGGTCTTCATACTTCTCAAGAAATTCGAAATTTTTATTACAGCTGAAGATGACAGATATATTATGCCTTCTCGAGAATGAAACTATAACGAAAACATTCCGGAAAATGAGAATAGAATTAAGTGTGTTAAAAGAAATTCATGAATTCCGTAAAAATCATGATACTTTTACTTTCTATCATCGTTTTTGCGAGACATTTATTTTACTGTTTTTAGATATCTAAAATTTATTTTTGCATTACTTATTATCTGAGATAATTTTTATGATAAAAATAACTTTGAAACAAAATAAATCAATCAGTCGAATGAAAAAAATTCAAAGGAAAATATTACTAATTTAATTTTATAAAGTAAAAAATATTTAGTGATAATTAACTTTATTCGAAATCAGTTTATTTCAATTTGCAAAGCTAACCTCGTATTCGTTGATGTAACGACATTGTTTGCTCCATGAAAGATGAAAATTCGTTAGTAATTGATAATGAAATTTTTCGTTTAATTTTATTACTTTGTTATTTCTTCTTTTCGAATAATACAATGATGATGATAAAAATTTTGGAAATTGAAGTGTTTTAGTTTTACACTTCGTAAATAATAATAATAATAATATATCGCAATTTCTTCGTTCCTTTTGCGATTGTTTATTTTCGCCATCTATTGAAAAGCCAAAAAAAGGCGAAAAAAAATGGATGAGAAATGGAAATATGCGCCTTTTTTCTTCTCTTTCCAATTTTAATTCGTATTTCTTCCTTTTTTTGTTTTCTTTTTCTTATCTTTTCGTTTGATTGAAAAAGATAAAAAAAAGCTAAGGATAGAAGGAATAATTTAAAATGAGCAAATAATTCATCGAAATTCGTTTTTAGTTTTAGTTCATTTGAATATGATGAGGAAAATGAATGGAATGAATTGGATGAAGATGGAATACGATGAGAGTATTATTGTCGTCGCTGCCGTTGTCGTTGCCGCTGCCATTGTCATTGTCGCTGTTGTTGTCGTTGTCATTGTCGCTTTCGCTATCATTGTCGCTTTCGCTGTCGTTGTCGTTGTCGTTGTCGTTGTAGTTGTCGTTGTAGTTGTAGTTGTAGTTGTAGCTTTTCGATCCATCTCGTGCCATCCGTTTTGAGGATAGTAAATTAGCATTTGGTACATATATAGATTCTTTGCCTAGCTTCTGCAGTCTACTTATAAATGGTTAGTTTTAGTCTTAAATTGCTTCTTAAATTTGTGCTTATCACTTCTCTAAAAGCTATAGAAATAAAATATCTAATAAATCAGCAATGGATAGAATGCAAGAGAGAAAGGAAAACATTTTTTCCTATTATATTAGCTAATGCCTTTTACTTTTACTACTTTAACGCTCATCAGTATCGATCCTATCTCCATCTATGTGTACATTTATATATTATTATGCTTTTACGTTATACACACACCATTCATTCACATATATCATCATCTATACGTACACCCACGCACATACATATATATTTGTGTATACACCCACGCATACATCAATAAATATATATATATATATATATGTGGATGTATATATCTAATCCAGCAGACATCATATTTCTTTTCATTTTTTTTTACATTTGGTCACAAGAGAATGCTAAAGGAGCTTGATGGTGGTCCACTTAATCTTTATGTCATTCAATTTATTGCCATTTAAGCCATAAAAATGGGAACGATAGATTTTAGTTGAAAAGATGAATTTCAAAAAAAAAAAAAAAAAAGATTCAATGATTAAATTCAGTAAAACTATTCCGAAGGATTTGGTCTTTTTTAATTGAATATTTAAAAAAAAATAAAAATTATAATAATTAATTTTTCATTTTCATTTTGAAATATGAAAAATTGATGAAGAAGATGAATAAATAAGTATATTTATTTTGGCTAATCAATAATGCGATTTAATAAAATTATTACTAATTGAAATTGTTACTTATGAAATGATTTGATTTTTGGAAAAAATTTACGGATTATCAATCGATGCATGATTTGATTCATATAAACATCTAATTGAGTATCCTTTATCGGTAATAATTTTGATAGAAATGAAATTCAGGAAAAGAGGAAATTTTGAAATTATTTCAAAAAATTTTTTTCTTTCTGTTTTCTTTCTTCGGTTCATCTATCGTTTATTCTCCGATTAACCTTCCTTTTATTTTCCGTTTACGACAAATCAATTCTCCATATATGAAAGCAAGAATTGATTATGAGCTTGTTTCGTGTTATCATCGTAATTTTGAATTTATGCAGCAATACAATTGTGATGACATGATTCACAAAAAAATATTCAAATATATTTTGTTTTTGATCAATTTTGATAAAGCATATGCAAGCATTCAGAAATCATTGTAATAATTTTTGACAAATAAGTCATCTAACTATATGGAATCTTTAATTCATTTTGTATGCATATACATATAATTCATATTATATGTATATAAAGTTACATCTCGGTGTGAACGTTAATCACTTATCTGACCCGTCTTGAAACACGGATTAAGGAGTCTAGCATATATGCAAGTAACCTGATTAATAAAAAGCACAATGAAAGTAAAGATTATTTTTAATATAACTGATAAACAGAATTTTGTGATAAACAAACTGAAAAAATATTTTTATTTTTTCGAAAATAAGCTTTACTGAATGAAAATTTCTATTTTATCTAACATATCATTATCTATCATCAATAATGTTATTATCAGTTCAGTTCATGAAATTGAATATCAGCACTAATGCTTACATAAATTTATTCTCATATTAGTTCATAACATATTTGATGATCGTTACTTCTAAATTCAGTTCTGTAAAAATCAATGTATGCGAATGAAAATAAATAAATTGTGCTTAATTTTTTATTTAATGATTTTGATTTTACTAATAACTACTCTGTTTGCTTCATTTGTTATTTCCTTATCATCAATCATATCATTTTCCATGTGCTGATAACATCAAAAATAGGTATTTAATTCAATGTATCGAAATCAAAAAGTGATTTTACTAGCATTGAATTATGTATTGTTTTCGCATCACTGTATTTGAAATTAAGTCCAAATTTTTGAAACTTTCGTTTGATTTTTGAAATAGTAAAGCATAACTTGATTTATTATTATATTTTCATATCGCTGAAAATATGCATTGATACTGCTAAAAATTATCTTCTTAGTATAAATTAAAATTTAAAAATTTTATTCAACTTTATCACACAATAGGATTGAAAATTTTAATTCGGCAATAAAATCGAGAATTTTAGTTTTCAATCGGTTGATCACAGCTTCTACGGAAATTTCTCGAGATAAACTTTGCAACTTTAAGCATATCCCAATCACTCAGTTTAAACAGACGGTTAGAAAGCTGAAATTTTTGGGAAATTATTTATATTTCATGGTTTTTATTTATTTTTATGAGATAAAATAGCTATATATAATTCTAATTTTTCTCGACACTTTCAATTCCTTTTTTCACAAAATCATTTAATTATGCAATAAATCCATAATATCTTCTAAATATTTGATTATAATTAATCAAAGTTTATCGATTAATTGATAATAGTATCATTTAAAGAAATATGAGGAACCGTCATAAAATTATAGTAAAGAATAGCAAATATCTTCTAATTGTTGAATATCGAAATTTTTAATAATTAATATTTTCAATTATCATATTTTATATGATAATATAACTTTCAATAATTTAATTAATACTTACAAATCCTCCCTCAGGAACTAAAGCAATCAGTTCTTCTTCTTCGCCTTCAAAAAGTTCTGAATAATCGAGGAATGTATTTCTTTTTACATGGCCTTGTTTAATCTGTAGAATATTAAAATTATTATTTTTAATTATAATAATAAATCTTTAAAAGCTTTTTTTCAAATTTTCAAAACTAAAATTGATAATTGCATTTTTAAAATAAATTTTTCTTTTATTATTTATTTTTCAAATATTTCTAAAATTTCTTGAACTTTATTTATCGAATAATATTAGAATAGTTAGATTTGTAAATTTCGACTTACTTCCTTAATTAATTCTTGTTGAATGGTACAATTGCTGTTGCGACATTTCAAAGAATCTAATATTTTAATTACCTGAATATATTTTGCTATTATGTTATTATCTTCAAAATGCTTAAAATTCATTATCAAAATCAGTTTGGCATATTTTTGCTAATTTTCTAATCAAAGTTATATTCAAAGTTTGCGTTCAAAAAGGGTAAAATGACAAAACACTTCAATACATTACCTAATAACATTAGTCTAATCTAATTTATTCAATTAGAATTATGTCTTGCATAAGTTTTATTTATTAATTTTTCTTACTAATGTCTTTTTCGAGACTACTTAAATGAAGTGAATTTTTATGATTTGGAAAAATTCAAGAAGTTTACAAATTTATTTGCTTATGGTAGACAAAGTTTTATTTTTCCTCGTGATGATTATTAGTAGTAGTAATATTTTCATCTTATCAATGAGATATTTGAACAAAAAGATGATAAAAATGATCATCGTCGTCTTACTTCAAATTTTAAACTGGCTCTATATAGAGATAATTACTATGAAATCAAATGTAATGGTAGTTACATTTATGATTAGGAATAATAATAATCTGTAATGCTATCTAATTAATAGCACATTAAAGAAAAGTGGAAAATTATAAAATACTAGATAAATTGAATTTTTATATTTAAAATCATTTGGTTTGATACCTGGTTTGCTGGAGTTTCCATCGTTGCTGATGATCCTGAATAAATGATAGGAATTATTTCTCTTGATAAAAATAAATGTAAATTTTTTTGATAACTCTTGATAAATATGCAGAATTTTAATCAAAATTATGTAATTGAGAGAAATTAAAGAAGAAAAAAAACATTCTAATAAACGGTTCAATTTTTTACCTTCGCCGATGTTTAATCCATTGTAGAAAATGATTAAACAAACACTGATTCCTCCAAGAATTTGCATAATTACTTTTCTAAAAAAGTATATCATTTTGTTATTTGTTAAAAATTACAACAAAAAAAATCATTAATTATAAGTGCCCACTTCTGCCCAATTAATATAATGATTATTATTATTGTTATTCTAATAAAATTATATTGTATAATATATATTAATGAGGAATATTGATCGTACGATGAATCATGCGGACTTTTATTCAATCATCAATGAATTTAAAATTATCACATCATATGTGATAATTAAAGAAGAACTGGATATGTGTACTGGATAGTATTTATAAATCTTCAAACATTTGCTTGTCGTTTATAAATAGTTGCTTCTTATCACGAGATTTTGAATTATTTTTTGCTTCTCGAATTCTAATTACATTTGAAATATTTTATATTACAAATTCTTACAAACATATTAGAATTGACATACAAAATTCAATGAAATTTGCATACTTTAAAATTATTTCTTATTTATCACATTAATTACAGCAATATATAAACATTTTGTTGGTTAAATTTATAAAAATTTTGTGAAAAATTATCCTTTGCTCATTGAGATAAAAAGAATTTTATGATTAATTAAAATCAAAATTTTAAAAAATAATTGAAGAATTTTTTTAGAATCATTTTGTTGTTTCTATTATTTTTCTTAAGAATAAATAAATATATTTTTGGATTACATGATAGTGATAATTTGAGAATAATTAAACAATAGGGGAGGAATATCATGCAAATACGAATTCCGATTCATTTAAATTTCATTTATATCATTGATGAAAAGGAGACACGTGGCAAAAGTTTAAAAACTGCAAAATGTCATTTCTCGCCTTTGAATTATTATTATTAGTTAATATAGCAATAAGCATGCATTGCATGTATGCAGTTTTAATGTGCTTGTTTTACTTGCTTTGCTTGCTTTTGTTTGCTTGCATGTATATCACATTACATTATATCATAAAATCACATTACAAGTCATCAAACCATTCCTCAAATCAAACTCATTAGCGATCAAACATACACATCACATACATACATATTCCTATAATCGGTCATTTCATTTTTATTTCCTTTTGAGAGCGAATAAAAATTAGCGATCAAAGGCCAGTTAAAACGACACAAAAGAAAGGTACTTATTTCATTCATTCATTTATTATTTATTATTATTATTCATTTTTCCTTCCCTTCAGACATAAAAAAGCAAATCCAACTCCTTTTCTCTATCCTTTCTATTTTCCCTTTTTTTGATATCGTTGTTATCATTGAACTATATCACTAATTGAAAGGGTGGTGGATAAATATCTTTGAAATTCTTTTCGTTTTAATTTAACCTTAGTAATCAATGATCAGCTTATATTTATTCAATTGTTAGATGTTGAATGTTTAAAATTTGTGAATGCACTATTCTTAAATTATCTATTTCTATTTAAAAGAAAAATGCAAAAATTGTATTAACAAGAAATTTTTTAATAAAATGAAATATATATTATATTATGAGCTAATGAGAATATTTTGTTGCTTATGTCATATAATATAAATTAAAAAATAGAAAATGAACTAAGAAGTGATTTGGTGAAAAGAAAAGATTAAGTTTACTTAATTATATAATAAAATTTTGTTTAATTATTTTGATAGTCTTAATTTCACTAATAATTTACTCTGCTTGTTTTAATCTTTCCATCTATATCATATCAATTTTGATATAGTGTCAATATCAAAAATAAATTTCCAAATTCAATATATCGAAATTAAAATAGTGATCCAGCCGATGTGAATTATAAATTCGTAAAAATCAAAAAAAAAAACGAAAAATCGAAAATCAATCCTACCGGACACAAATTAAAAATTTTAAATTTGTGCTTTCAAATAAGTATTAAATATCACATTTATTTCGATTTAATTTTATTGCTTAAAATTTAAAATACTCACAATACCTAAAATAAAATTTCATAACAGAGAGACAGGAGGGATATCATGTAACAAAAAAAAAAGAAATCGTAAATGAAAATTTCAAAACATATGATGGAAATTTTTAGTTGACTCTTTATAAAAGCTTTGAGGATTATCAAATAATGCATTGTATTTTTTAAATACGTCAGCATATTAATATAGTATTAGTTGTGCCATATAAACAGGCTTAAAAAAAGAATGGAAGTATCAATATCATAGAAATTTTTCGATAATTCATTGTTAAAGATTTAACTTTTTATCAATTGATGCTATTGTATTTTTCAAAATAATATTATTAACAGAACATTGATCATATACATACGTCACATAAAAATAAAACATAATGGTGAGATTACTGGCAAAATATTAATATATCGTATATGCAGATAAAAATAGAATGTGATAATTTTGTTTATTAGAATATTAATTATACTGAATACGTAGGTAAAAATAAAACTGATATAGATTTTATTTATTGGCCTGTAATATCTCATGACGATATTTCATAATGATTTTTATCAATCGCTTATAAACTAATTTTAATTTTATACGCATTATTATTATCATTATTATTATTGAATTAATTAAGACGAATGATAAAAGGACATAGGAACATGATTAAATTTTCTGAAAATTTTGTTGCGATAATTCATGCCAATTAAAATTTAAAAATTGAAAAAAATAAGCATGTATATCATCACTAAAGGCAAAAATTACAAAGAAGCTATCATATCAGTAATATTTTCAATCTGCATTGATGATCATAGCAATAACAGTGTTATTTTCTCATTTACTTTTCTTTTGATTCATTTTTTTGTTTACTTTTTATAAATTCTATTTATTGCATGTTTTTTTATTGCATTTTATTTACTGGATAATTTGATATTTTTTTACTTGAATTTTCTCCCATTTTTTTTTGAATTTTACTCATTGCATGTTTTTTCCATCTAATTTTATTTATCACACATAAATTTTACAATGTTTTACTTTACTAATTGTTTTTATTAATTTATTTTTTGTTTTGCCTTCTAAATTTTATTTATCATGCAATTATTTTACGATAAGATTTTGCTCGCTTTTTTTTACTGCATGCTTTTTCTTAGTTTTATTTATTGCTATTTTGTTTACTAAATGCTTTTTTTTTTTTTTTTGTATAACATTCAATAAGGATTTTTATTTAAACATTGATGATAGAGCATAATAATCTTAAAAAAGAAAAGCGAATTGTGGACATTTAAATGAATAAAATAAAGCGATCAAAAATTGTAATATTTTTGATCTATACGATTCTAATTTATTTAATTGTAATCCTCTTTTTAATTTTTCTTTATATTATAATCAGATTGTAGAACTTGTATGCAATTTGTGATCAATTTTTAATATTTATTCCGATTTAAATCAAAAAGCCTGAAATATCTAAATTATTGAAATGAACTGTTCGAATATCTTATCTGATTGCAGTTAATTTTTTATTCATTGGGATGCAAATATAATTTTTCAATTTTACAATCCTAAATTTGCATGAGCATATGATGTGATCATAGTGATATATTAATATGAAAAAAGAACGCAACTATGAAATGCTAATTTTATGAATGATGAATTTTGCGAAACTATTTATAATATTTGTTTCAATCACCAATATGCATTTTAGAAAAAGACTTTGAAAGATTGAAAATTAGGAAAATGTACAAAATACTTTTTCAGTAACTTACTTCGTCAATCTTTATCACATAAATTATTTCCAGATAGAAGAAGGAGAAAAGCTAAATTGAAAAACAATAATTTCAATTGAATTTTATAGAATATGCAACTTCATGAAAAAACAAAGCACTGTCATTCCAATGAAATATATATATTGATTTGAACTATTTAAAATCTTAAAATTTTTCTTTGGTTGAATTTATTGAAGCAGCGATTAATTCTTCATTCAATGAATTTACTTGATGAGCGATATCTAATGGATTCGAATCATTGAATCTATTTATCGCGATATTCGATGGATTCGAATGATTGAATATATCAGGAAAGAGATGGGGTAGAAGTGGATTTTCGAACTGAGCAAATTCCAGGAAAAATTGAATTATTTTATACGAAAATTCAAGTTAGGCTGGCCACTCAATGTCATTTAGCACTATATTTGTCACATTTCTAATATAATCTCGATTCACTTTACCTACTTTGATATCCGACGTATTCGAATCATTCACTATACGTTGGTATATTTTATCCCAAATTTCATGTATGAATCCTGGCCTGTCGCTATCATTTTGCATTATACCTTTCACACTTCTAACATCTTGATTCGAAGTGTGCGTCATATTGTTTTCCTGCAAAATTCATTCTAATATGTCTTGATTAATTAAAGCCTTAACTCTTAGACTCTTAAATAAAGTTTAGTATTAAATAATGACATAATTATTTGATGGCAGGTAATTTAGCAGTAATTCTACTGTTTATTGTGACTAATATTGATGATAATTCGTTGACATATTTTATTGGCGTATTATAATTAATATTCAGTTTATTTTAGCAAGATCAATCGTCACTTACCAAAAGATTTGGCGGAAAGGCATAAGCTAAATTGAACAGAAGGAAAATTAGCATGAGGCACATATTTTGATACAAATGTAGGCACAATATATTGCTATGGCAAAATTCTCTGAGATTATTCAACTATTCGAGACTATTTATTTCGTTGATTAGTCCATATGAACTGATCATACAATTTCTGAATCAACAAATTAGAATTGAAAATTGCTCTAATCTATTATTATGCAGAGAAGTAGAACAAAACAATTGGATTAAAATGAAAGTTTCCTTTAATATTTTATATATTTTACAGTCCGAAGCACTTGTGCAGAAAATAATCCCAGACATTTATGCGATCCACTGATAATTACTGATCTGAAATCGAAAATATTTATTGCAAACTTGTTGTCTCAGAAATTAATTGATCAAAGTTTGTCTAACAAAGTTTGCCTAAAAAATTCGCCATTTTAATTTAAATATTTTAATGTATTCTTTTAGAATGTTAATTATCTTGCATACTAAACGCAACTGAACTTAATAAGAGATGTAAAAAATTTACGAAATAATTATTTACTAATTCATTTCATCCGGACGATATATGCTCCCGTAGTTATTGAATTCATTATCGTTTGATACATAAAAAGTAAGTAATTCAGACTATATCATCAACTTTCATCGACATTTATAAACGATGAATGAAATGAGAAGTGCATAGCATTCAGAATTCTTTTTCTACAGAAATTATGCAGAATAAAAGTTTGAAAAACAAATATGAAAAAGAAAAGTTTTCCTCAATCTTATATAACCGACAAACTAAAAAGCAATTTAATTTTTGAAAGAATGAACTTATAATGAGTCTCAGTATTTCTATCCTCGGCAGAAATGATTTGAACTAATAGAAACTAAAACCAAATATTAGCTTTTATCGCCTTTGATACAGAAGGAAATCATTTTCGGCATCACAAAAGTCATCTCATTAGGGTAATCTTTAATGAAGATTTTTTTGTGTCTTACTTTGAGTCGAATAAAATATAAGAAGAGTTTTTACTACATAAATAGTTTAAAATGGAATGCGAAATGATGCAGGAAATTGACCAAGAATATTTTTCAGATGTCAAAATTCGGTCGTTTATTTGTAGCACAAAATCTCGATGCAGAATTATCAAGGAGCGTTCTTAGAACGATACCCATATATTGATCAATTACATTTTGGTTGAGTTTCTTGATTACTGCAAAATTTAACAGCGCCCTTGCTTGTGTGATTTAATTTCGAGAAACCATGAGCTGCTGCATTTGAATGTTGTTGCCACATAGAATTGTGCAACAATTTATAGGGTTATCAGTAAAAACGCATTCAAAATCTGCTGGACGAAATTCAAGTATATTAATTACTGTTTTTAGGAGACTTCCACTACAAGAACAAAGCTTTTAAAAGAATAGTACAGTGGCTTTCTTCTTGTAGTTGTCGGCAAAGCCGAAAGATAATTCGTTGTACACAAATAGGAATGACAAAAGGTCAAGTAGTATATAACAAACAGAGGGGAAATTATCATGTAGCAGAAAACATTGAAGTCCAATTAGCGAGCATAGTTGCAAAGATCAGCAATCTGAAAGGACGAATATTTTTACCGTTAGAAACACTCCAATTCACATTGTCAGTAAAGTAAGGCGACATACTGGAGATCGGGTAAAAGAGAGGAGTTCCAAAGAATTTATAAAGAATTTGACTTCGAGTTCAGTCCGACAATTCAGTTCGGGGATTCAAACAACACGACAATTTCGAGGGCAATTTAACAATTTAACAGGGATCACAATTCAAGTGTAGATGCAATAGCAATGCTGGAAAGAAAGAAGAATGACAGATACAAAGGAGTTTAGACAACTGCTCGTACTCTTTGATTATTTACTTTGTATTATGCATTTAGTTCATATTATTGTGTGAGCGTGATATTGTGTATTGTACGAATCCAATAAAGCCTGTCATAGATCTAATCCAGTCAAAAGAATCAATCTCCAGTCAACAAATTACAAACAAATAAGAGGATTGTTCTCTGAAATTTCGGAAAGTAGCGGAAATTTCAAAAAACATTTTGTCTTGGAATTCTCTTAATAAATGTTCGTTTATAAATTTCCTTCTTGGGATAATCTGAAAGGCAAACGTTTTACGCGCATATGTTTCTTAATCTAAAGGTTTTTTTAACTAGTAAAATCTATTCGATGAATTCATTATTTAAATAATGATGACTGGACGCGGTGATCTGGAAAAGAAAAGAAGCGAATTGCAGGGATTTAAATGAATAGAATAAAGTGATCGAAAGCAGCAATATTTTTTTGATCTGCGCGATTCTAATTTATTCGATTGCAACCTTTTTCTATTTTACTTCATATAACAATCAAGTTGTAGATTTATATGTAGTGATTTATTTTTAAGCATTTAATCCGATTTAAATCATAAATTTTACTAATATGAGGTATCTAAATTAAAATTAAAACGCACCGGTCAATATCACCTCCGTTGCAGTTAATTTTTTTATCAATTGGAATACAAATATAATTTCGGAATTTTTCAATTTAAAATTTGCATGGGAATAAGCTATGATCATGGTGATACAATAACACGAAAAAATTGAGAATACCATTCTAAGATTATTCTACCATTATTCATCCAGTTCTTTTTCAATGCTATTTGCAAAAAATTCTGAATGCAACTAAATTTTAAGAATGTTGAACTCCACGAAACTATTGATAAATATTTATTTCAATTACTAAATATTATTTATAAAAGATTTTGTAGTGCTTAAAATTGGGAATATGCATAAAATATAACATACTTTTTTAATCTCGGTCTCATAAATCATTTTCAGATAAGAGGATGAGGAAGTTAATCAGACCGAAAAACAACAATTGCAAAAAATATGCAAGTTTCGAGAAGTTTAAACTACCGCCCATTCAATGTTGGTCTAAAAAATAACTGATAAGAAATTAGTCAATAAGTGATCTGACTAATTCAAATACTAAAATTTTCCTTTCGTTGAATTAGCCAAAGCAGCAGCGATTAATTTTTCGATCAATAAATTTGATTTGTCCGATGAGCGAGTCATTCTATTTATTGTGATATCTAACGGATTCGAATTACTGAATACATCAAGGAAAATTAAGTAACAGTAGACTATTGTACTGCGCAAATTGCTAGTAAAGTTGTATTATTTTATCCCAATATTCATATGCGTTCGACCCCTCATTATGATGTATCGTTATCTGTTACACCTCCAGAGTGTCCTGATTCGGTTTTTACGTGGTACTGTTTACCTGCAAAAAATTCAGTATGTTTTGATTAACTGGAGCCTTAATTCTTCTACTCTTAAATGAATTTAATCATAGAAAAGCACGTTAGCATATTTTATTAGTTTATTAACACTCATATTGGATTTACCCTCAGTAAGATCGCTCGTCACTTACCCAAAGATTTGATGAAAAGGCATAAGTTAAAAGATATAAGTTGAACACAACGAAAATTAGTGTGGAGCACATATTGTGACACAAATACAAGCACATGTACTGCAAAGACAGGTTCAACTATTCGAAACTATTTCGATGATTCACTGAAATGAAATGATGACAGAATTTCTGAATCACCAAATTAGCATTAAAAATTGTTTTAATCTAGTGCTAACAGTAAAATGGAAACCGTCATCGATCTTCTTTAACCGTGGTAAAGATTAAGGTCCTTTCTGTTTTTCAATGGTATCACCTCAAATTTAAATAATTAAACCTTCATTACGATAGATGAATACAGCGATTACAATATCAATAACACAAATTTAATGAGATCAATAAGACAACTTTGATGACGGCATCATACGGAAAAGGAAAAGCGAAACCAAATACAATCCAATATGTCGATTCAAACGACTTCGTTGCATGTCTTTTAAAACGGCTTTGGCGCTCAGGACTCTCTTCTACCGCGTAAAGGGAGGATCCTGGTACAGTTATGCGACTATTAGAAATAGCGGCGTTTGTTAGAACGTGTAAAATAGAGCACTTTTTGGAACTCATTAATATGGCCAGTTTTAGCTTACATTTTATATTGCACAGTAAATCCTCACATACAACTTGTGTCTGGAGATATTAAATCCAGAACGAAGGCTTTGGTTCTCATCGCAATTTCATTTTTTTCAACGATAAAAGCAAAATGATTGTTTCGTATACTTTATATAATTTGAAACTTTTGCAGAGGAAATAATTCCAGACATTTATACGATTTTAGTGATTCTTTCTGATCTCAAACCAAAAATATTTATTACAAATGTTCATTATTTCTCAATTGAATAAAATCTGTTTAATACCACATTGATTTGAAATAATCTGAGTAATTCAGAATATATCATCAGCTTTTATTAACATTAATAAACAACCAATGATAAACGAATGCTACATAACATCAGAATCCTTTTTCTAGATAAATTTTCAGCTTCAATGAGCATCGGAATTGCTAACCTCAATAAAAGTCATTTGAAATAATAAAAACCATAAAAACCAGTATATTAGCACATTGTTCCAAACATCATTGCTTTTTCGGATTGAAAACAAATAATCATTATCAATCACAAAAGGTCACCCACAAGGGCAGTTTTTAGTGTCAATTAGAGAGCCAAATAAAACGATACACACGAAAAGTTTTATTATATACATTCAATACTCCAATGGAATATGAAATGATGAAAACTGGCTATTTCAAGCGCCAAAATTCAGTTGCTTATCTATAGCGGAAAATTTTGGCACAGAATTATTAAGAAGCATTCTAAGCATGATATCTATATTTTTTATTCTGATTCTATTTCGTTTTGCATTGAATCATCATCAGTATTAATATGACCAGAAATGGAAGATATGACAAGGTTAAATACTTGTAAGAATATAGCGCTTGAAGGAAGAAATGGGAAACGTTATCATTCCGTTTTTAAAACAAATGAAACAATTTCAGCAAGCGATTAGATCAAAAATTTTATTAATCAAAAATGAGTATTGATTAATCATTCATTTCAGTGTTTCGCTGAAACTATTCCCTTTATAATTTTTCAGCAATTAACCTTATCGTTTTATGATTTTCGTACAAATAATTCGAAATTATTTCAATTGCAGTCAAATTTAAACAAAACTTCGCTTGTTTCAGTGCATCACTTCACCATATGAATTTATCATGAATGAGATAATATATTATCATGATAGAATTTAAAGATATACCGAAAATGAAATGGCAACCAGACAGATTGATTTCATTTCAAAGTCCGTAACATAAATGCTCTTTCAGACTGTCATTTATGGAAATCACAAGCAAACATAATTTTTTCTACCTGATCATATATTTCACCGTCAAATGTAGCGCTTTTGGTTCTACAATGGCCTTTTTGTTGGTTGGACTTATTGGGTAATTTCCTGTGTTATTACAACAGCTCTAGTGATTGTAGGTGTTGATTATCTTACGCCATTTTTTTATGAAGACGTTCAAAGTATGCGGTTGCTTTTAGGGTTACTATTATCAGCAAATGAAAAATACATTATTTAAAGTAATACAATTATACCAAGACCGATGATAATCATTTTTACTGAAAATTCAACATTATGGTCGATTACTCTATTCCTCTTCATTTTGATTAATTTTTCCATAATTTAAACCATTATTGAAGACATAAATGAAATGCATAAGAAAAAAGTGTTCGGAAAAAATCGGACTTCATGGATTCAGGATTCAAACTGAGGTGGCAGAAATTACAATATTTTTTGATTAGATTTTTAAAATCTCCTATGAGAAAATAGCAGGTATATATATAATTGTCATTTTATAATCCATAAAATTCAATGAATCATCCTGTATTGTACTGCAGATTATTCATGCAGTATTCTTGAAGTCTTGAATATGTTTGCGTAAGATAAGTTTGCTTGATTGCTGAAATGTTTTAAAGATAATCTAAGAGATCAAAAATAGCAATATATTCAGTACACAATTACCATAATCGGAAAGATCAAAAATGAAAATATATTTAATACACAATTACTATAATTAAGATTGAATGAAAGTGAGAATTGGAATAAAAAAGCTGTACGTATAAATATACATTGAAAAATAAAATACAAATTCAGGAAAGTATAAATTTACTTCCTTTTGGCCGAATTTCATTTTATCATTAAAATTCAAATAGCTAAAAATTAAAAACTAAAATTTTTAGAAAAGCTTTTTTAAAAAAGCTTTCAATAGGTTTTGGGAAATTCTATAAGATTAACAATGATAAATTATTTTACTACCATTGATAATTTATGAAAATATTTAAAAAATTGAGAATTGAATACCAAAACTATTAAGTAATTGGAAAGATCAAAATGCTTTAAATTTTTCTTTTTTTTTCAAATAAACTAATGAATTTATGCTAAATTATTACTTTAATAAAATTTAAAAATCATCCTGCACATATATTGTTTGTATAATGAAAATTACAAATATTGCATTCCCTCATCATTTTCGCAATATTTTTTTCGAAATTTTTATATTTCCCGCAATATTTCATCCTTCTTCATCATTTCCATTATTCGGTACATATATGCATATCTCAGGCAGAAATGTCATCTTGTTTCATGTAAAATTTTAAACTTTCTTCCTAATTTATTACTACCGCAATCATTAGCTTTCAAGTCTCGATGTCAAAGGTTCTGACCGAAAATCCTTTAACAAGCCGAAGAGCGTATCAGTCGATGGCACTACTTAATGAGATTGGAATTCCGGGTGTTTCGCGGTTCGGACTGGGAAGCGATCGTTTTCTTTGGGTTCCATTTCGAATATTCTAGGATTGCATTGTAAATTCGGGAGTCTTAAATATTTTTAACGTCTAATATTCTTATCAATCATTTTAACTTATCAATTTATCAATTCTGCAAACCTTACATCTTTTATTACGAGTTGTGAATCTGAATTAAGAGTATCATATGTCAAATTAATTCAAATTTAGCTTAATTTAAATTTAGTGATATGATATTTTGTTTATTCCCCTAATATGTCCTTCTTATTTCTGTAATTTTATCATTTCCTGTATTAAATTTTATCCTTTAATTCGCACTAAAGTGGTTTGTATTGAATTTCTTAAGATTTATAATATTGCATTAATTAATTTAATTAAAAAAATTTCATTCGTTCTTTCTTTTGTTCCTTTTTTTTTTTAATTAATTTTCCTCTTCAATTAAATAACTGTCTTTTTCTCAGTCTATCTTAATGATTAATATTGAACCTGCAATAAATATCACTATATAAACAGACCAATAGTGCATTAGTTAAGAGTGTAATATTGCAAGGATCATCGGGATATCATGAAGTGATATTTATATTAGATTTTGGCATGTTAATTATTAATTATGTGATTAGGAGAAGATATCGTTACAGTCCTTAATGCTATGCATATATTTCAGGTAAATGTTTGCAATTAATTGTTTATTGTTTCGGTTATTATTATGGTATTCAGTTCTGACTGCAGATGGTTACCGGTTGAATGTGCCACGAGTATTATTACCTTATCATCCTAGTGTTCATGTAACCTTTGACCTAGTTGTTAGTGATCCGGCAAATGGATGCTTTACATGGTATATATATCTTATGGAATAGTTTTATGAAGTTATTGAATTAGATTCTTCAAATTCATTGAGGAAATAAGTGCTAGAATATATATACATATTGAATATGTCAAATTGAGTGCTCAATATTAGGTATACCAAAATCAAATATTAAGAGGATTTTTGATTTAATTAAAACGGTTGGTTCGTAGTTTCTCGAAGTAGTTAATGTGTAATTATTTTAGGCGATCGACTCGGCCTGATACTGTGTCGGTAAAACCGGTAAATCCGGTAGGAACGAAAGGATGTTCAGCAACGGCTCAGATTGCCGCAACTTCAAAATATGCCGAGGAGCAAACGGCTGTTGTTTTTGCGGAAGATAAAGGTTATACTTAACTAATTTGTGTAGGAATCATCGAAATTTGCTTTCGATTGTGTTTGTTTTTTTAATACTTATGCTTATAATCTTCCATATTCGGTTGCCATTTAGAACTTCATTAATGATGTTTGCTGATCTAATGCTTTATCAATTAAGTTTATTACCATAAGTTTTGCTGATTTCGGTTGCTTTTTTATACTGTCATTTAATTTTTGAACTTCCCAATTAAATGACATTTCTGAAAAAATATTCAGTCAAATTTTGATATTTACCAAGAACTTCTTCAGTGATGGAAATCCTTTTATTTACCGCATTGTAATATCTTAATTGATTCTATGGGGTTTTGTAAACGCATTGCTGCAAATGTTTGGTTTTTTTGCAGACGCTGGCATAGTTTTAAGCTGTGGCGTGACAGTTGACGTGATACGAAGCATAGCAGTTTCAACTACTACGAAAGTCTTATTTCTAGATGCTTCACCGGCAAAAATTGCTGTGCAAGCGTATAATGCGGAAGGTTGGTGTTTGATTATCACTTCTAATTCATTGAATTTTAAAGTAAATTGGAAATTAGAAAAATTATGCGACGGATTTCTTATAAGCGTTCCATCTATTAATTAAAGGATGCTCGAATTCTGTTCTAAAGGTTTCGAAGTTATTGCTTAGTATTTGATAGATATGATATTGCTTTGATTTTACCGGTAAATTATAATAGCATTTGTCAAAACAGAATAATATTCGTCAGGATCAACAATTTTAAATTACTTGGAAAATAAATTAAGTACTAAGGATTTGTATCCTATCCTGTACTTTTTTTTGATATCCAGTTCTTTGTTTTGGATTGCCACTTAAACTTGAAGACATTACTAATGAGAAATACATTCTGTACTTTTTCCTTGCTGAAATTTTAATGCCAGTTGTCCTCATAAATTACTATGTTAAAATCCAAATAAAAATTTATAGGTGATATGTTCACAAGTCTCGGAGGAATTCCATTTGAGTGGCATTTACAATCATCGTCTTTGTCGGAAAAACCTCTGCGGATTGTACCATTTTCACAGTCAAAATACGAAGCACCTGATGGCGTGCGTTTACTAGAAGAAAATAAGAAACGCGGTTAGTTTTTATTTTCCCTAAAACTTATTAATTATAAAAAAGATTAGTAATGCTCCCAAAAATATGCGAAATACATTTTTATGCCCATATACATATTTATTCGATAACTTGTCTATTATTTGTTGGAAAACGCTATTCTCTAGAAAGCTAATCTTCATTTCAGCTTGATTCCATTTTTTATGTGCTCTGTTTAGTTATACTTCTTGTTTATAAGTATTGATAAATCAAAAAGGTATCACTAAGGAAATAAGAAGCCTACCAGATTATCCATACATTTTAAATACCTCCTGGTATTTTATTTTTTTCGTATTTTCAGGCCATGTGATCTTAGTTGAAGGTATATCCACAGGTACTGCTGCTCTGAAAGCGAAGCTGGTTGAATCGCATTTCAAAGTTTGTTATCGTGCCTTCCATAATTTACGTTTGTTATATCAATCAATTTTGGTTAATAACAATATTTTTGGACAGTCCAGTGATTTTCTTTTAAGGATGTGGGACCCCAAGAAGTGGACTTCATAGTAGTCGCGAATCTCCTACTGATACCTTCTCAAGATGTATTTCTTCCACTTGGATCACATGTACATTACGCTGCAGAAATAGTTAAACAGAGTGTTACAGAAGGCAAGATTTTTATGTTTCTCTCGTCTATATCTTTAATTTGTTTCGAATATATTTCAAAACTGTATTTATCATTCATTACACTAATTATATACATCATGTTGCAGCAATACAATTACCGTCAAGACAATATCAGCTATTTATTAAGGATTTGGAAATCTGTTCATTGGATTCATTATCATCTATAGTCACAGCTATAAATTATGGAACAACCGAGATATCATTAATTGACGAAAGTGAGATTTTTCTTAATATAAAACGAAATATTGTCGTTTTGTTATATTTTTCATTTTCATATAAAACAAATCATCAGCTTAATATTGACTTAGAATTTATGCTATTTTATTTAGTTTTTTTTAGTTATTTTATCGATTGCAACGGTGACATAAAATGCAGAAATAATATATTATGCTTATTTTTAAGGCAATATATGCAGTTTAGTTTTTAAAATTCATGGTAATAAAAGAGATATTTTCCATTTAAAGCGTGCTGATTTATAAATGGATACAAAAATATGGTTCTTTATTTCAGATATTAAATTATTAAGTACTTTAAAACCTCCAACTGCTCGAATCCATGTTGTTGAACCATCAAGTTTGTATATCAAAATCAGCGGCAATTCATGGTATCTAGAAGTGGGACACGAATATGATATTTCTTTTGTTGTAAATGATGCTGATAACAATGTCATGTATATTCCGGAGGTCAGTTTCATATTTTATCACTTCAGTTTTTTCTTTTTCCTGTCATTGAACACCACTTTTTTCAGATCTTTTCTTTATTACTTAATATAACTTTCGATAATATATCTTATAGAATGCAATTTTCGAGAGTGCTATATCTGAAGAATACTTCAAAATAATTAGTAAATCACAAAATGGATCATATTTTAATGTTAAAACTATAAAGAGTGGAACTGTGAAATTGCGAGCAGCATTCATATCAGTCATAAGTCCGGTTAGACTTTTGATATTACCAGTATTTTCAAGTGGCAGGACATTATAGCTTTTGTTATGATTTATGAAAATTTAACTGTTTATTGATTTTCAGTTCTCATTTGTTTATTTATACATATGCAGATGAATATAAATACCATCAAAATAACTCACTCAAAATTTCTATCTTGCAGGAAAGAGAATTAAGGATGTCACCATCGATAAAAGATGAAGTAACTGCAGTAATATCAGAACCTATTGAAGTAATACCGCCATTCGTTGCATTTCCATATATCGATGCCAAAAAATTCATTTTAAGAAACTTTTGGTTTGTTTTCTGTGATTTATTCTAAATATCATGATTGAGATGTCATTCTTTTATCTAATTTATATGGAATAAAATCTCTATCATATGGAAATAAAATCATATGGAATAAAATCTCTCCTTCAGGCACGAGGAGGCACAGGCTCATTCACGTGGTCAAGCATGCATCCAGAGGTTGCTTCAGTAGATTCTAGTGGAATTCTGCTGACCGGAAATCTCGGTGAGACAGAGGTGATTGCACAGGATATTCAAAATAGTGCTCATTCTGGAAAAGCAGTTGTCCAGGTCTTACAACCAACGGGAATCGCTTTCGGCAAGTCGCATCTGGAAGCTGAAGTATATTAAATTCAAGATTTCCTAAATGTTGATGCAGTAAAATTTTTCTCTCTATTGCAGTTCAGCAAACAAAATCAGCAAATTATTATTAAACAGTTATTTTATAACACAAGGCTTTCTTTATTTAATATACCGTACATTGATGGCTACCGTACATTTCAAAACGGCTTCTCACATACTTAAAAAAGTCGATATCGTTATTATCATTTATTAAATAAAGAAAAATTGAAGAATTTTCAATATTTTAGACACAAGAACTGAAAAACAAAATATTATTTTGTAGGACTAAACTAGTTCAGTTGATATATTTCAGGTCGGTAGTGACTTAATCCTATATATTTCTCTTTACGCGAGTTCAGGAGGTAGAAAAGTGATTATATCTGATTGTCGTCGTGTTGATTTATCGATGAAGATAAAAGACAGTAATATTTTTCGGATAGCATCAGGTAAATTATTTAATGAAAAGTCCGAAATTTAATGATATAGTGATAATGCGAATGAATACTTGAAAATTTTGATGTACTATATTATGAATTAGTGAATGTTCAGAAAATTGTGAAAAAGTGCCTGCAAACGATGATAGTTGCTGCGGTTTTATACTTACTGCTGTTGCTTCTGGTGATACCGTTGCAACCGTTCAGTTTGGAAATATGTCTGCGTCGACTCAGATTTCTGCATATCTTCCTTTGAAGGTTTATTCTTGCATACCATATATTCAGTCTTAGTATTTTCTATAATTAAAGTGTTTTATTGGATATAAATATCACTGTTATTGTTGGTTACCGTTTATCATATATTTTGAGAAAGGGTGAATATTAAATATGGAGGATTTTTTTGCATTCAATAAATTAGCAAGTTTTAGATGGAAACATCTGCAGAAATATTTGTTATGCTCGGCAGTAAATTTATTATCCGTACATCTGGTGGTCCGAGACCGTGGATTCTGGATCCATCGAAATATTATTCGAAATGTAATTTAGCAATTTGTTTTATCGTAATTATTTTAAAATCTAAATTCAATTTTTGTCGTCGATTGGAGCTAAATTTTTATATCTCTATATATGTTACTTTGCAGTGATCTACAGTGAAGCATCAAATTTGATCACCAATGTTGACTTTTCTTCTGAAGACGGGCATACTATTGCCATGTGTAAGGATAATAAAGGAGACGTGGTAAGTTCTTTATACTGTATCAACTAAAGTATATGCAGATTGTTTAATCACTGACTGGGCTTCTCTTGGATGTATGACCATAAATGATATGTTCATGTGAGAAATTTCTAGCAAAGCTTTATGTTTTGAGCAGTTTATTTCAATTAATCCCATTCATTGATTATAATCGTTAGTGCTATAAAAGTTGATTCTTCAGAATGAATTATTGTTTTAGAGCCGTTTTAGAATACATTATCATTCTTTTTCAGCTTATTGTGGTCGTTGTTGGTAATGAAGCTTCTTACACAAATCCACTACCTGCTAAGGCTGAAACAAAGATAAGAGTATGTTGTGGTATGCCCACACGACTGTCCTTATCTTTGTCAAGGTCTCATCAAAGCAAATGTCCAACTAGCGTGGTTTGCTCTTTTTTGATAATAAAATCTTTTTCAACTTAAGTAGTTTTTAATTCGATTTATCTAAGAAAGTTGGTCCTTTTGTTCAGAAAATTTGGGAAAAGTCTTGAAAATATGTTTACTCTTAGTTTATTTATTGTAGCGTGCTGCTAGTTATAAGCAACCATCTACATTAACGGTATCAGCTTTCGGACATTGCGAATCCGGACCGTCGATGGGATTAGAGAAGCAACTTGATTCGTTGACTTCTTTGAAAGTGAATTGGAAAGTAAGTAATAAAGATATCGCACACATTGAAGAAGATAAAGATGAATTAAGTGAAGGCAAGTTCTTTTATATACATCTATTATAAGCGCTTCATTTGAAGTCCTCCTTTGATTTGATAGGAAATAAAAGAATTATCAAATCACTTCTGATATTAATTATAATATTTGTTTACTTAGGATAATGGGCACTTCTTTCGTCTATATTTTGTTTTTCTTTATCAGCATAGCGCTGACATCTTTAAAACTTTTCAGAAAATTTTTCCCAATCGATAAGTTAGGGAACAATCAATATTTATCGCATTGTATTTGAACCATTCAAATTTTAGTACGTGGCATTCTGAAACCACGTGAAATTATTGGTACAATAGAAATCATTGTAACAGCTCGAGGATATAAGGTTGGAAGTCGACAATTTCATTTGCTACATGAATTGCAAAGTAAGATGGAAATAAATCTGGTCGAAGACGCGAAAGCAGTACCATCTATGGTCGTGTTGCTAAACGAGAAAAGAGCTTCAAAAACTATTCAATTGAAATGTGGCTCAGGACACTTTGCTTTGGTAGCTTATGATTCAAGAATACTGGAGACTGAGATGTCCAGTGGAATTATGAAGGTGAGGAAGCTGTATTACCTTTCTATGCGAGTATATGATTAAAAAAATTGGGTCACTTGATAATAGTCTCGTTACATGTCTTTCAATTTGACTAAAACATTATAGCAGTAGTTCCATTCTAAATATAGTCATATAGTCATATCAAACCACTACCTACAGTAATATGATAATATCCTTTAAAGGTGAGTCCAGTAGCCGTTGGCAAATCGAAGCTCGAATTTACGGATTTGTGTCTCAACAAGAATTTCACAGCTAAGATTTCAGTGACAGATGTGGAAGAGATTTTGATCGAAGCACCTGAATTTGTAAGTACAAATTTTACTAAATTTCACACTTTTGTAAGACTTTTGAAGCATTGATATCATAAGATTTAATTTCGTCTCAATTTTTCTCACAAACTAGTAAGACTGAAAATGACCTCGACTTTGCAATTCTGACCAATCAGTATTCATCATTAATTGTTTTTAATTCACTGCTTTTTGATTCGTAAATAACACTTTAAATGAATCTCGTAATTTAGGTAGCGTTAGATACCGAACAGGAATTACAACTTAAAGTTCGTGATATGGAAGGTCTTTTCTTTCTAACAGACGATGCTGATATCATGAATGTACAACTGAATGCATCATCTAATATCATAATTATAACCAGGTATTTTGTCTTTTTTTTTATATTTTTGTCCAAAAGAAATATTTTTTCTTGAGAATATGCCATATATATTCTTGCTATATGAATAGATGATGCTTATCATTCAGTATATAAATTTTTAAGGGTGCTGCTTATGAATGATGCAAATATTTATTTAAGGATTGACGCTCTACATTACATTTTACGAGGTAATGTTGTTGGTGTTGTAACACTTCGCGCTTCCGCTCAACAGGCTACTGGGCGAATATTGCAAAGCCAGTCTCATAACATTCAAGTTTATGCGCCATTACAGTTGCAACCAAAATTGATAACTCTTATTCCTGATTCTGTTTTTCAGGTACTACAATTCATTTGATATTGACCCTTAATTAGTAAAACTGTCAGAGAATTTTGAACGGCCATTTTACAACCAAGATTACTTTGCTGTATTTTGTTAATTAATGTAATATAGGAATTGGAATGTGTAAATACTGTAATGGAATATATAAAATTTTACTTTTAAAGTATTGTTGCCAGCAGAATCAAATGTTATTATGTAAGAAAAATGATTCACCACTCTCATGGTAATATCGTTGCAGTTAGAAATATCTGGTGGACCGCAGCCGTTGCCATCTGTGCAGTATCGTCTCAACAATACTTCAGTGGCTGTTGTGAGATCAGATGGGTTGATAACAAGTAAAGCAGTTGGATATGCGAAAATTGTAGGCTCTGTTAGCCTGGATAGCAATTCTCCATCCATTGAAGTATCTTCATTTTTGCTTTATTTTTTCATTGATATGGAACATATTTTGTGCATTTAGAAGGAATTTAAATAATGCCTTAAGATTCATATTGGCTATAGAGATATTTAAGAGAACAACTATTTCAGGATTACGTTGTTGTTAAAACAGTGAAACTTACCGGAGTCCATATACAACTCTCCACATCACAAATACAAGTCGGTCAAAAAGGATGGGCTCGCATTGATGGTCTTAATGAACATGAAACACCATTTTCATTTGGTGGAGCATTATATCCGTTAAAGATCATATGGAAGATCACTACACCAGGCGTCATCGAAATCGTATCGTCAGTTGATGTAAGTATTAGCAGTACCGAGATAAGATTTGCGAAAAGACTGCATTAGGAGCTTTATTTTTTAATTAACTTCTATTTGGCTATTATATTCCTATTAAATGAAAAAGACAGTGTAGTGTACCATTTTCTATTGATAGGTTGCAAATCGGTTGCAGCTAAAAGTTTATGAATTGGTAGAACAAGTTAAAATTTCTGTTGATTTGGATTTCATAATCATAACTAGAGTAATTATTCTTTCAACAATAATATCATTTGCAGACTTTCATAACTGAGTCACCTGAAAATCGATTTCATATAGAACTAGAAGCACTGGCAGTTGGACAAGCAATGATTCATGTGTTAGTGACTTCTCCTAAAAATTCAAATGCATTCTCCAACGAAGTCAAATATTATGAAGATCAGTTGATAGTGACTGTCATTGAACCGTTACAATTGACGATTCCACCGCGATACCCTCACATGTTGCGCCTCTCTCCGGATGCAGAACTTGATTTAAAAAGTAACAGGTAATACCGGAATCATGCTTATTTTTATTGGTCCTTCTCGATGTCCTTATTACGCAGTTCCCGATAATAATAATAATGGGGTATTAATTGCAACTGTGAAAGAGCTATATGTAATTTTTTTCATTACGCGTTTTTCTTAAGAACTGCAAACCATAATCATCAAAACCGGATTTCGTAGTACTTTTTGGTATTAGAGATTCAAAACTTTTCTTGTGACTTTTTTTTAAATCGTTCATTTATTACGATTTTCCTTTTATATTAAAATGAATAAAAGCATAGAAAGATATTATTATAGCATATTTAATGTTTTCAGAAAGGATAGTTCAGTGCAGTTTATGGTGCCACCTGAGCTTTCTAGTTGCATATCAATTATTGGTGATAGCAACAGCACTTTACTAGCTCGTACAGTTGGTGATGCTGCTTTGGTATTAAAAGAAACAAAATATCCTCATAAGGAGCTTATATATTTACCAGTTTCCGTGAGTTATATGAATTAATTTTTTAGCAAAACTTTCTTATTTTGTAGGGAAATCCATTGTTCGTAATATAAATCCATTCATCAGATTTTAGTAAATAAGATCGATCCTCTGAAATATATTTTAATTTTACTGTGTGTATTCTTCTCTATGTTTTGTTAGTGTAATATTAATGAACTTACTTTTAAAGATGAAAATTATAGGTTACTCCGATAGTATCTCTCCATCTGAAGGTGAAGTGTTCTGAAGTGCTAGAAAAACCGTTAACAGTTTTTCCTCTCGGTTATCGTCTCCATATCGATGTTGAATCACGAGACCATTTCGGCCGTTTGTTCGACTCTGTAAAGCATTCGCTAAATTACAGACCTCATCGGTGAGTTATTTTGTTAAATCATGTTTTCACAGCTATTAATTTTTTTTCGTTAACGTTCCTGAAATCAAACCTTAGTAAAAAAATAATATATTATCAGATGCTAACTGTGGTTATAAGGAAATTATTTAATTTGCAGTACTGTGTAGTTTTAAGAAAAAGTGCAAAAATTCGTATAAATCGTTCGTAGATGAAGTTAAGATTTTCCTATTATGCTTTCTTATTGATTTTGTTGTTCTTCCTAATGATTAATACGCCTTTATAGCTTTGATCTGACGGAAATCCATCCTGGCAATGCTAACAGTTCATTCGATATTCATCTAAAAGATCTCGGCGAAACAGTGTTTAAAGTGAGTTATTATCTTCTTTGTTTTTTATTAACCTCATATTTCAGTCTACACTCTTCATATTGTTTGTTTGTAATTTATTCCTTTTCTTTTCATTACAAGCAAGCAATTACATTCTTACTATCGTTTTTAAATTTTGCCATCATTTATTAAGGTATGGGATCGAAATAATCCGGAGTTAAGCGTATTTCTTCGGTTTCCTGTAAAGGATGTAATCAGGCCATCAGTACATTCAGTGGTTCTTTTTGAAATCGTTTGTTTCAATTCACCGCTGCCAGTATCTGGATGGAAAGAGTTAGATGGAAAGCGACATTTTCAATTCGTCGATGAAAAAAATGGCATTGCTGTAGCAATAGATACGGGTAACACTGTAATTGCTTCATATGACTCTCAGAAACAAACCGTCTTCACTAAGGTATATATTTTAATCATACCAATACAGCTAGGTATCAAATCACGATAAAAAAATGAAATAATATATTTCTAGGGTACTGAAAAAATTTTTTCGTGTTTGTGACGAATAAAGTATCCTAATCAGATGAATCATAAGCTATATATATTTTTTTATACTGTGATGATCATTACTATGATGAATCAAGAACAATACTTTATGCAACAATACCCTAGTAAACCAATAAGAAAATTTCTTTGCTTTTTAATTTTCTTTTAGATCCCAATTACATTTTGAATCCTGAACTTGTTTTAATAGTATTATTTTGAATGGGATTTTCTACCTTTTCAAATTTCACAAATCCCTGCTTTCGATATGTATTTCTTGCAGCGCAATATTGTCCCTGCAAAGTCACTCCGTTTTTCTTCGGTACCACAATTCGTTTCGAACATAAAGAATCACCAGTATCTTTTTCCAGTACTCATTGATAATACTGAACAAAATCCATCTAATACTTATGGTACCTTTTTTATTATCTCTTCATTTTTGTCGTATAATTATTTGGTAAATCCATTTGACGAAAAAATTGAGAAATTTCACGATACTTCGTTCTTTTTCATATTTATAGCATATATTTCGGACTTCAATGAGAAATTTTCTAATTAAACGGATGCTTTCCTGAGGAATTCCACAAAGTTGTGGTTCATATAGGTCATAAGAATAGTAATATAACACAAATATATTCAAACAACTTTCATTGCTCCTCGTTTAATTGATATCAATCAAACATCACACCTTGCTTCATGAATATTGAGCTAATATTTCCATGGCATTTAGATTGCACACCTTTGCTATTGGAAAAACTGGTTTTGGATGCACCTTTGATTGTACTATCAATTTCGTAAAAAAGTAAATGCTTTGGCAACAAGTTTATTTGTTGCTCGTTCAACTTTTCTTCCCAAATTAGGTAAGGGATTTGTTTCGTTTTGTAAATTTGAGGCATTTTATACAAACTATTGTATATTGGTTGAAATAAAATAAACTATACTATTATAAATCTTTTAAGTTTATTATTAGAGAAAATTTTTTAAATCGGATAATTTTTAGATTTGCAAAAATTGTAAAAGAAATAAGCATTTATTACTATACCAAATTTTTTCTGCATGCATCAGTGAGCAAACGAGAATAAAGAATCCTTCGATAAAATTTATTGAATTTTAGCTTTCTTCAGGTAAATATGGTTGTATACTAGTAGAGCAGACATTCGAAGGACCACTTGCTTTAATCGAACATCAAAGTCTTGCTTTAAATATCACAGCTATCTGGAATCGTGTTGGCAAGGTTTATGCGATTTTGAATATTTCTTTTTGTTGTTTTCTGCTCTCTTTTTTAGCTTTGAAATGAATTACAGCAGAAGAGAGGATATGGATCGTTCTGTTGACTTTGAAGTTTTAAAAAGCTTTTTAACTAAGCAAATAGCTTCGACGAATATTTCAGGTGAAAGAAGCAAACGTAATAGTTACTTTTTACTCACGTTTTGAAGTTATACAACGCGAGATACGTTTAAACAATGTTAACGCATTGGAAGCCGATCTAGTTATACACTCACCCGCATCTGATGCTAGCAAAATATCAGTGGAAACTGATGGTAGAGGTGTTTTGCGTATAAAGAAAGTTAAATCGATATCACTCACCGAATTATGGTATCGTGTTGAGGCATGTGTCTTAATGCTTCCGATAGCTAATAATTGCTTTGGAGATGAACTGATTAAATAAGAAACTTAAACAGTAGCAGAACATGAAAGAAATAAAAATATTTTATAAAATATATTGTATATTAGAACTTAATTAGTTTTTTTTTATGCGATTTCATTAACAAAAATCCTTGCAGCTGGATATAAATTCAGTGCTTTTATGGCAAGAATTACTGGATAACTGCAGTATTACAGTCAAAAGTGCAGTAACGGGCCAATTTGAAGTAATACCGGTAACTATCGTTCTTCATGGAGACGCTTCGAAAGCTGTTTTACGTGGTACTTAGTTGCTGTTATGAATTTTTTCTATTTGTCATGCATTTTCTCTTACATTTTTCTGATATTATAAATGCCACAATATTTGCATATTTAAAACTAATATTATTATAGCTTCTGATAATTTGATGGGTCTTCTGCGTTCATTTCTGGAATCAACAATTGTTCAAGTATGTGTGACACTTTTTACCGCTGGAATTCTTATCGCAATAATAGGTACTTCACGTAATTTCACTTTTGCTCAATATTTTCGTTGTAACTTATTTGATCAATTCATTTCGGTACATTTTTAATACCAGATGACATACAAATGTATGGTTTGGGCAATCGGAAAAAAGTGTCTTTCTTATTTCATGATTTTTGTTGTGCAGTTTCCAGAAATTTCCATTGTTTAATATCTAACTTTCAGTTGTACGAATTAAATATATTTGCAGCGCACTGCAGGGATATAGCTTCTTATCTTATTTCTTCAGCTCGTTTTACAATTCCGATCCTAATGCCACATATGGATCGTTTGCCAGTGATTATTCAGGTTAAAATTCTTGATTTTTTATAATAAATTAGTATTGTGTAAACATTGTGTAAACATCGTATAAGCTTATGTTTTTTCTTCTTTTTCTTTTTATAAAAAAGGTAGTTTCATTTGCTTATCTAATATAGAAGATGAGAAAATTTTTTTGTTATGAAACTTTCAGTACTATCAAGTATAAAAATAATAAATGTAAAAAGAATTGTAGAACGGTATCCATCATTAGCTTACGCTAATGGAAAGAGTTTTTGGGTTCACCTAATCTGTCACCATTATCCAATCGATCCAGCCGTTCAGCTGGAAGTCCGGGAGAACCGATTCTTTGGAGTGTTCCAGACCGATCACCAACATCAGCACATTTATTACGAAAGAGACATTTAATGTGATCATTTGCTATCTTTCCTTGACATTTTATCATGAAGTTAATTTGAAATAGTTAGAATATGTTCATGTTGTCTAGAAAACTTTAAAAGTTTTGCAGGGTTATCTAGCTTATCAGTTTTGTTGTTTGACATTTGATTCACTTTCTCCGTTGTCTTGCTAATTTACTGTTTATTAGTTGAAGCTGTTTTGTTTTGCGGAATTTCATTTCATATTTTGCACTTGATATTATATTCAATTTATGCTAATTTTCAATTTTTTGTTGTCTTCAAACCGGTATTTGTATAATTGATCTCTAATATAGAGATGACATCGTCAAATACTTAATTTAACCGAAACTTTGTTATTATCATTGTTTAAATGTTATGAATTTTATGTTGTGGTTGAAATCATTTATTAGACAAATATTATTTTTAATAAGTGGGAGAAGAAGATAGAAAAATTAGCAAATAGGAAACAATTTTAAACTGATTGAATAATTTTCCTGGAAAGATATTCCTCCTGAAACTAAAGTTGATATTGTGTTTAAGATGTCATTTTTAGGAATATCAGAATCATCCAAATGTGTCATCCTGTTCTTTTTATTAGGTATGCTATTTTAATGTTGAGATTTTGTGAGATTGTTACTCAGTTCTGCAAATTTTTAATGAGGTATTAATTGGATGTATGTGCCTTCTTATAATGTTATGATTTTTATTATTCCATCATTTGTTTTTGACATATTATAAAAGAGAGACAAGTTATGAATAAATCTTGATTTTAAAATGAGTAACAAAAGAGTGTTAGAATCGATAAGTGTAATTAAATTTATCTTTCGAGAAAATGAATTGATTTAATACTTTTAAGATTTCAAAAGTGTTTATAATATTGATTGAAAGAATTTTTATCTCAGATTAAGCGTATATGTGTGGGAGCAATCGTTAATTAATAAAGTTAATGAGATTTATACGTAGAACCACGTAACATGTATTAGCAATTGGTACACTTTAAATAAAATATGCCACGTTCTAAATCAGATGAATTCACGTCAATGTCATTTTTTCCTTCCAATATTTTATCAATGTATGGATTCAATACATCTTTCCCTAAAACTATTGTATTATGTTGGATTTTTCTTGTCACTAATTAAAATATTCATCTGTTGTATTTAAAATTTAATCTAATCATTCATTTTCTGATGATTTATTCCATACCGATGAATTTCTCGCCATAGCATATTTATCATTTATTTATTGATTACAATTATTCATTGATGGCTGGATTAATTAAGAAAAGCTCATCAGTTATTATCAGTAAATTTTTATAGAAAATCATTAATATTGATCTTATGAGAGGAAAAAAACGTGACATATTTATTAGCTTGGATGATTTGAAATATTTACTTTTACTATAATTTCATAATAAAATTTAAAATTATACCCTTATAGGCTTTTGGAGTTTGTCGTAATGCCCATTGATGATAGAGATGATGCCATTTTAGTCGTGGATACATTTTGCGTGGTTGTATCTTTAATGCAGCTTTCTGCAATATATCGTTGAATAATTTACATAACTATTACTAATACATACAATCTTAAATTATGAAGGAATCAGAAAGGAAAAAATATAGGAGTTTTTGGCATTTCATATTAAAATTCTCAATGAATATATTCGTTTTTTCATTCGATGTCAAATTTCCATTTCTAATGCATTTTTACAATAAGAATAATGCGCAGATTTTCCAACACTACAATATTGCCTCATATTTATTACAGTAGCATTATGGTATATGATTCATTGGTAAAAATGAGAAAAATACAAGAATTCTCAGATGATATGATAATTGATGTCAATATTCAATGATACTCATGTCGATAAAGCTAGGGGCATACGAAGGGTTTTTACGGAAGACAGGTTCGTTGTCCTGATATTTTCGCACGTCATTCATCCATTCGATGTCATCAGGTCGTAGGCGCACCGTTGTATGTTCGGATATTTTGCTTAAATTTTTGAATGATGAAAAATCTGCAGATGTATTTGAGGCTCTACTTGTTGTCGATGATCTGAAATAATCTAAAAGCTAACATTTTTGTAGATTTCAAATTTATAATCTCCCATGCCATATTCAAGTATTATTTAGAAATGTATTTGAATTTAATTTAGAATATTTTTATAAATTTATGATAAATTGATAACAAAATTTGATATTAATAAAATACTTTTTACTGCAACTGCTACTGGAAAGAATACAGTCATCTTGGCTTGTGGTACTTTCTTCGCTAATATTTTGTTCACTCTCACCTGTTGGAATGCTTAGGCTAAAAGGTACTGATAAGGTACCAATTGTCCTGTAACATTATTATTCATGTATTTTTTGCGTTTGATACCTAATATTATTCTTGTCAATGAAGTATTATAGTAAAATATCTCTGCATACGTTCATATCAAACATTGGCCATTTTTATCAGCATATCTAATCTGATAATTTGTGAGATGATACATCGAAAACTTATGAATCTTAACATTGCACACAAAAACTTTGGAACTTATTAACATTAATCATAAGAAATATAGTGATCAATAAAAATTTAATTATTGCATATTATGCACATATATATAGTAATTATTAATTATCATATATTACGAAAAAATTTTTTCATCATCTGTAGATTAGTAAAAGATAAGTCAATTGTGCTTATCACCTGAAATTAATTGATAAATAAATTTTAAACTGACGTTGTCCATGAATCCGGTTCATTCATATTCGTATTATTCTCCAAATCTACCACTTTTGCTTCTTTAGGCTAAATAATTTTTACCATTTTCCTTCCTTCTATATATTACCGTAATATTTGTATTTCGTTTTCTTCCGAATACTACCGTATATTTATATTTAGGCTAAATAATTTCTGTTATTTTATTTCCTTCTGTACGCTACAGTGTACTATTGTATACTTGCAACATATTAGTTTTTATATTTACCTAAGAATTTTTAAGCGATATTTTTGGAATTTTTATGTCAATATTAGCACTAATACAATCGATTAAAATAATCATTTTTTTGCCTTACAAAAAAAAGTTGTATTCACTGATTATTATGAATAGACCTACATTTTAAATAATATTATTGCTAAATAATTATGTCTAATCTATTCGTTGAACAAATTTGAACAAATTAGTTGCTGCCGCTGAAACAACTATTTCTTCAAATTAAATAAAACCTTAGAAAATGATTTGCTTTTCTTCCTATACAATCCATATGATAATGAGTGATTAAGAGCAGATGTTTTGATATGATTTCGTTTCAACACATTACCCATATTGTATTGTATTGCAATGAAAAAGTTTCAAAAATTTTCCAACTTTCTAAATTATAAGCATAAGCACAGAATTTAATAGAAATTAGAATACAGTAACATTTTAATTTTAATTATTTCAGTAATTTGACTGTAATAAAATATCTCATCAAATATAACATATGATAGAATAAGATAATAAAAAGCATAAAAACTAACAATTTGGGTGAAATACAACCGATATATTTTATTTCCGTATAAATCTATTATCGTACAAATATATTATCGATAAAATTCATATTTTAATTTCTTATATTACAATTTCTCATCAAATATGTAAATTTTTTTGAAGTAAATATGCAAAATGAAAAAGCTAATGAATTGTAATACCAAAAATTATCTGCGTAATTTGCATTATAGTATATTGCAAAATTTAACGTTAAAAATTAAACCTTATATTATTTTTTTAATGCTTAGTCAATTTATTCTATTGTAATAAGCTATAAAATATTATTGGGCCAAACTTCTTGTCTATGTCAATGGCACTATGGGTGAAAAAACGATAATTAGCAATTTGTCGTTTTGCATAATTTACAAGATTTTTAGAAATAAGATAATTTTGTTGATATTATTATCATTGTCATCATCGTCATTATTTGTTTACTGTTGTCATTGACATCATCATCATCAATTATCTATGAATGTTCAACATTAAATGGACGGCTTTTTTTCCAGATGATGACCCAATGACCAAAATAAAAGAATGTGAAAATTTGGTGAAGCGATAGCTAAATAAATAAGCAAATTCTAAAAAACTCTCTACTACGAATGTAAATGATCGTGGTTATCAGTGAATTATCAGTTTGCAAAAATATTTATCAGTATTTAAATACACATAGATGACCGATAAGGATAATGACGATAATGCTGGCAATGATACTAACAATTTCGATAATGATTATGACAATAATAAACGTGATAAATTTTAATAGAATTATTTTAGTTCTAACATATCGAATTATAAGCTATCTTTTATGATGGTAAAACGAAGCGGTTACATAAATTCGGGAAATTTCAGAAATCTAAGATTAATCGGTTTTCAAAATTTAAAACGTTTAAAATATAAACAAGATTGCCTGTAAAGTTAATACTATTTATAATCAGTGAATGAATTTATTGTTTATTGATTGATATCATACTTCCAAATATCATCAAAAATGATCTTTCGTTTGTATATTATTATCATATTTCTATGTATTTTAATATTTGCAAAGGTATTTTTCGTTTATCATTGATATTACTTCAATTTTTTGTTTCCATCCGAGTCATTAAAGCTATTTAAGAACGTTCAATGCAATTTCTTAATTCAAATTTTTAATATATCACTAAAAGATTATTTTATCATTCGATACATCACCTAATCAATTGTCCAGCATTATATCTCCCCAAAATATTCAAATGATAGGATTATTTCGATTTCGAAGTTAATATTTCATTGAAATTTGACGTAAAATGCGTTAATGATACACTTACGTTTAAGATAAAAACGATCGCTAAACTAATACATTTCTTTTATTTGACCAATTAATTAAAATATTCTATTAGCTTTTTATATTGTTTGGTTATGATCAAAGTTTAATTTTCAATAAATGGAATCAAATGTCACGAATGTTATTGATTAATCCTTTCAATTTACAAATAATGCTACTTATAATAAAATTAAATTTTTCAAAATTTCGTTTTCTTAAATTTTAATTTTTAAAATAGTTTATAAAAAAGTATTTTAATTTAGAGAAAAATTTTAAAATAATGAAAGAAAATTATTTCAAATAAAATTTTGCTTAATATAATCAAGATAATTTTTTTAAATTATTATTTTTTGCTCTTTATAGGATGGTAGATCAAAAATTTCTCGATAGATGATAATATCAATCAGAATACAGCTACAGAGTCAATTAAATTAAATGACAAATTGCTTATTGATGCGTTAAAGAAATTTGGAATGGAAAATATAAAAAAATCTGAAATGGAACAAGAAATTGGAAATGGAAAAATGGAAAAACGTGAAACTAAAAGCAACTTGACAAGTTGGTTAGAGTCAATCATTCGTGATCTTACTGTTGATTTGAAGAAGAAGTCTGCTGTAAAAAAATCAATTCTTAATTCAAATAATACAATGGAACAAGATGCCGGTGATTTTTGGATTTTTCTTAATAATGCAATTAGCGCAATTAATAATTATGTTAATTCATTATTTACATCAATTTTGGCAATCTTTCAACCTCAGCCTCTTTAATCATTAATTATCTGTAGTCAAAATTATATGAAAAATTTTTTGAAAATTTAGGTTGAAACTGTGCAATCTAATGATACATTATCATTTAACAAATGCATGTCATCATTTATATATTATCATAATTAACAAATAATGAATAATTAAGGATATCGTTATCAGTTGACATATTCATATTATATAATATAATAAATAAAAAGAATTTTTATTGTTTTGAAATTATCTGTGCATAAAATTAAGTGTAATAGTTACTTTATAAATTATTAATTCGATTAATATTTGCTTTAATTTATTTTTATTATTTGAAATATTTCATTTCTTTTGTCTAACAACAGAGAATTTGAAATAAATAAATGAAATACCTCTCTTATATATATTATTCAAATAATCATTTTCATATACATATACCATTACTTATAATTTGTAACTTGAAATTTAATTTCCTTCTTCCTTTTATAATAGCTGATTAGAATCGATGAGATAAAGTTTTGAATTTTGCTAATATTGTTTAAAAATAAATTTTTAACCATTTAATCAATTATCAATTAATTAATTCAATTATAAGCTTTCTTACATATTGTCATCAATTCGTTAAGCTCATGTAATAATAATACCTTTGCACATTGTTTAATTTATATGAAAATAAAGTTCATAATACTAATCTTTTTCTTGTTATCGCATGAAGTATAATTATGAAGTATAAACCGAAAAATATGATAAAAGGCAAAACTATCAGTGATCAGTGAAACATAAGTTTTAATTACTTATCATAAATATTAATAATTTTATGATTTCCTTGATTTAAAAAAATAAATAAACCTATTTTTTTCATCAAATTTTCTCGAGAAAAAATAGTTTATTATAAGTTTCTCTATTTCAAATCAAATATTTTTATTGATTATTGCAAATTTTAGCATTACTTATTAATCTGTTTATGATATCTTTAATAATCCATGTAATATTTATCTCTTCCATATTTCTCGAACATTTCTATTAAATTTACACTTCTATAATTGTAAATTTGCACAAACAATGAATGAATTATGTTTACTGAAAGATTTTATTTACAATAAATATTGAAATCTTTCGCCCTCTCTTTCTCTCTCTCTCTCTCTCTCTTGCATACATCTATAATATTGTCAACAAATTTTATTTTATTACAATAATTATTATTTCTCTTACAGAAATAAAAATAAAAAAATTTTTATTGAGAATGAGAGATGCTATATTATTGATCTTCAAATTGTTTTTAAACTTTTTCATCAATAAATCAAACCGAACAAATTATTCACAAATAATAATAATAACAACAACAATAATGGTCATAATTTATAATAATAATAATAGTAGCAGTAGTAATAATTAACAGTAATAACAATAACAAATGATAATAATAATAACTAATAATAATAATAGTAATAATTAGCAGTAGTAATAATTAACAATAACTATAGCAGTTGATGATAATAATAACTAATAATAATAGTAATAACAATTGATAGTAATGGTAATAACCAATAATAATAATTAATAATAGTTATAATAATTAACAATAATAAATAATAATAATAACAGTAATAATAATTAATAGTAATAATTAATAACGGAAAAGGCATTTTTGAAATATTTTCAATTTTAATATCAGATATTTCGATAAAAGTAAAATAAAATAAGTGAATAAAATATTTCTTGTCATATTAGCAACTATTCCAAATATATATTCCTGCCGACAAATTTAATTATCAATAATTGTTAATCTATAAAAATTAATCGTTAAGAAGATAATGCATATAATATGGCAAAAGCGATGCCAGATAATACAATATGATAATATCGAAATAATTGAAAAATAATCACAATGAATTTATGTTACTGGAAAAAAGATATTAAATCGAATACTTAAATATTTAAGGCGTAAATTTTAAATTACTTCAATAAAACAATTTTTTCTCTTATACCTGTATTATCATGATTTTATTCACCGGATTATTTTGCGATAAAAAAAATTAAAAATGTATACGAAAATTGAAAATGATTATCATATTAGTAACAGACAATTCTTTACTTAAATAAACTATATTAATTCGAAATGATATCTAATATATTTTATTAATATTTGTTATCAAATAATACTTTATCTGAATATTTTCAATATTTTTTATTAATAAATTTGAATTTTTCTCATTTAATCAATTGCATCGAAATCAACAATCATTTGCATTGTTTCATAAATCAACAAATGTATTTGCAAAAATAAAATATTATACAATGGGTTGCTATCATATGGATAAAATTCTCGATAATTTCAAGCTTTCGGTAGATAGTCGAGAAAAATATCTCAGAAAAAATGAATGAATTTTATGAAATATAAAAAAATATCGAAAATATGTAAATTATTTTATCAGAATATTAATTTAAAACATATAAACATTAATTGGTCATTAAAATATCAATCATTTTTTCTATAAAAATCGATCTGAGTGGTTTATTTGCATTTGGCGGTGAGCTATATATATATATAAATTATATTGGACGAATGATTGAAAATTTTAATGATCTAATAATTGTGGCACAAAATCGAACCATTTATATTAGTAATCAATAAATCTAACAGTTTAAAAAAATTAGAATAATCAATAATTTAATTTATTCAAAAAGCTAGCACTTTTTTCAATTTTAATTAAAAAAACTGATAAGTCTATGCTATATATTTAATTATTTCATTGATAATTTGGTATCATATTTTCATTGGATCGAATATTTAAAAATATTATTTGTTTTATGTCTTTTTTAGATTATTTTAATCAAAATTTCATTTCAGGGATAAATTTTAATTATCATCAGAATTATCATCGGAATCTGAAAACTTGTTATCAAAAATGAACGGTACTTATTGAGAAAGCAAAATTAATCTTTTCCAAAAGAGAATTTCATCATTGAAATTTAAATTGTTAAAGTTAAAAAGGAGCTCTGTAATTAGTATAATGATTCAATTTATTTCAAAAGAATTTGAACCATAGTTTCCTTATCAGTTATCATGTTTGTTCGTGAGAGATTCTGAAGTGATATTTATTTTTGATAATCGAATCATATCATTTCCTGAATTAGTGTTTAATGATTTGTAATATTCAAATTATGCATTATGTTTTATGGTAATATAAACAATAATTTATGAATAAATTTTAGAATCAGATTTTGATGAAACAGTGGATGCAAGCAGAAATGGAAATCCATTAAATGAATTGAATACTGATACTTCAGGCGATGAATCAGGTTATTAAAATTAATGTCGTTATTTTTATTGAGAAAGCTTTTACAAACTGATAATTAAAAAAAACAAAGACAATTATAATCTCGTAAATTTTGCAATTATTATTATTATTTAATTATTGAATTTGTTATAGTTATTAATGTTTCCTTCAACAAAATTTTCACTATCATCTTGATTATTAGTATATTTATACGATTTAAAATTAATATTTCAAATTAAAATTTTTAATCGAAAGAAAGGATTTTTAGTTTTTCCAGATGCTTCTTAATTTCGGCATCAACGAAACTTAAATTTATTTAAATTTTTAGCGATATAAAATTTTTACATATTAATTTATGACTAGTTTAGATTCGATTTATTCTGAGGATGTGCTGAATCAAAATTCCGATTCTGATGATAATTTAGAAATATTCGATGTACCAGATGATGATTTTGAATATTCTGCTGCAGCTAATGAATCCGGGTACTACAGTAGTGATCAATTGCAAGAAGCTATTGATAGGTATTAGAAAAGTATCCGAAAAATTGCAGGACAATTAAGAAAATAAAGTTATTTTGTAAACTTCATGAAGTACTAATGAATCTAAAAATTATAATAGCGTCGATAAAATTAAGGTACTAATTAAGTTATAAATTTTTATGAAATATTTTTACATTACGTTCTATTTCATAAATTCAATTTTTTGTTAGAATTTTCAGAGTTTTTATTGATGGATTCAATGATGCAGTGAATCGCATGGAGCATGAACTTGCTGAATTAAAAAGCGAAAATTGGATTCAACGTGATATGAACAATCATGATTTACCTGAAAATTTTCATTTTAATTTAGCCATAAATGATACAATGGTTCGAATCATTTTAAATTTCAATAATGAAAAAACAGTGGTTGGAATCAGAAGCGTTGATTATATATAATCTTAACCTGCTCTTCTTCTACCTCATACTAGCATTTTTGTTGAAATAACGAAGTGATGTTTAACCTTCTGAATTTAATTGATTAAGGGCTGAGTATTTTTAAATCCTTTAATACTTCTAACAGCATCGAAAAAGCTAATGTTAACATCACTGATTGATTAAAATCGGTAATTCAAAAAGTTAAATATTTAAATCCTATAAAGGCTAATTGATGTGATAAAAATTTCGAAATAATTAAAATAATTCAGGATGATATTGCTCCATATGATTTATCCGATAACTGTCAGCTACAGAATGATGATGTTTCACGTAAAACGATATTACGTAACTGCCAACAATTACTTCAATACAGACTTTGCGAAGAAGTAGATCATGGATCTGATCGAGAACCTTGCAATCTAAGACGATTATCAGCAGGTAGTTCACGATCATGGAGTCCTCGTTTCGTACTTGAACGTCAAGAAGGAAGACGTATTCCTATATATCGAAGATATAGCTATCCTATTATTGTAAGTTATTCCATTTTAATTACAAAATTTTCATTAGCGATTGAAAATGTTAAATAATTTTTAACTGAAATACCTGCACATATGTATCATGAACTTTAAAACCTTAATTTTTTTCTTTCACAAGCTGATTTTAGGTGACAAAATTCAAATTAGTTCCGATTCTTATATGAAATAAATTAGAAATGAAAAATTTTTAAAAATGATTATAAAATGATTAAAATTAAATTTAAAGGAGATGATAAATTCCTCTTCAAAATCTAATAAGTTTAACGACAAGTTTACCTTAATTGTTTTCTCAGCTTATGAGATTATTTTAATAATATTTTAAATTTACTGTATCAGTGTTGACTACTTGAGTATTCATTCGATATCTAAAAAATATTTATAAATATGACTTATTCCTTATTTTATCGTTATTATTTTAAATTTACTATATCAATATTAATTCGATGACGGACAAATTTATCGTATTGAAATTATTGGAATTAAAATTGATTAATTGCTTAAACCATTCTATTTCAAATTATCTAATAATCATTAAGATTAGACGATATCATTTTGATTACATCATTTAACATAAAATTTTAGAATCAGGAAATCGATTATCCAGAAATGAATGCTGAACAAAATGATGTTGAAATGGATAATTTAAGCACTCTAGTAAATAGCTTTCTTAAAATTTAAAATTTTTTCTAAATTCTAAAAATTCTTATCATTCTGAAAATTCATATTATAATTAAATGAAAATATTTTAACTCTCAAATTTTTTCATATCATCGCTTCTTCTATTTATTATATTCTTCTTCATTTGTTTTTATTCATTTTCCAAATTATATAAATATTAATTTTCTTTTAGAAGAATATCTCGTATAATTTCAATTATTAATAAAAAAATGCAAATAGGTAAGAATAAATTTCAGTTAAGATTGGGATTAACTACACGTAATGAATCACCACCAGAACGTGCGGCACGAGATCCACGTATGTTAGCTTTTCAACAATGTCAAGATTATCGCTTTCTCGTAGGTGGTGGTAGATATCATAGGCTATACGGAAGTAATCGTAGCATTTTTTCTGAAGAAAAGAGTCCAGTACTACCTCGTCGTCAACGTCGTATTCGTCGTGGTGTTAAACGCTATCGTGGACCGCGGTCACTTAGCCGATCATCACAAGTTTCAACGAAGCGTCGACGTTCATTACCACCAACGGCAACAAGAAGAATTAATGTTAGCTATTCGTCTTCATCAGAAAGTGACGAAGAACCAATGGAAGAAGTTGCATATATTGATACGTCACCACGTCATCCGCAAAGATTGGTAATGAAAGTATTTATTAGAGTTCAATATGAAAGATAAAAAGTTTTGAACTTGTATAAATGCAAGATTGGAAGATGGTTATCATCTGTAGATCCTATAATATCGCATATCGGAATTTATGTTTACTAAATGAATTCAATTCTCGAATAAACAAATAAATTAAAGCAAAAAATCGATTATACCTATCTCGAATCTTTCAAAACTTTTATTTTTCAGCAAAGCATAAAAATGTAAGACGTAATCGAAGACGCTTATCACGACCACGAAATCCGCGCCGACATCGACGATCATTGGAAAGATATCCGCAGTCTCGTCTATACGGAAGATTACATCGTGTTAACAGTGGTCGAATTAGACGAAAAAGAACTTAAGAAAAAAATTTTAGCTTATAATAAACTACGTCAAGTAATAAACTGACTATGTAAGAGGGCAAAGGTTAATTTTCTGTAAATAAATTTTATCGACAAAAAATATAAAAGGATGAGTTATGGAATATATTACTGATCTGCTCCTATCTGAATTCCATTGTTTATAAATAGCTAATCATTTATAGGATTTTGGATAGACCTTCTTATGGCAATATTTCTAGAGCATCTATCGAAACAAGCCGAATTAGAAGGAAAGCGGGGATTGCACTACTTTAAAAAAACAACGAAAAATTAAAAATAAATTAGGAAAATATTTGGCTTATATCGATATCAACTCAAAACATAATTATCAGAAATCATAGATAAAAAAAGAAGTACAAAAGCAGTTTTGTTATAAATCTTTTTGCCTTATCACTCGATCGATATCAAAATCTAGTAAATAGAAAATCATGACATATGATTGAGTATAATAAATTTGTGATATAGAAGGACAAATTCATCGACCTTATTGTAACAAGATATGATTTCATTTATTTATTGAGAAAAAGTAATGTGAATTTCGAATGGGTTAGTAATATTTGATTCTTTTTGACATTTTATTTTTAAATTTATTTCATAAATGTTAGTAACAATTTGCTTTCAAATTTTTATAACTAATAATTAGCAATAACAATTTTTTGAATCATTGAAGTTGAATTTCTTCGATTCGATTACTTAATATAGATTATCGAGAAATTATGCGATCTGTCATTCGATAAAGTGCATCGTTTTATATCTATATTGAACAAAACTGTATTTTAATTTTTTAAAAATCAAAAATCTCTTAATCATGAAAACATATCATTTCTTTATCAATTACAATAGCTAATTTTTGCTATTCATTCTCTAACTACTCATAAAATTGGACGAAAATTCTTTAAAATTTTATCATTTAAATGTACAATCTTTCATTCTAAAAATGCAACGGATTAATTCCACATTTATCTCATTAATCAAATAATGATTTGGTGATAGTAAAAAGTTGGATGATAAACAATTTTTTTAATTTTTTACTTTTCTTTTTTTCTCTAGTATTTCATTTCATTAATTCTTTTGTTTTTTATATAATTTTACAAAATATAAGCAATAATTAAATTATAATTTTCATTATTAAAATAACTTATTTCACATATATTTTTATACTTTCGGTTCATAATGATAAATAATAATGAATACATATATATTTAATGCAGTAATTCAATAATTAATTATTTATTGATTCCTGCAAATTTCTGTATATAGATATATGTGTCATTAAATGTTAATCAATTACTCGTAGATACTGTTAAAAATAGCCAATGATTCATTTTCCATTTTATTTTATTGATGACAGCTTTTTTGAATTATTAGAAAAACAAATAGTATATTTATTAGGTATCATATTGTATTGATGATATTGACCCATTGAAATTTATTTGCTGAAATTTTGATTAAAATATTATAACTTGCAAGAAAATCAAAATATTATAACTTGCAAGAAAAAGTCCATAAAAATTATTTATTTCCGATATATTAAATAAAAATTTTTATTCGATTAAACATTTTAGAAACAAATGAAATTTGGGAATTAGAATATTCGAATATTTAAAAAATGAAATTTTACTTTTAAAAAACGAATTTTTTTAAAATACTTAAAGAAGAAAGGAAAAAAGGAAAGAAATTCTAATTGAGCAATTTCTGAAATCACAATCAAATAATAATTGTGTAATTTAAAATTTATACAATTACTATTTGATTACATAAAGCATAATATTGATATAATCAATATTAAAATATTTAAGTATTTTGAAGATCTTCGCATTTCTCTAATAATTTTTAAATTTTTCCTAAAAGGAATATGCAAAAGGATATTTCAGATGTGAAAGATCGAAAAATATTTGATTGATCAAAAAAAAATCAAATACTTAATAGATCAATTTCAAACCTTAAAATAATGCCTGCATTTAATAATAATATTAATGAGTAAGAATAATTTTAAAATTATCAGAAATATGCCAAAAGCAATCCAAATAATTCTCATAATTCCTTTAAAATTTATTGAATTTAATTAAATTATATAAATTTGATACAAATATATCCGATAATTTCATTATTTCCCATAATTATAATTATAATTTATTTTTCCTGATATGATCATTATTATTAGCTTTTTTAGCCGTAAAACTTATTGAATAATAATTGTTTAATCATATGTAACATTTTAAGAAATTTTTAAATGAAGACTAAAAACATCCTGACATATGTTTTATTTTAATAATATAAGATGGGAAGATTTCATCTATCTGACATTGTAATATTTTTGTTAAGTTAAATTAATATTTCGAATAAGTCACGCATGATTTTAACTTAATTAAAGAAAATTTATATTACTTGTAGCTTTTTCAATTTCATGTGCTGTTTGTTCCAAATAAAATTTGAAATCGTAATTAATGATAAATAATTTCGTGATATATGATGATGTCTATTCATTTCAATTATTGATTAAAGTTATATAAATTGAATTGAAATTCTCTTTTTTCTTCAAAATTCTCAATAAAAATTGGATTGAATTAGAAATGATAATTTAAACAGACATAATGAGACTTTTTAAAGTCTTCTGATATAAAATTTTATGATATCAAATAATCAAAGCTTAGAGGATCTCTCGTTCCTTTTATCATCATTATTTATTAATGTTTTATTTTTACCTCATTTTTATAATCATTATTTTTAAATGTCGAATATTCGTTATAGATCGATAAGCAGCAATTTATTATCAACTGCAATGTTCTTCCATTGAATTCAACGTTTTCCAGATATCCGTCGCATATGTCATGCTAAGAATCACAAAGATAAGTCAATCAAATTATATCATCATTGAAGAAGCAGCATTCAAAAGAAACTGATTATTAGAATATCTTTTCTGATAGCAGCGAAATATTATTTCAACTATAATTATATAGATGTCCGTTATATTCAGGAAGCTTATACTAATATGCTAATCATTTATTAATTTTGTGATAATTAAAAGATCGGATAATTGGATCGTTAAGTTAATCAAAACATAAAACGCATCCTTTAGATTATTGCTTCGAGCAAATATTATGCAAAGTAAAAAATACAGATCTCTATATTGTGGAAAAGTAAGAAACACATAGTATAAAAACCAAAAACAAGTCTGCATACTGTAAAAGATGAAAAATACAAATTCGTATATTGTAGAAGATTAGAAAATATATTCATGTAGCAAAGAAAGTAACAAATTCACATACCGTAAAATTGGCTTTTGCTAAGTTGAAAGATGTAATGCGGTTTGAATCTGCTATACCATCATCGTAACAGCTATAAGTAACATACACTGAGTATACGGTAAATAATACTTGAGGTTTAGTGCATACTGTACAGCACTCATTTATAGCCATTTTCAATTCTTTTATTTTTCTTTCCTAAACGAAATATTTTTCGCTCTTTAGCATGGTTGTTCAAAATTTCGAAGCAAATATTTTCAAGAAATGAATTGATTGCAGTTTGATTTAATAATATTATCAAAGTTAAGCTGAAAAATGTTAAAGAAGGTAATAACAATGAAGCATAAAAATACTAATGTATTATTTTTAATTACTGATAATACGGATAATTTTTACTTTACTAACTTAAATCCAATATTTGATTAATTCTATTTTTCACTTAATCTCATTATACTTTTATTACTGCTATTTATTAAACTAATTAAACTGAAAATTTTTTTATTTGCATAATCAATAATAGATAAATTCTTTCTTTTTATAAATTTCTTTTAAATTCGGAAAAATTAAAATATAATATTTAGCGTACGTCAATTTTCTTTTCAACAATTCCGGTAACTTTAAGTAATATTGATTGAGTGATAGTAATAAGAGTAACAATTGTAATGATTAAAACGCATAGCTTTAACATAACCATTTAGATAAAAATCAACAAAAACATGAAAATTATGATTGTAAATTCATATTTCATAATTTTCATTTTTTGAATTTTATTCAAATATGAGTTTGAAGTGTTGAAAAAGAAAATTCATACATTCTGTTTTTACAAAACTTAAGCGGTTGATACTTCATTTTCTCGGTTTTATTTTGTTTTTTCATAATAAAAACATCGTTTGAATCATCAACAAACTTTTCAAATGACAAATATATATGATAGATCTAATAATAGCATGATATATATTTGCTTTCGAGATTTCTTGAAATGTTCAGAATGAAGAATTAGTCAATCAATGCATCATTAAATATTTGATGTTTACCACCAAGTATTTCAGATTTTGGAGATATTTAAAAGTAGTAAATAAACTTGAAAATGGCGAATATTTACGAGGAAGATGTAAGAATAGTAAATAATATATAAATCGGCGATAGATAATATTTGAGTGATTTCTTATATCTCATAAATGTTACCATTTAATATTCTCGAGAGTAGTGATATCTGCTGATAAGTTATTAGAATTTTTCTTTATTTTCCAGAATCACATGCTTAAATTTATTTTTGCAATAAGAATGATAATTTCTATTAATATCACAATCATAATAATAGCAATAACAATGATAAAATGGTGAAAGATTACAGGATAAATTCGCAGTAACAATGACAACGGATACATTACAAAACATATGTTATCGAATGGAAGAGGACGATCCGGAAGCCAAAGATGAAGAACCGGTCAACTTCGTTGTATGGAATACACAAGTTACTCCAGTTCCGTTTTTTCTTTTGATAATTCATAAATAATATTATTGCATCATGCGCTAATAATCAGTTCATCCAAAATCTCACAAATAATTTATGTACGACTTAAGCATTTTGCGGAATTTTTATTGTAATAATTAAATGATTAATTTCAGAATTATTCATTTCAGTTCACGACCGATTTGATGGATGAAGCGGTATATAATGCTGAAATTATCGATATTGTTACGCCATCATGGTCACCAACTGTACGTTTTTTTTTTTTTTTAGCATAAAATCATGGAAAACTATGTTTAATTTATTTATTATGAAGTTGCATACTATTGAATCAATTTTCCATCATAATGCACAAATTTGATGAATTTATGAAAAAAACTTAATTTCAGGGAATATCAGAATATGCCATAATTATGCCACGTCGACATCGACGACGAGCTTATTCATATGCTGGCGAACGTTTACAATCTTCACCAAATTTATCAGAATCACGTCGTAGCAGCTATGGACGCTGATAATAATTAGACACAGTATTACTTCGAACTGATTAATTTGAAATTAAAATAAAATAAATATAATTGACATTTATCATGGTGCAATATGCAATATTCTTTTATCTCTTCATTTGTTGTTCAATATTTAGATAATTATGATTGATATTTTTTATCATACAACTTTATATAGTATTTGTCGCACAATGACATTTCGATATCAAAAGTTTATAATAATTATTAATGAAGTAATTGAACAAATTTATATTTTAGTAAAAAATTTTCTATAAAATTATTGAAAAACAATAAAAATTCAATTATTAAACAATTTTATCAATTTTTTCTATTTGTTTGAAAACGATAAACAAAGATGAAATAAAAAATTAATTTTAAAGATAAGAAAAATTCAAGAAATCGATCTTATTAATAAAATTTGGGAAAATTTAATTAAAGAATTATTTTTATCGCATATTTAGACAACAATTCTTATATTTTAATATATTATGTTGATAAATCTTTTATTGAATGGTAGATAACAATTGCCGTATTGTATCATTATGATATGAATCTGATAAGGAAGTAGAAAACAGAGATATTATGCACTTAAAAATGATAATATACGAATGGAATCTGATCAATTAACAAAAGTATAATGCATGTTAATGATTTCATCAAATTTTTTTTCGTATTTCTATCAATAATTTTCGCTTTTATTTGCGATATGTTTTTGGATAATTTATGTTTCTTTCGTTGCAAAGGTGGTCGTGCTTCTCTATAATTAATTCAAATATTTTTGATCATTTTAACTTTAAAAAAAAGACATACGTATTGAAATTTTAAAGAGAGAAAAAAGATAGCAAAATGTGGAAAAATAAGAAAAGGAAAATATATAAAATAAAAAGAAATTACTACAAATTTAAATTTGTGAATTTAAAAAAAAATATTTTTCAACAGATAATTTTGAATTATTATCATTTTTCTTGTTTATACCTTCTCTTTCATTTTTTTTTCTATTCTTTCAGATAATTCTTTTTAAATTTAGTAATTAATGGTTATGAAGAATTAAAAACAAAAACAATAAAAAAATATTCATTGAACTAAAAACTTAGAAATTAGCTAACCGATTAATGAATTTTCGCATACGACGCCATAACATAGAGCTATTTTCAAGATTATTATGGCCAACATCTGGTATCCATAATGGTTTTACAGCCCCAGGGCATAATTGATACAATGCTTTTCCATGTTCAACTGTTACAATTGTATCTTGCACGCCATGTGCTATCAATGTTGGCATTTCAATTTCATTAATCTGATAAAAATCTGATACTGATATTTATTTTAGAAAAGTGCAAATTAATTCCTTTCAATTTTTTAAAAGATGAGAAAATTTTTTATGCGAAAGCTATAAACAAAAATCGTAATATGTAATTATAAAAGTTACGATGCAAATGATAAAATCATAAATTATCATTAGCAAGGCAAATAGACTATATCCTGCATGATCGATAAGGCTATATAATACTTTAAAACCGTATATACAAATTAGTGAAGTCTACATATGAATGAACCTTTTTGACACTATTAAATCGATCATTGCAACAATCAGCTAAACGACCACATTGTTCGCTTCGATCCCAACAACATTTACCCCAACACAATGTTCGTATAATAGATGCTACCGGTGCCAGAAGAATTAAGCCAGCAAGTTTATTAGCTTGTTTTGCTAATTCTATTGATGCTACTGTACCGATACTATAGCCCCACAGTATGATGTTTGCTTCTGGGATGCATAAATCTTCCAGTAGGTACTGTAAGTATATCGTAACCAAATTAATATAACGATAAACTCAATATTACGTGCATTATGAAAAAGGTCAGCTTCATATTAATAAGTTAAAAGCAAAGCTTATTTTTGAATGACATTCGCGAAGGTTTATTAAAAATTGATAATAATAAAAATACTAATATAAGATGTACTTTATATACAGCATTAATATCCGAATACATATTTTTTTCACTTGGATTACCTTCGCTAATACCGTAACCGCTATAATCATATGAGCATATATTACAGTTGAAAAATCTATAATTAAAATTCGTTTCTTCTGTAAATAAAAGTCAATCAAAAAAATCAGGCAAAACTTTAAGTACATCACAGTAATGGTTTAAGTAAAAAATAAATTAAATGAAATATTTTGATAGATTATATCATAATGTGAAGAAATTTCTATATACTGGCAAGATCTGTTATTTATAATTAGCATTAGATCAGAAAATCTACAATTGATTGATATGATTTAATCTATAATTATATTATACTAATAGAACAATATACATATTAATAGGAAATAATTTATTATTATAAGAAAATTAAAATTTTTTTAAAAAAAATTTTATTAATTTTTAATTGATATACGACAAATTATATCATAAACCTTGCCGCATCATGCAAATTAGGTAATCCAAGAAGATGATCAGATATATCACTACCATTTGGATGTGAAAATAATAATGTATAACGTGGTTTCGATTTTCGGACAAATACACAGGCGATATGCTTAAATTATTAATTTTCGTTATCTGATAATAACTTTAATCATTCATATGCTTAAACTTCATATAAGTTTATAATTTCAACGTTTATCAGATTGAAAAATTTTAACTTAGGGAAAATATAATTTACATTTTTTCTCTGTTTCCGTAATAAAACATTCGATTCCAAATATTTCCGCAGCACATTCATGCTCGAAACCAAGTCTCCAATCTTTTCGTTTCAAGCAATTTCTATAATTTAAATTCATCACTAATTTAAGACCAATGAATCGAAGAATATTGCAAATAATTTGATAACTGATAGATTCCTGCTTTCTTTTCCGGTATTTTGAAGCTTTAATTATTGAGTGAGACAGATACTTAAGATATATCATAGTAGCAGATAACAATGCTGGAATATTATATTACCTTTGACCTTTCTGTATCAATCACCTTTAACATGTAATCTAATGGATTCAAACATATGCTTGTGACTACTTTCTCCATTTAATTATAATAAATCTATTAAACATTAATTTAAGAAATTGTGGAAAGTAAAGATGAAATAAAATATGTAAGAATTGACCTTTAGTTTTTCAGCATGGATAATGTTACATCTTACCGATATCTTTACATGATGATGATTTTACTAATTTCTATGTTAATTCATATTCATATACAAAATAAATTAATTAAATTTTGGACAATAATTGAAAATGATAATAAATTACTTATTAGCTTTTCGAACAATGTATTGTTGATTTAATGATTCTCGATCATTTTCAGTTATTGTTTGTACGCTATCGCTAATGAAAAATAATAATCACGTGGTGGTGGCCAAAATGCTATCTAAAACAATTGGCCAATACAGTATGATCATCGATCGTACATACATATTGATTATAAAATTTAATTTCAACAATTAAATAACTAAAATATTCCTATAATTAAAGGTATGAAATAATATTAATAATCAAAATCTTTTTAATTACCTAAGTCAAATAATTTTTTTAAAAATTAGGCAAAAAAATTGAAAAAAAAAACAGAAAAATATTTTTTAATTCCTTAAATTATATTTTATGTTTTTCTTCTATATCAAGCTATTATATACATATGTATATGAATATATATTATTCATACCTTGTTTAAACAATAACCTAAAATTGGTGGACAACAGCAACACCATATAAATTGTCGAATGAAACGAAAAATATTTATAATAATTCTCCATAAATTATTTAACCAACTCCAACGTGTTCGTTTACAAATACATTTTAAAACAAATTTTTTCTGTCTATAATTTATTAAATTTTTAAAATATTTATTATTTATCTTTTATCATTTTATTCATATCAGTGTTTGTGAAATAATCAATGAATAATACGATTGATAGAAATATTAAATAATTTAATATATTCAAATCATATTACAATAATTCGTTCTACATATTTTTATTTATTGATATAATTTTAATGCTAATAAATCACAGTACTTAAAAATATTTATTTTAAATTTATTTCATCATTCTATTCAATCTGATATTGATCTTAGAGATAAAAAATAAAATATATGATGTAAAAATTATCAGTTATATCAAATATATAATTTCATATTGAATTACATGTAGCGTATCGATACCGGAAAAAATTTCTTTATAAGATTGTTTATCGGATAATTTATTATTTTGAAAGATAATAATTTGAAAGATATATAACAATGAATAGTATTTTAAAGAAGATGCTATGGTAATAGAAATTCAATCTAGAAATATTTACTTATATTCATCCAAAAGTTCGAGAAATTTTTCTCATCTTTTCTATCATCATGCTTTTTCATTTTGCTTCGAGTATGCCACATTTGTTTTCGATTCTGTCTATATTTACATCATAGATATTAATTTAATAAATTAAATTAAATTTGAACCATTTCTTTAAATAACTTATTAAATTAATTATACTTTTTAAAAATCAAAATATTATTAAAATATAATTATCCAGCATATTAATTTCAATAATTTCTTATCATCATCTTCTAAAATCCTTATATAAATTTGGCCTAAATAGGCATAGCTATTATTACAATCAAAAATTATTTCTCCCATTTTAGCATACATTTTTTTGATTAAATTTTTCTAAAAAGATCCATTAATATCATTATTTTTAATTAAGTAATGATTTTTACCGCTTGCAATGTTCATCATGCTTTCTTAATCTCGAAGAAATTGAAAATGAACTTAATGATATAACTGATGATTTATCCTAAATTTTAAAATTAAGGAATTAAAACTAGTAAGAAGATATGTATGCAAAAAGTAATTCATCAATTATACCATGAATTTTTAATTTAATAATCTTAAAAACTAAATATGAAATCTTCATTTTTATCAATTAATTCTTGATAATATTATTTTAACTTGATTAATACTTTTAGAACATATAATGGGTAAATTAGTAATTATAATTATAGCATTACTAATATTTTTTTATGATAATTAATAGAAATGAATCATAGATTATTGCTTAAAATATTTAACCAATCAGATTATGGGTCATAGATTATTACTTAAAATATTGTAACCAATCAAATTATGAATCATAGAATTTTTGCTTAAAATACTATAAATTATTGTTATAAAAGTAAACTATCTGTTGAGAGCACACTAACTCTCCCTTTTTTTCCTACTATTTTGCCTTGATCGTATATTAGCGGCATTTTCAATACTCATCTCCAGCAGTCTCGAACATTAATAAGCCTCAAATAACTTCCCTACAGAGATAGGGAAATTCAAACTATTGACTGTACATCAAACAAAATTTCATTACACAACAAATCCCTATCCAAGTTTTCAATTTTTAACATAACAAATAATTTTCTATCTTGCTGATAATAGAAGTTTGAATTATAAAATATTTCGAGAATTGAATTCACTCAAAATTTTCGCCTTTTTTTTCCCGAAACTTAGTTTCCTTTCAGATTTTAACAATTTCATTTTATCTGATTTTTGCTTATGCTCCTATTTTGCATAACATGACATTTTGAATTATGAAATGAATTAAGAAATATTTTAATAAATAGATCGGATAAAAATTTTCATAAGTATTGATTGCTTTTGAAATTTGCATATGAAAAATAATAGAATCAATTAGATTTTGTTAAGAATAATATTTGGTTTCTTAATCATATCTTTTCTTATCATCGCTATTGATAAATCTAAAAGAAAATTGTGAGATACAATACTAACTTGCTGTGTATTTTTTACAGTATTTGTAATTTCAGAAGTTAGACTTAAATTTTGACTTCCTGTTATGCTGAAAGTTTGGCTTAAATTTTGCATGCCTATCTTTTCATCATAGCATTTTGCATCAAATTTCTTATCACTTTCTGTTTTCAATTCTTGTGACTGAAATAAAAGACTAATTAATTATTTATTAATTCTTCAAGAAAAATGATTATCAATAAAATTTTATTACCAAGAGCTGGTTATCAATATTATCTATCATTCGATTTTATGTCAACGAAAGTTATTTCTCTTCTACGAATGTATCAATCAACAATTCATATCATTTATGAATTAGCACTGTGAATAATTTGAATAAGTTTTTATTACCTTCTTCTTATCTTGCTGGCAATTATCAAAGTTTTATTTTTAATCTTATTTTCACTCTGATAAACTACCATAACAAATCTTATTCTAATCAGGTTCATCGTTATTGAATCCAGATTTATTGATTAGATTTAATTAAGATAACCATTATACTCAAGACTGAATTTCTTATTCTTATCGATACTTGATGAAAAAATATCAAAGTGATATATATCAGCAAAATATAACCAATAACGGTATGCCATCCAAGATATTAGAATTCGTCGTAGACGTTGACAATCCATCCGATTGTAATTTTCTCACAGAATTAATCATAAATGAACAAGTAACCTTATATCAAATGGGTAGAGAAAAATGATAAAATGGTTTTGAATCCTGATTATTTATATTTTTTCAAATTGATAATTTTATTCAGATTTTGCAATCACATAAATAACGTATGTCTTCCTGTATGCATGTGATTTACATTAATGATTAAGCATTATCAGCTTATTGATTGTTCATATTGAAATATATCATGAGTTGTCAAAAAATGCCAAAAATACTGAAATATTTATAATATTATTCGTAATTTGATTTACTTAATTACTTAAAACAATGCTAAGTGATACGTGTGAGTAACACGTACGTTTGATTGTAAAATAAAACGTAATCAATATATTACTTAAGTAATAAATTTTGACGGTGCAACTATAATACATTTTACTGATAATTTTAATGGAATGATAAAATATTAATAACAAGAAAAATAACAATCAGCGATACTATAAAAATTCTATCGAAATTACAGATTCGATACACGTACGAGCAACGCAATACGTAATAGCTTATTATGCAATTATGCTGATTAATAATTATTTCAATTTTTTTCCAATACGTAAACGAATTATATTTACTTCATAATATCGCATATTAAATACATTTGATATTCATAATTAATAATGTAAATGCAATAAAATCATAATTATTTTTATGAATTATAACTTTTATTTTGTAATTTATGTTAAATAATCCGACTCGAATAGCTTATGAAAATATGCAAATTTTACAAATTTTGAAGTTTCAAGCAAATCGATCATTAAATTAATTAATAAAAATTTCTTAAAAGTTTCATAATAATTTTGCCATCATGTATTTGATCAAAATAAAAATAACTATTTAATTGTTTATTTAAATTCAGTTGTTCACGCATTATTTACAGAAATAAACAGCAATTGACAAAAGCATATATTTTAACAAATGGAAATAATTAAATTCTTTTAGTTACTAATTCTGTGACATTTCAGTTTAATTTTATTTCATAATTTCGAATTATATATGATTCCTTAAAATATGGTCCTAAATACAAGAGATGATAAGAGGAATATGACTTTTGAATTATACGTTAATCTTTTTGATCGTTTGAATTTTAATTCGCTAATATCTCAGAATATCTCTCTCAATATCTCAAAAAACTAAAAATTAAAAAATGATAAGCAACACAATGTATTCTTTTACCATTCTTATGTTTATTATAATCATTTGACGTAATTAGTATTACTTTAATTGTAATTTAACGTAATTTCATTTATGACATTATTATTGTCATCACATCATTGTCATTATAATTCACGTAATTCATGGTTGCCACAATATTATCATTATCAATATTATTCGTATTATCATTATCATTTGTTGTTTTTATATAAAAACATAATAACTATCTTGTACCATTCCATTTCAAAATTTGATGCACGTAATCGATATGCGACAGTCGCAATTTGAAAATTAGATATCAATACAAATAATAACTTGAATAATTTTACTGTGGCATGTGGTTTACTTGTTACACGTATATTTTGATATTAAATATCAAGATTAACTCGTGAAAAACGTCTTCATATTAATGCATATTTCTTGAAGTGATAGTTGTTTTACGTTCATTTCTAAGTGGTATGTGTATTTGTCTATGTTAAGCGTAATTTATGTTTACTTTTTGTTCAAATATCTTTATATATTTTCTAGTAATTTGAATTTTTTCAAGATAAATTACAACGTTTTTTCAAATTGTGCATATATTTTAAAATAATACAATTCTCTACTTGTTTTGTTGAATGTTTCCAAATCTTGCAGTTTATAAGAATGGTCAAAAAAATTTGAAGATTAAGGGGCAAAATGGGAATGAAAAGTTTGAACGTGATTTCATGGCACTATCAAACACCTGAAAGGAGAGCTCTGAAAAGGAATCGATTGGGACCACCTGATGTTTACCCGCAAGATGTTAGTCTTTTCTTTCTGTCTTATTAGAAATTTTATTTTTGTGAATTCAGATTAGAATTAGAGCTTGAATAAATATTTATTCCATGTCGAATTTTATTAATAGCTACAAAACTGTGTGACAGTTAAACTTCTTAATATATGTGAGTCTCATTTAATTCTATGAAAGTTCACTTTTTAGCTGCTTGATTATTGTGATCGTAGAAACTATCGCTTGTTAATATTTCAACATTTTCAGGTAAAGCAGGAAGAGGATAATTTAGGAGCAGATCGTTTGAAGAAAGGTTATCAAGTTGCCGTGACATCTTATGAACATGAATCGATTGTTTATAATGTCAAGGTATGATTTTTCAACAAAGTTTTATTGTTTTGTTAATTTTTTGATTAAATTACATTTAATTTTAACCAGAATGAAATAAGCAAACTGTCGAGAACTTTGCATTATATTTTTTTGCGAGTTATATAATTGACCTGGATTTGTTTAGTGATACTACCAAATATTTTGAATTATCGAACAAATATGGTAAATATTAAATGGGATACCGTATTTTAGATGCCAAGATTGGATCGTTTGGATGATACAATGCTACGTGGAGCCCAGTTAGTGATGCAAATAATGGCCAAGAAAATGGAACTAAATGCAAATCTTGATAAAGAAAGAAAGCGTGCCGGAAGTGCTATTGTCAAAGATAGTATTGGAAGCGGTGGTAATGGCATGGGAAGTGGCTCGCAAATCCATTTTCAACAGTTCGGCCATAATGCTGTAAGTGTTTTCTATATTTTGTTCTCAAGTATTATTAATATTTTCTTTTAAAATTAATGCTAAAATTCTAATTTTATTCTTGTTATACTAGTTTTATTTTGTATTTAAATATTTATTGTCAATAGATTTTCCAAGGTTGGATATTCATTTGTTAGATCTTATTCATTTATTAATCACTCGAATATCATTTTAAGTTTATGGGATATATCAGTTGATGATCCCACCAAAAATTATATGTGTTTTATATGTTATAGGAAAAAGCGAAAAAATCAAAAGAACGAAATGACTGGTTTACTGATTTAGCTCATGGCAAGCCTTTGGCAATATTAGCCCGAAAACCGCCATTTTTTCGGAAGAAGGTTGTATTTTTGAATATCATCTAATTGCTTTCTAATATTATTTAGAGCAATTGTCCAATATTTCTCAAAAATTTGTTAAATAACTCCGATTATTGTGTGTGGACGCTTAAACGGATGTATCTTAATAATTTTTAAATATTATGCTTTGTTATTTATAGTTGCTGTTAAATAACAAAAGCTATCTCAGGAGGATGCATTGGAATACTTATGTGATTATAAAGTACCAGTTAGTCGAGCACTATGGTTTCTAAAACTAATTGCTGTCGGTGGTCAAGGATGTAGTAGCAATATCAACAAACAGAAGAGGTCTACTGGTGACCAGTTGGCTTCCGGTAAAAAATTTTCGCTGATATTTCTTAGTTTTAGTATATATAATAAGATTAGTTTTAGTATATATAATAAGATTGGTGATGACTTTAAAGTTCCATATTTATAGAATCTTTTATGTTTCCATAATTCCTGTTCGATGATTGAATATCGTTTGAAGAATTAGAAGCAGTTGCTTCATTTTGCACTTATTCGAACTTGCCTGATATTTTGCAGAATTCGCTTCACTTTTCACGAAATATGTAAAGTTAATGCTTAATCAAATGGGCGATAGTGCCAAATTAGAATCCAATATTGTTTATACCGATCGGTGGCCACATTTTGTATATATTTGTAAACATGCCTACGAAGTAAGTCGATGCATCGGCTTACATTTTAGTAAATTTATATTTTTTTCTTCTATCTTTTATCTTCCTTCTTATTTTTGTACAAATTTTCAGTATCACATAAATTTTGAATGATTCTGAGAAATATTTTTGTTATGTAGAACTTTCCGATTCTGTTATATGATGGACTATTAAAATTTCCAGTTGTTTGATTTGATTGCGGCTAAAGTTGTGGAGACTGGATATTTTCTTCACAGAATTTTAATTGTTTTTCAGGAGGGATGGTTGAGAAGCAGGAATTTTTAATGGATTTATTGGATATATTTAATGATCGCTTTGTACAGCCTATTGAAAATCGTCAAAATAAGTCATCAATTCATCCTTTATTGCATCACGGTAGGTGTAGTACTGTTTCTGTTCTAATATTGCTGCAGCTAAGGTGATTGTGATTCTCAGACTAATTGCAGGATCCGGACTTGCTTCTAGCAGTAATCAATCTCATTATGTCACATTGTTTCGTCTTTTTCTTTTATTTGTTTGCCAATATACGGATCAAATTACACAGAATTTAATTCTGTCGAAAAGATGCGCGTTTTTGGTATGTCGTAGACTGGAATTGTATCGAGACGAAGCTGAGGAGCGGGAAAGCAGGTTTGTTTAGTGATAATTTTTTCTTCTTGCATAAGTTTTACTTTGTCTTGAGAAACTATTTTTTAATGTATTAAATAGATATTTTTGATTGCACATAAGACAGTGTTGATTGGTTCCTCTTTGATTGCGCATCATGAAAAAGAATTAATTTTGGAAGCTGAAACTAATATATCACATATTGTTGGTTTTTAAAGCAAGGATTGTGCAACTAATAATATTATCTTCTTTTTGGGTAAGTCGATTTTTTAAGGTCAGTGGATTGTGTTGAGCTGTTCGATGATATGCAACAGTGCATTCATCAACGAGCAATAATCTTAACACTTTGTGGTATGCTGTATGCTATACTGATTGATTGTCCTGCTGCTTTGATATGGAATAAATATGAAGGTTATTTTTTGTCAGATTTTGGAGTCGTGGTTGTGAAAGCTTCCCAGCTTTCACAAAAACTAATAGAACAAAACTTGATTATTCAGGCAATTTTAGGTTCAAATACTTTAATATTTGAGGATTATTGTCGGTATAGTGTCATTATTCACTTTTTACATTACAGTATCATCGGGACGTCCGCCTACAATGCTTCACCAGTTGTGCGGTTCACCATTGGATCATCTGCCTTGTCCGTTTGAAAGTCTTCCTTTGCCACAAGGTCACAGTACTGAGCGATTGCAAGAGTTCATACAGCTTCGGTTGGCTGAGGTACGGCGACGTTCTCGTGCTTGCGAAAATAAATGGTCACTGAATTATGCACAGAAGAAAGGCTTTGGTTCGTTCATGTTCTAATTATGGCTTTTCATTGTTCATTTGTCCAAATCAGATATCGTAAAGGATCATTTTCAGATTTCTTATGATTACATTTTTTTTGATTACTTTATGAGGACTTCAAAATATTTTATTAATATTTACATATATCTTTTCGTAAGGGAAGGATCAAAAATGATTTGCCTAACTAATGCTGGAGGAGGCGGGAGGGGAGGGGAGGGAGGGTTAAATAATAGACATTTTACTGTCACATAGATTGATAACATTGTTCGACATTAGGAGTGTTAGTTCTTTTATGAAAGAATGAATCTTTTGATTTGGAAATAAACTGTATGCGATAGCCTGATGAAACTTTGGAGTACTGCATCAATAGTGATATTACTATTTATTATCATTATCTCTGTTTATATATTTATTATTTCTTCCAGCAGCTATGGTTTTGCAGTGCTTGGAAATAGTTAGCGTACTTGACGCAGCACGTTTAGATCAAGCGAACTGCATTGAAAAAATTTATGCAGTAATTTTTAACGGATCCTCCAAAGAAAGCTTCGATGTAAGCGTAGCATTCTTAATATAGTTCGTATGTAAATTTTTATTTTATTTACCTTTAACTTGTTCATCTTTAGGTTATCTGTTTGATAATTTTGCATACAAATATTTATTGCTTTTGCAGCATGAACATGCAATTCGCGTGAAGATGCTTCTGCAGTGGGCAGTTACAGTGGAAGAGAAGGGACTCACCGTGCGATACTTGTTGCTCAGCTACTCGCATTCCGGATTAATCATCGGAAAACGTTCAAATTTGGTATATTTTTTTATTTAATTTAGTATAGTATATATATTTGTATTTTTATTTCCGAAATATACTATTTGTGATGCTTGCTCGCTGGATTTATCTTGGTCAGTAGAGTAACCATACAGTTTATCTGAACAGAATTTCCTTTGCTGGCTGCATAAAACATAACCCTATATTAACTGTTGGAAATTGATGTGTCAATTATTGCGCTATCTGATCTGTCTTTTGCTCTTATCATTTGGACTTTTAATAATGAATCTCGGTTTTTCAATGTTATTAACTCAAGCAGCAATGTATTAAAAATATAGTTTAATTAAAGCTGTTTTGTTTTTCTACAATAATCCTTTTATAGGTTCATTAACTCTACAAGAAATCTTATTGGAATTTCTTGTGACAGAAGGACCGGATCCAGAAAGTAATGACAAAGATCGCTTTTGTCAAGAATTTGCTAATCTCATGCTTCTGTTCATTGAGTTGCAGCGTGCTGGTGTATTTTCCCATGATTTTTATGTGAAGGAATTGATTCGGACTGGTGAAATGTTGGAATATATACCGTTAATGCAGAAAATCAGGAAACGGAAAGAAGATAAGCAAAAAGTGAAATCATTTTTACGTTTCCATGGCTCTTTGTTTTCAAATTTAAGTAATTGAAGCTTGTGCTTTCTGTAATAAAAAGTTTAAAAATTTCAGCAATACCAACAATCTGCTAATACGATCATATCATCATCGTTAACGTTTTCATCCCAACCTGGTGAAGCAACTGCAGCGCTCTCAGCGGGAACAGCAGCGACAGCACCTCCACTTGTAACAATGCCATCTGAATTACCCGATGAACGTCCATATTTATGGAAAGATTTATCAATCCATGAACGATTGTTGATTCATTTACCTATTCCACAATCAGCTGAATATAGAAGTGAATGTAATCAAAGGTAAGCTTGATTTAATGATGGGTTTAATAAATTAATTTTCATCAAAACCTCCAATCAGCGCTACAGTTGCCAAATAATATTCTGTTTAAATCTGATTGCTCATTATTTACTGATAATCTTCACTAAATTTGCAACAAATTGCCATAGTAGGCTAAAATTAATTTTTTTCTTGTAGATCTCTACTGTTGTATGGAATCGGTGCGGAACGTGATGCTGTAAAATTGGAATTGAGACGTTTAGCCCGTGAACTCGCGAAAATTTGGCAGAAGCGAATTGTTGTCGAATTTTCCTTCAACAAACCACTGGAAATCCGATTTAAAAAACGTGCTGCGCGTGAACAACTTCAAGAAAGCATGGCCAAATTCAGGTGACTTATTTAATAAATCTTTGGTATGGGATTTAATTAATATTGATTTTATGCTTTATTTAATTTCATCATTCTATAGCGCTTTTTTTCTTGATTAATTCATCAGTTGTTATGAATTTATTTTGTAGAATTGTTTATTGTGATTATAGATCATGTACGTACTATGACCAACTCGTCCTTTGTGGCTGGTGCTGTGAATCGTTTATTCAAATGGTGCAGGATTTTGTTGATGGACACAGTTGTGTATTACCCACCGCTGAAGGTCTCGATATTGTCTTAGAAATGTGTGAACTAGCGCAGAATATTGCTGGTATTATGGAATTCGCTGAAGAGGTAAATTATTTTACATTCTTTTCTCATTTGATCTTAATCTTGAAAGGCAATTTTTAGGGCTGTTTAGCTTTTGTCATTGTTTCCATCATCTTTCGCTGCATAATTAAATCATGCATAAATATTACGGACCTTCAACATTTGACTGTTTTTAACCATCTGTTGGTTAAGCTAGTAATAGTAGTAGTAAATCATAATTCAAATCTCCGAAAAAGAAAAAATCCATGTACTGCTGAAATCTATGTTTCAAAAAGTAATCAGAGCTATAGAAATTAAATAGGAATCTTATTCAGATATTCATTTATTACCATTTCAGTTACTGCCTTTATTAATACTAGTTGAACGAGTACTTCTGGAACGCCGCGTTGATTGCGTTCCAAGTAATATATCAGCTCAGCTTGGTTATGTTCTAACTGCATACATTTCCCATAATTATTATTATTTCCTCTACTCTCAAAATGCTCCCAATATTGTACAAGGGTAGGTGTTATTATTATTTTCTTTTCGGTCTTTTTTTTATACTAGGTTAACAAATCTAAAAGTGATAGAATACTATATGTATTTCCTGGCTAAAATGAGGTAGTGTACACCAGTGCATCCTATTTGCTTAGTCAGTTGGTAGATTATAGGAATTTCAACAGCTGTCATCTGCTTAGTGAAGTTTACACGCAGTCTTGTATTGACATCAAATTGAACTATTTCTGAGATATCAAGGTATTAAAAATCTCTGTAATTTATGACATACTGTTTATATAATGAAATAATTATATAAATCACTTATTCCATTATATGAATAATTATATAAATCATTTCTGCAACTTCCTGTAAAATATTCCAGGTTATACCGGGTAATTGAAAGTCAGCTGAAGTCATCAGATTCATGTTTAACAGGTTGGGGACGAACTATTGCTGTTTTTGTACTCGATGCGAAGAAGCAACTCATTGAAACTGGTTTGCAATTAATTGTTGATTCACTTTTGGTTACAAATTTTGGGAAAATTCTTGTTGGCTAATTTTTGTTTTTATCGTTTAAAAAATGCATTGCAGGTTTGTGTATTCGTAAAATCGAAGCAAAACGTGAGCTGCTGAAGCGGATAATACCTCCCTGGAAACCAACACATAATACTAGCGACAGGAATACATGTGGAGGACTGCGATATGCATATAATGCTAGCACTTTCAAAGAATTGTTGGAAGAGCCGAAGTTTGTTTATTTATTTAAAATATTTATTTGAAAAGATTTTCTTTTATTTAAATAAGTGTAACTTGCATTGATGAGGGCTGTGATCTTTAAGATGCATGTGAATAATTTTTTGTCCTTATTAAGAGTAACAAATAATGCAGTCATACGCAAATGTTGTTTCATTTTTTTCGATATTCTCATGCAGCAACTCAATAGTTATATTAATTTAAAGGATCTTCTTTAGGCGCATATTTTCCTTCAATGAATATCGTCGCTTGCATGCAATTATTGATGGAACGGATGATGCACGATACAGTTTTGTTGTGAGCGCACTGCTTGCTGCGGTGCGCGGAATTAGCTGTGCAACTGGAAATGATAATACGGGAATTGGAGGTACAACATCAACAGAAAGAATTACAGGGGTCTTTCATCATTTATTGTTGTCTGATATTAATCGGATGATTCGATTTGAATTGGAATAATGATTCAACATGAAGAATTTTCAGAACAGAATAGATTTCAGATTAGGAAAACTAAAAGGAAATCTTTTTGGAAAATTTTGTGGAAAAGTATATGTGTGATTTATAAGCAGAAAATTTAGGATCGATTGGTTGAATTAGCAAATATATGTGGGCATGTTAGTGCTCAAGCCGCTCAGGCAGAGAAATATCTGGATTGGTGTGGCGCTCTTCAAGCACTCTGCTGTTCAAGTTTACAAGGTGGAAGTTCGGCATTTCCGGATCTCCTGATGGAAATCAATGTAAGTGTCTTTAAATTTTTTTACTGATATTTTTGTAAATCAAATTTTTAAATTAATTTACTATCAGATACTTTAAAGAAATGAATCTTCAAACGACAATGCTTTTTTGAACATCGCATTAACCCTGAATTTCTGAATTGTTTTTATAGTTTCTGGAGTTTCTTTATAATATTTATGCCTTAAATTCAGGTAGAAGACTCGACATGTCATTATAATATCGCGACATTTTATATGCTGCTGGCAGGACGTAGTTGTTTCAGCATAAATGCGTTGGTACATCAATTATTGCATACAGCACTGAAGTCATTGCTTAACTGTGGAGTTGGTTAGTTATAGCAGTTAGATAGCTATTAGTCAAACTAAAATTGAATGAGCCTGTTGTTGTATAAATATTTATTTATTTATTGAAAAATACAAAAGAATTAGCAGAAATTATATTTTTCAAGAAATCTGCAACAAATCATATTTACCTGAGGATATTATCGACGATAATGACATGTATTGATAGAATGATTCAAATGATTTTAGTGAAATAAATCTCTAGACAAACATGATTTTAATAGTTCCTTCGATGATTTTCTGGCAACTTTTGATTTTTCATATGTTTTATAGGCAAAATGCCAGATGCAGATGCAGAGGCAGGTGTTTGTTTGGCACTTCTAGTGCTAGCTAATATTATATGTCAAAGTGATCAACCTATCATTCGTAAGTTAGCAATACAATAGAATTAAATAGTTAGCAATACAATGGAATTAAACAAATAGTAAAATTGTTAATATAAGAAGAAAGATGACTTTAAATAACAGTTTCTATGTACGAATTGCAGTTTCATCACAGTATACTGGTGAGCGAGTTAGTTCGAATATTTGTAAAGCAGATCGATGGATTTTAACAGAAGGTCATTTGCATGATGTTGGTGATGAAGTTTGCGCACTGTTGGTCACAATTTGTATGATTGCCGATTATACTAAGCATAAACTAAGAGATCGATATTCAGATAAGTAAGTCTTCTTATTCAATATTTTTTTACTTGCTTGGATTTATCGAAACTTTTTTATGCTATGGCAGAAATTAGATGATATTATAGTAGGACATTCTAAAAACTTCGGCAGACCGAATAGATAAGATCACATGTCAATAATACAAGTGTAACAAGTGTACTGTACCGTCAACAAAAACTGAGTAACAAATTTAAAAAAGTAAAAATGAATTAAATGATATGGTCATATAAATTTTTTTGGAAGTCATTGCATCACTGTATAAAATGCTTAGCTTTCAACATGTTGCGCAGAATAATGGAATAGTTCTGTGATTAATTCATGCATCAATTCTCGTTAGCTAGACATCTGTTCTGATCAATATAGATTTTTTTAATAAAAGTTTTCGATTATTTGTTTACAGTAATAAAGTGATTGATCAACGTCCATTTCGTCGTGAATACATAGCAGAACTATCGAAAGGAGTGCTGATGGCAATGTGCGAGCAGGAATGGATCACACAACGAATATATAGGCGATGTGAAGATGGTGCTATGGATTGTTTCTCCTCCCATCAACTTCGCAAAAACTGCTTGGTTTGTGTACAAAATATATTCCAGAATTTTATGAATTATATTTTAAGATCAGCTGATTTGAAGCATGAGAAGCCTATCAATAGTTGAACTGAAATTAAATGCTTTAACATTTGATATTCCATATATCTTTCCAAAATTCCGTTTTGGTTTAGTTGGATGAAGTTTTTCATCCATAATTTCAGGGTCAACAGTTACTACGTATGGCTTTGCGAAGACGTAGTGAACGTGAAATAGTACGGGAATTAACTATCTGTAATGGGAATAGCAAAAATCATTAATCGATAAACTGCTCAATGTTTTAAATATATGGAATACGCGGGCAACTTATTTCGATTTCAAATTAATGATTCGAGAGGTACAAAATTTTATTATCACTTTAGGCTATTTATACTACCTTCTCATTGATTATTTTTTGTTTTGCGCATTAATATTTTGTCCAGTTGTTCATATTTTGTTTGGCTTTATTTATTAGCAAAAAGGAGTTCTTCACAAGCATATACTAGCATGATACAAAATAACATTAAAGTCGGTGCTTAAGGATTCAAATAAAAAGATGAAAGAAAAAGAGTTATTACTTTTATATTATTTTCCTGTTACAGAATTGCTTCATATTTTGTTTGGAAAGGAATGTTGGAGTAGTATTGATAACAGTTTACTTGTTGTAGATTTCACCGGAAGGTTGTACGAGTAAGCATGCTCAGCAAGGTGCAATTGCTGCAGATGCATTGCTTGGTGAGATTGGTAAATGCTGTCGCGATTTATTTACACAGTCGCATAAGTCTGATAAAAAATTACCACCGGCTGCTGTTGGCAAGGCTTTCAGGTTAATGATAGTTTCCATCTGAAAAGTTTTAAAAAAATAATCATACGGAAAATTCGGCTGACAAGTTATTATAATTAAATGCGTTCAATTTTTTCAGTGAATTTTTACAAGTCTAGATCTTTAAATTTATGAAGTATTAAATCAACCATGTTTTGTTTATAATTCGTTTTTTATTTAGTCAGTTATGATTTAATCCGCTATTGATAGTTTTGGGTTGAAGAACGATTCATTTACCAATAATCTACAAACTCGACTATGATATTTAGTTATATTAGAATAAAAAATGTTGAAATAGATAATTAAGCAGCATTATTGGTCGGTGATGAAGGAATTTTCAGGTTGAAAGATATCACGGCTTACTGGTTGATCAGTCCATTGGTGCACGCCTGTCCACGACCAGGCAATTTGCCAGCCTCATTCCCTGCAATCACTGTACAAGGAAAATTTCTCAAAGAAGCAGCAATAATGCTTGATACTTCATCTGATAATAACAAAGAAAGAATTCAACAAAGGTATGTTCTTTTAATGTGATCCATTCCCTGCTGGTTGGGAATCGATTCTCTGCTACTTGTGAATAAATACAACAAGCATGAAAGTGTCGCTGAAAATTTGATTCTTTTAGTGCGTGGCTGCTGAGTCAAGAACCGTTCTTGAACTTAGTATTAACATGTTTGAATGGCGAGGAGCAGCAACGTGATGGTTTGGTCGGATCGATGCTCAAACAGTTACAAGAATTAGCATTGAAAGCTAAAGATGTAAATGGCGATATTTATTCTATTTCATTTACTCTTTTATTTCAAATTTTTAAATATATGAATTCATCAAGTCGTACAAAATTTGCGTTATGATTTAGGAATATTATACGAATATAATGTAAATGATATTATTCCTGTATCATTTTGATAGTAGAATTTCATTTACAGAATCCTCTTTTACCATATTTGCGTATATTTTCATTGGAACGTGAAGGAGTGCTGTTACGCATATCCTTAGTTGGAGGCATGTTTGATTCAGTATGTCATACTTCTACCTGTGATACATGGGCATTGACGCTGTTTCAGCTAATGCTTTATGGAGTTATCTCAAGGGAACGAGATGGGTAAGTGATTTTTTAATTTATTATTGCAATAATTTTTCACCTAGAATGCTAGAATTTTTGTTTGCATCTTTATTGACGGAACTATCTGCTACGTTGAAGATAGATAATGTGGTTCAGTATGGTAGGTCATTTTTCCATATTTCATCATGCTGCATATATATATATATATATATCAGCGTACTGATGATTTCCTTTTGTGCAAATGAATTGGCGAGTACGCCATTAAATATTCCCGTCAAATCAAATATTTTCCTCTATGGTTCACTCAAATTAATTTTATTTTCTCGAAATTGTTTTACTAATTTCAACAGTAGTTCAATCGTTTCATCTGATGAAAATGATGCAGCTCAGATTTTTTGTTATTACAAGAATAGCTGGTCTTTTTAAACTCTAGAGAAAATGAGCAAAAAAACTGAAAACTGTACAAATTTTTCGATTTGAATTTAGATATTTGTTTGATTCATGTTACGATATGTTGTCTACTCTATTAGTATGGTCAATTACTGATCCAATGAATGCAGCGGCGATGAATACACAAGATCCAGATACTAAATTTCGATTTCCTACTTATTCCTTAATCGTTAAAAAACTTCGAGTAAGTTAAGTTACTTATTGAATGTATGTAAAATTCATTTCCACTTTTCTTAAAATTAAAATTGCCTTAAAAAAATGTTGAAATGGTTGTATGAATTAGTGACATTTGAAGCAAAACCTATAACATAACCCAGAAATTATTTAAAATAGCAATTTTATAGAAAGAACTGAATGAACGTGCGTTAATTCCTGAACTTCGTTCATTAATGCAATTTTACCTATTCCGAAGCCCCAGTTCGAACTAATAACTTGCGAGCCATACGGTACGGTACCAACCTCGCCACAAAAACTCGGCAAGAGCCAATCACAAGGTCAAATAATGCAAACAACAGTAAAAGCTAATCGCCATGGACTGCAGGTTTGTGCACTTCTTTGTGAATTTCTGTGTTATTTGTAATAGTAAAAAAACCTTATAAGTTAAAGTTCTGTATATTGAGCTATGAGGAAGAAGGCTTCCGCGGCAATGAAAGAAAAAGTTTTTTCTTCTTAATTTTATAAAGACAAAGCTAATATAATATTCATTTCAACATGTCTTAATGATACTTATATATTTGGTTGTATTTTAAAGTATTACATTCATGGCGTAATCATTCATGCGATATCATTTATTTTTCCCAAATCGTTTGTTGGCTTTAACTGTATAACTTACTTTCTGAATGAATGTAATACTTTTTACATTACAAAAAAATGTAATATTTTTCGTACGTCTTTACAATTTAACTTTGTGGATTCTTGTTTTTGTATTCTACAAATTGAACAGCAATGCTTCATTTAAAAAAGTTGAGCAATCTTCATGCTCTCATAAAGTGATTTTATCTTTATGAAAGATAATCTTCATTTTTATAGTTTGCTGAAAAGGTCAAACTATCAGCTTACGATATGATACAGTATCTAAATGTTGACTCAACTTTATTGAAGCGCCCTTGGAACTGGTCAATGTTGCAGGTTTATCATTTCTTATGTTTATATCCACTCTATAGAGATACGTGCCGTGCATCGAGATAGTTGTAATTTTGATGCATAAAATCATTAACATTTATGGCTTTTTACACTATCTACTTATTGTTAATTTCCGAAATTGAGATTTCCGAATTGACATGGGATATAAGAAATCATAAATGTTGCTATATTTTATACTTTAAAATTTTTGCTAATCGTTTTAGGCTGTAAAACTAGATCGTTTGCCAGTCCCTGTACAACGATATATTCAACGTTTAGTGCATCATTCGCATTACAATGAATTTGTCCGCCCAACGATTTGTGGAATGGATCGGTGATTCAAATTTTTCGAATCTATGCTGCTTAATTCAAGCTTCTTCTCAATCCCTAATTACCCTTCACTTTTCAATTTTTAATGCAGAATTGTCCATCATGCTGGGATAATAAAAGCATTTGTTATAGTTGAATAATATTAACTTTAGAGCTTAACCAATACAAATGATTTCGGGTGTATTCTTAATGTTAGAACTATAATTAATAAATGAGTTCTGCCGCAGGCCACCCAATCTGGATATCTACCTTTCACCGCCGATGATGGATGTATCCGAGACACCGGCAACTTTACATCATGTTTCTTCTAGTGCGGCTACCTCAACAACTACCTCTGCCAGTTCTGCGGTATGTCAATCAAAATTTCATGTTTAGCAGTTAAAAATCGTGGGTTAATTCAGATATTTTGCATGTAAGATTCTTTCAGATCGATGCTTTTAATTATGTTCAACATATCCTCTTTCTCTTTGATGCAATGTCGATAAAACAATGAAAGGCTTAAGTTAATTAATTTAAGGTTTCATTGCAGAATGCAGCGGTGTCCTCAGGTAGTGCATCTATGGATGTCGGTGCAACGCTGGGTTCCGTGGCGCAAACTCGTGCAATAGGATATCAGTCAAGTGCTACACCCAGTTGCACATCTGTCCCTGATGGATCTACGCCATCTGGTGCTCCTGGCGCACCAAGTGCTCCAACAGCAATGATATTTCCAGGACAAGGTGGACCAATGCCGGCATTATCGGATCTAACGGGACGAGGTCAAAACAGTGCGTCGCCAAGAGGTTCAAGGGGTAGATGTTTCTTGTTGGTCTTTAATTTTATCACTGTCCTATAAATTTATTTTTTATTTTTTAAAAATTAAAAAGAAAATTTAATATAATGGTTATGTATTATTTCTTTTACTTTTTCTTTGCAGGTGGACGTCGCAAAGCAACCGGTCTTTCTACTCGTTCTCAAGGTACCACTCGTAAGCAACGGCAGCAGAGGCAACAAACTGTTGATCAGTTGGCTGTAGCAGCTGCAGCTGCTGCCGCAGCTGCGCAGCAGCAACAACAGCAAATGTCTAGTGCAGTTAATTGTGGCGGCGCCGGTCCACCACAGCAAGCAACATACGCGGGAACCTGGGCCACAGGTCCACAACAAGGAGGAGTACCGCAACAATTCGCATCTGGACCCTCAGCACCTCCTACTGGTGCAGGACAACCAAGTAAGAAATTAATATTTTTCGTATGAGGCATAAATGCTCAATATTTTAGATTAAAATTCAATCATATTTGCAGTTAAAATCAAAATTCATATATATATATATATATAATCTGATATTGTATGCCATAGATTCTCGCTTAACTTATTTTCAAAAAATCTTAATAATATCATCAGTAGTTAGTCAGGTTAGTCGGTGTTTTCTTTCTGATCGTGACAAAACTTAAAGTGACTGATTCCTTCTTCTCAGTCTCCACAGATTCTTTCCATTTCTTATTTCTCGTACCTGGTATGAAGCTCAACTTAGATAATTAAACCTTTATTATGATAATTTCGACAGCCCATTCGAACGCAACAATTACAATAGTTACAATATCGTTGATGCAATAACACAATTCTAATAAGAATAACATGAATTAAAAGAAATGAACAACCCAAGGATTCCTTATGCGCCATTCAACTGACCTCGTGGAGCACATCTGGCGAAATTGATGTTATTGATTAAAATCATTTGCGCATTCTATGGTCACTCCTGAGGTCATCAGAATCATCCCCAACGCATAAACATGATAACAAATATGATTTGAAACATTTTTCTACATTTTACTACATCTCTAACAAATTACCTCATGAATCGTTTTATTTTTTTTACCAGGGATTTCTTCTCAATTTTAGCGACAGACCAGCTATTGATTACCATTCTGTATTCAAAATGTGTGTGAAACACTTTTTTAATGATGCATTTAGTAATGAATTAGGAAATTTTAGCTGCTCCAATGGGTACTCAAACAACAGAGGATTCGAAAATGAAAATTCACTCGATGATACTACAAAAGCGACAAGCGCAAGCTGCTAGTGGTGCTACTGCGACACACCAAGGTGCCACCGGAGCAGCTCAACAATCTATGCAAGATGTTAATGGTTGGTATATTATTCTACATTATTGAAGCTCCAAGTTTACTGAATAAGGCTGAAAGAGATTGAGCTCCAATATTATTAACTGTTCTTGTTAAGGAATTGGTTATAATTGTATATCGAGCATTCAACAATAGCTTATCATTTTGTTTCTCGTGTGACTTTAAAAACATTGTTCTTGTGCGTTTCCATGCTTTAGCTTATCAAATCTCGGGAGGACCTGCACAATATGGTGGTGGTATGATAATGAAAGTTGAAGCGGGTGCTAATTCTATGCAAATGACTGATCATACGCAGCAGCAACAACAGCAGCAACAGCAATATGTTCAGCAGCAACAGTTAATCCAAATGCAACAAGGTAGAAAGAATGTTTTCATTCTTGGCATAATCGGAAAATTAAAAGTTTTGTTCCATATTCAACTTTTCATGTAAAATTCTATATTTGTAGATAGTCAAGGAGGTTCCCACTATATTGTACATCATCAACAACAGCGTGGTGTAGCTTATGGACAACAGTCGGTGCAACAAGCAGCTTACGATTCTCGGTTAGTGCTGTTCTATTATGCTTTCAATTAGGTCTTTATTGTGTATACATATGAATGTTAATTTTACATTTATGATTTCAATTTTCGAGGTAAATTAATAATTGTTACCGTTGATTATAATCTACACATACACGGAATAAAATCCAAGAAATGCAAATTCAATATATTCGTTACACGGAAACTAATGCTTGTATGGTGAGAAAAAATCTCTACAGGAATTTCAAAGAACATCAAAACCTTTTTAATGACTTAAAAAATAATTCTTAGTGGTTTTAGGTTCAGTCAGCAGTTGTCATATGGACAACAGCCTCAGCAACAACAACAGCAACAACAATATCATCCTTCACAACAATATTAGGAATCGATGGTTGAATTTATAGAATTTAAAGCCTTGGAGTTAGGAATTAAAGACATTGTGTATCGCACTTTTGGCATTCAAAATGTAGGTCAGTGGTACAAATCCTTAATAAAAGAATGAATCTTAATCTTTCTAGGAGAAAACTCGTTTACATGGTAAGGTAAAATTTCCATGTAAAGAGGAAGAATCTATGTAGATGGAGACAGAACTTCACTTGCGGTAGATTCGCATTCCATAACGACTTCTCCCTTATTACCTTCCATAGTTTCAGTTGTGACATATTGAATAAATTGCTGCGCTGCTGATATCTTTTTCATTGTTAATTTATCAAAGATTTCCCGATTTAAGACGATTGGTAAAAATGTTTCCACTGAACTGTTCCGAATAAGGTGGCTCGATAATATCCAGAACATCTACGGCGAAATATCTATAAAACAAAACGGCATTTATTTTAATTAATTGGCATATCAGCAAGATTATTCGATAAAGTAAGCATACTGATGACTATATGCTAAATAATAGGTCCTCTTTTATAAGACTTATTCTCGGTTGAATAACTGAAATTTTGATTCTTCTAACGCTGAGAGAATCTCTGTTTCGAGGAATCCCGCAAAATGATGAATCAAAATTATTTTGATCACAGTTAACCTTGCAAGGGAAACATCAATTTGCCCTTCTTGAAACATTTTGTTGATCTTTTCGACAACTGGCAATGCAAATCCGACAGAAAGTAAATGAACAAAACGATCTATAACGCTTCGTTGTTTCTCGATAATCATTTCTGCTGGTTGTAATAACTTTGATTGGCGATCATACAACTCACAAAGTACTTCGAATAACCTTAAATTGATTTCACCGGAATTATTCGAGGAAATATCTAGCTAAGCAATGGCGCAATAATTTACCAACGAATTTATTAAAGTCATATCCAATATATCCAAATAAGATGCAAATGTTATCAAATTTTCGAGAGTATTATACTTTAGAGTGTCCTTATTGAATAAAGTTAATAAACTCTAATAATGCTTTTATAGTTAGGTTTCAAACTAGGATTGTTCTATAAGAGGGAAACGATCGGGTCGTACTATTTTGCAAAGAAATCCAACATGAATAAAATTATTATTAGAATACGGATACTTCTAGGTTTCCTAGAACACTTAGCTCAAGATTACTCAAAAAGAAATTTTAAATTTGTCAAATTATCTTCAAGTTTGATTCAATTCACTATTGTTCCTTTAATTTTGTTAACCAATTCAAACAAATGCTGTTTCAAAGTTTCGCATTTTGGAACCTTGTTTAAATTTTTCCTTTTAAGTTTTGCTTTTCATAAATGAACTCTGTAAGATAAGATCTAATAACGACCTGATATGTAGACCAGAATGTTCGGTAGCCATCTCATCCAACAAAACGAAATGGACAACTTCCAATTCACTGAGTATTTCATCGCTCAACAAAAATCCTTTCAAATAATGCAACAATCCACTGGCAATTGAAGAAAATGCAATACCTGGAAGGAAAAGGAATATTTGTTTAGTTTCGAAATCCTAATATTTGTAGTTAGCTTTTAATTCAAAGCTACAGTCTAGTTGGCAAATGAATAACAAATTACTATTGATATATGAATTTCAATTGTATTTTGAAATATAACCAGTCCATGAAAGAATATTTTTATTTCTAATAAAATAATAGAACAGAAAAAAATCTATTATATACAAACTATACCATTCAGTAACAGACGGATATCTTTTAGAAATTCGCGCTCTGATCTTATGCTATCCAAAATTTGCTCCATAATGCATTGTGTTTCCTTTACTTCATCCTGAACTTATTTCGAAGTATGATAAACTATTATGTTGGTATATCATAATAGATGAAAAAATTTTATGATATGATACTCTTTCTGAATATCTCTCCACATTTATCGAGTGAAATGATTGGTAATTATTCAGTGAAAAGCAATCAGCAAAAATTAGAATACGGATTATAAGAGAGAGAGATAGAGAGAATCTTACGCTTTCTCCTTCGCTATTTCTATCATGTGAAGTACTACAAGAAGCATAGGACAATAAAAACGTGTATTTCGAGCGATGATTTGATTGAACCTGAAAAAAAAGAATAGTGTAGTTCATTTAGCATTTTTTCTATATTTCAGGTTAGTTAAAATTATCAACATTACAGATAATTTGATCATACTAATTGTAAGATAAGATTATAAAATTTTGAATTTAAATATGATCGAATTAAATAAAATAAAATATAAAAGACGAATAATTGCATAGATAAAATTACATGAATTATAAAAGTATTTTGAATAATTTTTCATGTGAAAGTTATGTATTCCGAATATTCCATTTTTTTGTGACAAAAATTTTATTACAAGGATAAAAGCGATAACTAAAGACAAACTTTGCTTCCTTCGTATGCAAATAACGCATCGATGAGCATATCGATAAAAAATGGATCTTGAATAAATTCAACAGTTGGTGGTTCTGATGAACTGTAACGCTGAAAGAGAACAAAATAAAATGAAGCAATTGCATCAGAAAAAAAATTAAAGAAAAACTGTTCACAGCGATAGCAATTTTAAGAGATATTATAATAAATTAAAGATCAAATAAATTATTACAATAATTTCCACATACTACTATTCATTTGGTATTACTAAAATCATATGATCTTGATTTAACAAGTCTGCTGACTACAGTTCCGTTATCCATCTTGCAAAACTTCATTTGTTAATGTCTAGTAACACTCTATCTACTGATGAAATTGTCAATAGTTACTAATTATAAGATAGATTAAATGACATTTATAACCAGTATCAAGAAAATAAAATAAACGAATAATATATATTCTTAAGCTGATACTAGTTTATTTCCAGGCGAATGAATCAAGATGTACATTATGGAAATGAAGACTAACTAACTATCTTGAAACTATCTTATGAATGGGATGTACAGACTTTAGAAAGACTTAAAGATTTCAATATCAACAGAAATCACAAAATAATTCGATGGTAAAGAAAAGAAATAGTCATACGTTAATGAAGTTATATTAAACTGAATTTTCGAATGTAGTCATATACTTTAACAGAATTAAATTTACTTCATAAAGGCGAATAATATCAGCTTGATTTAAGCACTTCTTGCTAAGCATCGTATAGATGGTTCGCTTTACATCATTATCACAATCACTATATCCACCATCTAAGGCTATATGAATATCGTATGTATCTTGATATTTACGTTTATGTGCTTCACGGCGTAATATTTGAGCCAAATGTGTACAAGCTGCTGCTGCTTCATTCTTTTCCTAAAATGAAAAATGCCAAAAAAATTATTCTAGAAGAAAATGCAGCATTTTTTTATATTGCTTTTATATATCACATGAAATTAAATTTGATTATTTACTTTTTTACATAAATAATACGTTTGTTTTTCTTTTTTTTGGAAACAAGCTTCACAATTAGAGACATATTTAAGCATAATTTAGCTAACTGCTTAATCATAACAATTCATTTTTAACCTCTTTAATAATTTCGTGCAGAAGAACTTGCGTGAATAAATAAGTATGTTCGCTATAACAAACCACTCGAGTTAATTCCGCAAATGATTTCTCATAATCTTCTGTCAATGGCCCTTTTTATGCTTCAAAAAAATCCATCAATTGCGGTAAGTACCATACGAGAATAGACTTCAATCTATAAAAATCAATTTAATATAAGCAACCAAATTGACAAGCTAATCATATCATTTGCAATGTATTAGTCAGCTAATGTTTTTATGTTTAATTTTATTCATAATTTAATTTTATCTATCATTTAATAGATCGAAAGAAGCAAAAATAGACGTCTCCAGAGAAGTTTGCTTTATATTTTCAAAAATAAAAGTTGAACAAAGCAGGTTAGGCTGTAATAAATACTAATCTAGCAAATAAAAATATCTATACTTGCTGAGCAGCTGGATGAACATTCGTTATTTCATGTTGAAAGCCAGCATCTGATATCATTCGAATTGCCTTCATTAAAAATTTCGATCGAGGATTTTGCTCGATAAGTGTATAAATTAAATTGCGCCACGTGCTATAAAATTCGTCTTACTTTTGAATTTAGTTTTGTTTATGACTTTTGAAATGAAAAAGTATTGACTAATATATTTGAAAAAAATGATCAATCCTTGCTGAAAATATTTGTTGCAGTATTCATCAACAACCAATAATTAAGTGCTATTAACCGCATTGAAAATATTTTCCGATCAATTCTTGATTCTTGATCATATTCAAGTTACTCATTTGATACTAACCACATTTATCATTATATAAAAACCAATTATTAAATTCTAATTTATAGAAGTTTAATAACTAGACCTGTGGTTCAGTAGTTCTGGTAACCATTTATCCACATCGTGAGCAGCTTCGAAATTTTTATCGACAATTGCAGACACGAAACGTTTTTCAAGCAACGAGCTTAAACTTTTTCGAAACATTCGTGAACTATTTTCCGGTCGCCTTCCAGATCAGCTAACCAATCGCCAAGCAATTCACAGTACTATAACTTTTTAATTTGATTAATTGTGGTAAATAACTGATAATTATGATTAAAAAACGAGGAAACAAGCGACATATATAAACATGTATCTATATCGATTTACTCATGAAACAAAACGAAATCTATTGAATTCAGTACATTTTATTTTCCAAATTTTATTATATCTGTGTCTTTTAACAATGATTTTATTAGTTGTTAAATGATACTAAAGAGAAAGTAATCATTTTGATCATTACCGAAAATTCAAGTAATACTTATAGTTTTTGGTTTACTACGGATGTCATTTTTTAAATACAACAATTTCATTGATCATTTTTCAATATTTACTTATCTAAATTAACTAGAATTTCAAACATAAATTCAAAAAAGGACAAATAATATACCTTAGCAAGACCACGGTAACTATCAGTTAGAGAAGTGATAACGACTTCCGGGTGCCCACCATTTCTTAAAAATCCTTTGATAGTTGCTTCTATATTTGGTTCCATTATCGAATCAGTAGCTATAGTTAAGAAATAATATGAGGAATAACGTACACAAGGTTTTTGTTTTATGTACATCTAGGATTCATATCATTTTATACATGATACATCAACAGAATATCTCATAATTTCTGTTCGATATCAAAAACTCAAATAAAAAATCCAAAACAAAAAAAGTAACCTTGAAGAATTTTCAGATAATCTTCCAATAACATTTGCTTCGTCTTCTGATTAGTCTTCCGACTGTGTGATGGTTCATCGTCAGCATTATCATTACTACCAGTTTGACTTAAATTACAACAACTACTGCTACTACCACTAATAGCAATGGTTGTAGAAGAAGTAATAATATTATTACTTATATTCTTCTCTTCATCAAGTGTAGTATTTCCTTTAAAAAAGTAGACTAATATAAAAGGATAATAAAAATATGCAAAAAATTCCGCAGTCATTTTAAGTTTCGGTACAGAAAACTTCAAATTTTCAGATATCATATTCAATTGAATATTTTAAATATATGTAATATCAAAATAAAAATCTGATACGTTAAAATGAGTATTTTGATTTTAGTCTCTGAATTAATCATATGCTTGTAATATTAAATTAATTACAAATTATTCCCGTTAATTTATTTAAACTAAAAGCTACAAGATAAATAATAAACAATTTGATAAAATATAATTTCAGATAAGATAAGATTGAATATATAACTGTATTAACAATACATGCAATTCTATCAATAATATTTTCGAAAATTTACCGGAAATATTTGTAGCAAATGTTTGACATTGATCGCTAATCATCGCCATTGAAATTTCCATATCATTGTTAGTCATTTCCATTTTTAAAAGCTGGAAATTTTTTGTTTAACATTTTAAAAGAAACAATAAAATTCGTCCGATCTATTTCCTAACTGATAATATCCATGTTGATGATAATTTTTATCTATGCATTCATTTATCATTAAGCCATTAAGTATCTATAATCTCATGGAATAGATCAAGGACATAAGTTTGAGCTATTGATTATTCAATGGTATTGCTTTACAGATTATTTTATGGTAAACTTACTTTATTATTTTTATTTACTGCAAATAATCTATAGGATCACATAAATATTACTAAATTAATATGGTTAGATATGATGATAAAAAATCATGCCCCAAGTTTATCATATTATTAAAAATTTTAGATATATTTAAAATTTATAACATTATCAATCAAAGTTTCAGATTATCAATATTATAATTTAAAATTTGAAATTTAAATAAATATTATAAAAGAAAATTTTAAATAAAAATATATAACATTATTCAAGATTTTTAATATTTTATTTTTTCTAACATTCATTTACTCATTCAAATTTTATTTCTTATATTTTTATTATTCCATTTCCTTCTCTTCTATTTTTTATGATTTCCCATTCCTTCATAATATAATTTTAGGATTAATTATTCGTGTCAAAATAAATTTTTAATAATAATAATGTCAGTGTTAAACTTTTACACTCGTTTTAGGAATAATTTTAAATAATCAGAAAATATCAATAAAGAATTTCTTGATCAATATATTAATCACGCATACTTTATTATCAGCTATTTGCATAAAATTAATTATATTTTTTTAAAAAAAAAGAATAAAAAAACAAAAGCCATCGTTATCATTTTCATCTATTATAAAATAAATAATACTAAACAAGCATTTCCTAAATCGGTCTCATTTATATTTGAAAAAAAATTAGCATAAAAATTAACTTAAACAATTGCTAGATTATATTCGTCAAAAACGATCAAGATAAGCATTACCCAATATATTATCACTTGTATATTTTTACGTGTTTTATCTATATCTCAATGCTCAGTTATCCATTTTTTATTTTCTACGTGTTGTACGTGATCTAGATTCAACACGTAAAAATAGAAGTATAATATATATATTTTTTAGCATCGATACATCAATACATCTTCCTTCCTTCTCACACTTCCCAAATAATACCCAATATAAACAAAGAACAAAATGACTATTAAATAATTTACATGTGGGATGAAAAGGAACAACAATAAATTTGCATAAAACGAGGAGAGTAAGAGAAAATGAAAGGATATCTGATCGGAGATTTAGGACATATTCATATACTCATTCCTATAAAAATAACATCAATGATGATATAATGTTAAATGATTTAATGGTTATTATAATTAAATAATCATACTTATTATTTTAATTAATATTTCATTCTGATGTATAAGAATTACTTATAAGAATATCTTAAATTTAGCTTATATTATACATAAAATTATATATTAAACAAAAAAGATTTTCTTATATTTTAAATTGTAATCTGATATTTTGAATTTAATATTAAATATATTAATTTATTATGTTATCTTGAAATTTATGTATATATTATGCAAAATATTATGTAATCTCTTATATTACGTAATATATATTTTTTTAGAATAATTATATTATATTTCATATTTAAAAATTAATACTTTATATAAATATAATAAACATGTATTAGATTATCTTGAAATTTATCATATATTATATAATATATTCTATATATAACGAATATGAAATTATAATATTAATAATTAATACTTTATATAAATATAATAAACATGTATTAGATTATCTTGAAATTTATCATATATTATATAATATATTCTATATATAACGAATATGAAATTATAATATTAATAATTAATACTTTATATAAATATAATAAACATGTATTAGATTATCTTGAAATTTATCATATATTATATAATATATTCTATATATAACGAATATGAAATTATAATATTAATAATTAATATCTCTTTTATTTCATTATTTGATGCATATAAGAAAATATGTATCAGAATATCATAACTTAGTATATATATATATATATTGCGTGATAATATTCTATAACTGAAATATATTCGATATTTAACTAATACATGAAATAATTATTTTTATACTTGAAAGTTAATATTATCATATAATATATCATTGATAACATTGTTTTCATTTTCGTTTAAATTAAAATAAACAAGATTTTTATATTAATATCTATCAGATATTACGTGATGTTATAATATTTTGACTTATATATTTATAACGTAAGCATATTTTTTTTTTTGTATCAAAATACGCCTATATAAAGATAAGGTATATTACAATGTCTGATGCTAGAGTTTGTAAAAATGATTCATATATACACGTTTGCTACCAATGTACGATTAAATTCGAATCGAACATTTTGTCAAGCCCTTCTAATGAAAAGTTCAGAGGTCGAATAATTTCTAACCCTTAACATCATGGAAATTTAGAAGTTATTCTTAACTAAGAGCTGAAAACTTCCTGCAAATTTGATCATTTGATGAAATTTTTTTCCATGCAAAATACTGAATAAATCCAAGTTAATCAACTTTCTCATTGATGATAACATTTTTTGTGTAATATTGATAAGAGGTTGAATTTCAAATTGATTTTAAACGATGGAATCATTAATTGAAATGTATTTGTCAGTATTGTTAGAAGCTTAGCGGTCTGATCTACGGTAAGCTCTGAAGTCAGAAATTAGACGTGAAAAAGTTTGAAGCGAGAAATTCGATATACTTTTTCGATGTTATTTTAATAATATTATTCATTTTTTATGTGGTATTTTTCGGCAATGTTCATCTCTGTGTTAAATTGAATATTAGATTCTTTCTCGAGATAACTAATACCGATCCGAGAATGCATTATTACATAAGATTAAACGTATTTTTCAAACGTTCCAGTATAGTTGTTGAAAGACAATTTCTATTTCTAGCCAGTTGAAGAATAGGCATTTTGAAGAATTAACAGCCTAACGTTAATAGTTGGACTAAAAACGTAAAATTACGTGGAATTTTTCTTAAAACATTTCACGGCAACGTATGATATCATTTACATGCATATATTATCAGTTGTATATGCTTGATAACTTATATATATATCTATCTAAATGCTTTAAGAAAAGAATGATGCAATTTCAGATTAAATCATGCCGTCGGATCGTTTTAAACGAAAAGAAGTTAAAACTTTAAGACAACGATGGATAATGTAAGATTGTAAATTCTTGGCTTTTAATTAAAATTTGTTATTTTTATTAAAAATTTTTTGAATAAGAAAAAATATATAAAAGCTTTTTTTTAAAATCCAACTCCACATTCAGAATATATTTTATTTTAAAACATGATAAAATTAAAATAACATTAAGATGAACGATATTATGTTTTCTTTTAGGAAACATAAAGATCGCGCCGATGATATACCAAATTGTCCATCTATCGAAAGTATTATCAATATGCCAACTCCTAATGAAATTCCGTTGGTTTATTTTTCATATTATTTTTAATCGGAAAAATCCACGGAAATGGATACATAAACTGATCAATCATTTAAACAAATAATTTTATGTGAAGATATCGATTTTCATATCTTTCAGTATGATTCATATTCCAATATACTGGAAAATTTATTTATGGAGAAAAAAGGAATTAAAAATAATTAAAATTTATCGCAATATATGGCAAAATATAAAAGATAAAACAGTTAAAGAAAAGCTTAAACACGTGAAACACGGATCAACGTTTTTTCTTTTTTTTCTTCGAAATATTCTGGTTTATTGTAAAAATGATCTTAGCATTTTTTAGGCCAACTGATAAAGTAGCAACAGATAATACTGTAGATGATTCTCCGATAGCAAAGATATCGAATGATTCAACGGAATCACAAGAGACAAGTTGTAATCCTTTTATATTATGCTTTAAATAAGCAAAATCACACGAGATGAACAAGTGACATTTCTTCTCGACATATTTACCTTTGACATACCTTTATATTCATATTTGTGAATCTATCATTTTTCTTGCATAAATTTTTATCATTGTTTATATAATTGACTAACTGTTGTTAATAGTAAATCACTGTTTTATTTAATATTCTTCCAAATGTTTAATCTTAAGCGATATCAATAATTTTAATAATCATTATCTATCTATTATTAAAATCATTGATATCTATCTATTTATATATTTCCTTTTTTTTTATTAATTTAATTTCATTTAAATTGCTTAGAATTTCGAAGTTAATAATTTTAATTTCGTCTTATTAACATTATTTCTCACTTTCTTTTTTGTCAAATCCAATAAAATGTAATACTAAAGAAGGATTAATTAATCTTTATTATTCATTAAGGCATAAATTTCAGATAATACAATAAATAATACTAGATTATGCTATTATTGTAAACAATAATATGAGATTATGCTATTATTGTAAAATTATCTATTAATAGAAGTCTCTTTGAAGCGTATATATATAATGCTTAAAAAGCCTGTAGATCGAAGAATATAACTTAATTTATTTGAAATAGCTCAACAAGAAATTTCATCAAAACCGACAACTGATGAAACATTCACAATACCAATAAGAAATGTTCGACGTCATCGCGGACGACGTAAACGACGATCCCAAAGAAGCAGGAAGTATCATAAACGAAATATGACTTCATCTGATTCCAGGTCAACTTTCCTAAATAACAGAAGAAATTCAAAAAAAGCATTGAGTAAAATCATTTCTGAATGACTCATTTTTATGGAATCTGAAGATTAATGGTAGAAGATCGATTTATAAGCTAATTTTCATCAGAAAAATATATTTAAATAATAAAAAATAAAAATTAACTGGTATTATCTTCAGAATTATAGTAATTAATCTTTTAAAATATCAATTTTTACCGTCCTTCATCGATACATTAAAATTCTTGCAGTAGTGGTTTTGCTATCCAAGGCCGAGCATCCGAAAGGCGTGATGATATCCCAATGTGTCCAGATATCGAGAATATTTGTCAACTTCAAAGCGAGCTTGAGTTTGTTTTATATTAATAGATTATTTTAAAAAAATATATAAAAATTTCTATTTCATTCATTGATAAATATTACCATAGATTCGGAAAAGAAATTTTAAAATTCGTTGAATGAATTTAATAATCTAACAAATTAATATATAGATATATAAAATGGAATAAGTATATACGATTAAATATTTACAGGATTATTATACATGATGAGATTGAAAAACTTATTGATATGGATGAAATTTCTTTTTGATCATCAAAATTTTCTGTTCCTTTTGATATTTTTGATTACTAAAATAATGCTAATCTTCCAGTTATCAATTTTTACAAATATTTCAATTAATATTAATTATTCAATCATTAATTTATCATTTGATCATTACGACTGTACTTATCAAACAATTTTTAACAAATGCAATTTTATCCTTTTGAAATCCTTGAAAAATTTAAAAATAGAAATTTCAGACTCTGATTTTATCATATTTCTTTTTTTATTATTTAGTGATGATATGTCAGTTCATGTCCATCGATTTTCTCATGCCCTGTATCAATTATTTGATGATTTCTTCCTTATTCTAACCAATTTAACACAATTCTTAAAGGATCATCCTGTAAGTATTTAATCTTATATACTTATTCCATTTTATATATCTGTATATTGGATATATTAGCAAAGATATTTCTTTCATTTATTCAAGAAAATTATCATCATTATTAACAAATAATCATGCTAACTTTTTTAATCATAATATGATATACAAATACTTTCTTAATCATGAATTGATATAACTAATCAGAAATATCCGAAAGAAATGAGGAAAATCATTGGCTTGAATTATATGATAATTATATTAATCATTAATTATATAAATTAATTACTTCTTGCCCCACTATCATTTTTGCAGTTATGTATTTTAATTTCTTATTTCCTTAAAATTAAAAGTAAGATTAAAGATAGTTCTTCTTAGCTAATTTAATTGAATGTTACTTAAATAAGATAGATATCCGAGAAATTTAATATTTTTTTCATTTAATTTTGATTTCTTTTTGAATTTGATACCAACAATACCTCTCTTTTCAATATTTCTATAAATTTTTTAGCAAAGATATTAAAAAATGATAATACCTAATATTGGCTTTTAAATTACTCAAATATTATAAATGAATGGATTTGCGAAAAGTAATTGTTAAAATTAAAACTCAAAATGATCAGTATTTGATAATTCTTTGATAAGATTATAGGATAGAAATATGATTATATAATACACATGTTTAAGTTCTATTATAATTATAATCAGGATTTCACTTTTTAATATCACTTGGTGATATTTATTAGAATTATAAAATATTCAACATAATTTCTTTTACCTAATTTTCCTGATCCTAATTCGGCAGCTTTAGCGTCCTGCAACAATAGCAAGTTTCATTGTTGCCAGTTATTTGATCATTTGTTATTTGGAACTCTCGATTGCGGCCCTTATCGAATTAATTGCTCAATCTATCTGGCCAATATCTCATGCTGCTCTTCTCTTCATCGAACGTCTTTCCATTAATTTTGGCTCATTTATGCATTCCTCTGATGATATTATCAAGGCTAGTGTCGACTAATCAAATATTTGTCCAAAAGTATCTCGAGCCTAATATATAGTTATAAAGGTTCATAGTGATAAAGTGCAAAGATACATAAAATTATTTCAAAGTTTGAATATAGTAAGTTTGCTATATAATTTTCAATTTAGGATTTTCTTTCGGAATATTATTTGATTTTTAATTTAATCGATTACTTCTATAAATTACCACTGTGATGATAAGGAATGTTTTACTTCATAAATATCAATTTTTGCTTACTGTAAACAGAAGAATGAATATATAATTAGGAATAAGAATTGAAAAATATTAACTGATCAATTGTAATAATCATAATATTGAATATTGATCATTATATCGAATAATGATAACAATAGCATTATCATATGGACAGATTATTTAGTATCACTTATTATATTTCACATTACAATTGATGATAAATAATGATATAATAAATGATAAGGATGAATATTTTGCAGGGTGCATATTGCGATGTGGCAGAGATCTGGTGTAAAATTTTCAGATGATGTGTGCTGATCGGTGTTCATTTTTCAGCATGGCGGTGGAACGATTAAGAACAAATTAAAATTCGGTTTAAAAAAAAAAAAATTAGCACATCAGAAAGGATGATTTTATTCCCGTTTACTGATAATTTTATCAGCACATGTAAAAACCAACATTACACCCATGATTTTTGTTTTATAATGAAATATTTCACACATTGATGATCGATGTAAACTAATCAATCTTCGCGACCCATTAAATAGATTGCTTTGACAGCTAAAAGTTGTAATATTCGTGAAGCCATGCTAGAATGCTGTGTTATTTAGCCAATTTCGAATCAATATTATTTCATCCGATCAATATAATTGCGGAAATATCGTTCAACTATTTAAAAATATTTGCTATATCTGTATATAGCAGAGATATAAATATTTTTAATTTTAATTAGCAAATAGTAAAGCTAATATAATAATAACTTGAAATGATTAGTGATTAATTTTGATATAATTGACAAACTATTGTATCCTATGTATTGTTAACTTTTAAAATTTTGATTTCATTTTCAATTTTGTTTTTCAATATTATTTTTGATATTAATTAGATATAACTTTTTTTGGGAAAGAAATTTGCATTATATTTTTGAATAATTAAAATAATATAGTTACTTATTTGAAATGGATTAAAATTGTTTATAAAATGATATATTATTTTTCCTTTTTCACGTATAAAATAATCTTTGAAATATCTTTCAAATAAATCAAATCTTTGATATCATATAAAATTGAATATATTCATCAAGTTTTTATGAATTTATTCTAATGAATTTGTGCTTAAACAGATGAAAATTGGCGTATATTGTATAAAGAAATGAATAAATTAAAAAAATAATTGAATTCTTTTTATTGATAGATCGATATTATATGTGATATAATGGGATAGGATGAAATAGATTTGTTATATTAAAATTTTCGAATAAAATTTGAAATGACTGCAATGGATTTTAAATTTTGAGAATTATGTACCTCGAAAGAATGATCACTATGACATTCATCCATCTATTTCTCGTTTATTTACATTATTATTAAATTACTAAATACTTTATTTTCTGTATACTTCAAAAAAATTGCTTAAATTATGATTTTCCTGTTAATGATTTTGCTTATCATTAATTAATTTTCGAGAATATATTTTATGCAAATGGAACTTTGCATTTATAAGATAATCCATTATTACTTAATATTAATCAATTTCAAGCTTTTGATCATTTTCTATCCTATCAAGAATAATGTATTGATTAACAAATATAGTCAGAATATCAATAAAAATAGACATCATCATGATAATGACCTTGAAAGATTGCCAATAATAATTTTACTAAACAAGATGAGAAGGAAGCTGTTAATAATATTGTTAATTTAGATAAGAGATAATAAAATTTATCGACATTGGATAAATTCATTGTCTTTTTTGATGACAAATATCCATCTTCTCTTTTTCTTCTTTCTTCCCATTCGTATATTTTTCCTTTATCGGCTTCTTTTTATTTTACTTCTTCCTTAGTTTTTAATTAAAAATTGATCTTTTATTTTTTGTAAAAAAAAATATTATTTATTTTATTAAAATATTATTTATATCTTTTTTACTTTCAAATATTTTATATATCACGTAATATTATTATAAAAATACGGATATTTTTAATCTGAATATAAAATATAAGAATTTTAAAATTTATAGAAAATATTAATTTTTAAATAATATGGAAATTAATAGAATTAAAAGTAACTATTGACGATTGACGATGCATGGTATAATCGTATGTTTACACTTATTAATATTTGATTGATGAATGTAAACATGGCCTACTTAACAATCATCTTCCAATTACGAAAGGTAAAAGGGATATAGTTCGGAGATGTGAAATGTAAATTATAACAATTGATTCTTTTAATGGCATTTTAATCATTTTCATCTCTCACCTTTTGTCAGCTATGTCTTATCTTCTTGGGTATGGGTATTTACTTAAATCATTATTCATCTATAATCTCTTGTCAATTATTTGCGAGTAAAATTAATTTAGTAAATTAATGAAATTATTTATTTGTGTAATACTTTATGAAAGATTCATTCTGTATTCATCAATGTGAAACTTTTACCTAAACCTTAAAATTTTCAATTTTAATTTTAATAATTTAACAAATTAATCAATTTTAATTAGCTAATCTTTTTTCCATTCTAAATTATCTCATATTTATTGTAAAATTATTAGTCAACAAAATAGAGTAAAAGGTTAATTATAATTCTAACTATTTGTTCAACTATTTCGTAAATATTAGAATGATCGTTTTCTTTGTGCAAAAACCGGTTATCAAAAATATTTGCTACGAAAGCACCTGTTGTCACCTGTTGTCACATGCTTCTGAGTACCATTTTAGAGTGACACCGTTTTATTTCATCTATTGGTTAATTTTGATGATATGCTGTATATATATATATATGTCAGTAAAGATTTTTCTATTTGTTAGTGATGCTAATTCTTAAATTCTTTGATCTTTAGATTCTCAAATTATTGAAAAAACAAGCTATCCTATAATATTCTATCAGATTATCACGAAACCTAATTAGTTAAAACTTTCAATTATACTTTCTCAATTTAGATTAATCTTAATTAATTATACGATTTCTTCAATATGTAATAATAAATATATTTCAATCAAAATGGGAATATAATTGTATTTTTCACTCAGCCAAAAGTTAAATTCACGTCGTTCCACGTGTAGAAAGTCAAATTCACGTCATTACACATATGCTATTTCAAATAAATTATAAAAAGAAATGAATTTTTCAAAATTTCAATTAAATTTTTGAATTATCAAATTTATAGAAAAATTATGTGGCGATTCTGAATAGTATATTTATTAAATGTTGCAATACGAATTTCAACGTTAATTATTTCATCAATGACTACCACAAGGTCAGTAAATTAGCAAATATATTATTGTCAAATATATCTTTAATACCTAAATAATAATTAAATTACTTTGATTATTAATTTAATATATATAATCAATGATTTTTAAATTATCATTCTATCATATAAGCTATTGAAATATGCTATAATTCGTTAAGCGAATTAACAATTGTATTAATAATCTCTCACGTACGTTATCTCTTTACATATTATATACATTAATTCTTTATGCAAAATTTTAGATATGATAGAGAAATTTCAAACATTTAGTAATTCGTTTATATTTTCTGAGTTTTCGAAAAATAAAATATTTTTACTCAAATTTGTAGAAATTAATTTCTTTGAAAATTATAAATTATGATAACAGGTAAAGAATTATTTATCTTATCAGATATTTGCAGATATGAATATGTATCAAATTCGGATTCATTAGCAAGTTTTGATCAGACAAGCGTCTATAATACGGAACAAATCGACGATACAACTCTAATTACCATTCATGATGATAATTTTGATTGTACCTTTATGGATGATATTACCTGGCAAAATATTTTTCAAGATATGCGACATTCGCAAAGGCAGCAACGTATCTGCATTGGTATATGCATAGTAAATATTCAATTTTTTTCTTTCTCTTTTTCCAATTAATAATAAACTTTTTCGTCTCATAAATTCTTTTTAGGTATTATTAGCTCAATGGCTTGTATAATGTTAATACTTTTGGTCTCATTATTTTCGGGTTTTGGCAAAGTTCTTTTTGATGTAGTCGCCTATCAGGAAAAATCACGTCATGGTAATTAACCTTCTTGGTATACCATAGCTGATTTGCTGATTAATCGATTCTATTTTAATGATAATTTCAAAATATTACCTTTGATTCAATTAAATATGAAGAAAACAGATTAAAATTATGAATATCAACTGATACTATACTTTTTTTTCAGGTCTTATGATGATACCAAATATTCGAAAACGACCGCTTAATATATTTTATTTTAATACGCGGAATGATACAGCAAATGCGGAATATGTGAATGAAATTGATGATTATCTTACAAGTAAATAATTTATTTAGAATTTCATACTTAAATTGCTTCTTTGCATTTATGACCTAATTATGAATCAACACTAAAAATCAATATTGATTGATTTGCTTTTCAATTTTTTTGATTTAACTAATATTTTTTCTTTTTTCTTTCTTCATATTTATTTCATTTTTGATTCTTTAAATTTTAAAATTTTGAATGAAAATTTAAATTGAAAAGTGAATTAATTTGTTTTTCGTATAATTCTTCAAAAATTATTTTAACCACTAAACTTAATTGACTATTACAATGATCCTTTATCCTTAATCTTGATGATTTATTATTGTTTATCAATCAATCAATAAGCATCCTGAAAAGAGAGAGCACTTAATATTATCAGCTATCAAATTGATCTATTCTATTATAATTGATGATAATTACAACTGTCATCTAATTTCTTCGATTGATCCAAAATAATTGAGCTAATTAATTCTTCTGCATTACTGATTAACACTTTTTATGATATTTATTAATATATATTGCAGAATATGCAAAAAAACAAGAAATGATGAAAGAATTTTTAAAGATTTGTACGGCGCACGAACGAAGTGATAACAAGCGCAAATGTACATTTGATATTCAACAACAATTTCATTCCGATTGTTCTAAAACAACTAATTATGGCTATAATTCTGGCAATCCATGTATTTTATTCATTTTTGAAAATGTCAGTTTAAGTTTGAAATAATAGATAAATGATAAAATGATTATTTATTTATTTTTAATAAATTTGATACAAGCAAAAATTTGATATCAAAAAATTCTAAATATTTTGATCGAGCATTTGCATAGTTTGAAGATCTTCTAATTTTTTTCATTTTATCATATTTATTTGTTGATTTTTATTCAAAAATTACTTGATCTTTTATCTTTCTTAATAAATATTAAATGATAAGTGTTGATCCTTAGGTATTTTTAATTCTGTATTATCTTAAATTTTAGATACTCCATTGAATATTTATTTTTAATCATTATAAATTTCCTAGATTTTAATCCTTCCGAATTAATTATATTTGCGGCCAAGAGCCTAAAGAATGATATCTGAGATTTTAATTCATTTTATTTAATTCACAATGCAAATAATAAAGAAATGATAATAATTAATTTAAACTTTATAATCGTTTATTTACAGCACTTAAGTTGGAAGCCTAATATTAAAAATGAAGTCGATTATCTGCCTTTCTTTTGTCGTATGGTTAGTTATTAATATTTTAATTTCATTTCAATTTTTTTAACAAAATATATTTGTGATGAAAGAATTAGAAATTATTATTTTTAATATCAGAAACCCGAAATTGTTGCTTTATTTTGTGTTGCACATTAGAATTGTTGCATATTAGAACGTTTAACATAAATGTTAAAGATAACATATTATCATTGAAAGTTTCAAATTGGTATTTTTAATTCTTCCATTATTTGCTTCCATTTATCTGTTTCTTTTAGATATAATAATATATTTTGATCTGTTGATCACAATGTGATCCGTTGATCTCTTGATCTCTAATGGTCTGTTAATCAATTGCTATAATTTATTTCGAAATTTATCGATTCTATGAAATTTGTAATTTTCGCAACATTTATTTATCTTTGACTCAATTTTAGCAATATCAATATTCTTCAAATATTTATACTAATATTACCTATTATCCATCATTACCTACACCAATGCGTAACGGTGGATTTCAAATGAATTTAATACCGAACCAAAAATTATCGATGATATTGGGAATGAAATTCATGGAGAAAACGGAAATATTCTCTATACCTTGCCACCATTGGTATTTTTATATTATATTAATAATAATTCATTCAAGAGACATAGAAAACGTAGAAATCAAGAAATTCAACGTGGAAAAGCACGTGATCATCAAAAATAATTAATAAAGATGCGAAGAAACACGTAATACGTCTAAAATTTCTCAATAATTTTTGAAAAAAATAGTTTAATCGATTGATTCACTTTTGAGAAATTTTTTAATTTAATAAATGAAAAACTTATATAAAGCTGAAAAGAAGCGATATAAAAATAAAGAAAAGAAGTTATTCTCTTGATAATATTGATTTGAATATTATCAATATGGAAAGTTAGTGTGTTAAATTTTGCACAAAAATTCAACAATAGATGGCAATTTCCAATCATTTCGTTTTTTGCTTTTTTTTGGATTTATGATTTAGATAATGGCAAAATGACATTCCGAAATATCTCAACACAAAATGAAAATGGTGATATGGGACCGTTTACCATGGATTGCCGAATAAAAGATAATATATCCGGATATCAGTTTGACAACATCCAAACTTTCAATGGTCAAACAACTATTTCTTTTGATTTTATTCCAAAATTTTCATGAATCCGAAACAATTCCTCTTCAATGATGAAAAGTGAAGTCAGATTCAGGCTCTAATTTATTTATCGGGCATTTCTTTTTTTTGTAATGTGGTGATATTATATTGTGATCAGGCCATTAATGAATAATTAATTTTGCTTATTATTATTTGAATTATAAAAATATTTTTGAAACGCATTTAAATTCAACTTTAAATTCCCTCTTTATTTCCCGATATTCTCATTTTGTTTATATTTTTATAATTTGAACTATTTCCAACATATTTTTAAGTTCACTATTGTATTTCAGCAATTTTCAATATTAAATATATTATTTACAAAATTGAAATACTCAACGCTAAGTATGTCAATCATAAAATTGAGAAGCATTTTGAAAATTGTTTAACTTTTTCTAAAATGACTTTCTTAAGTAATATTAAAAATTTCAAAGTAATTTCAACTAATTCCTTAAAATTGATTGATTATTTGTTTATCTTTTCCAGAAAATTCATCATATTTCTTGTTCATGTTAAATAGGACTAGACTATTAATCAGCTATTTAAAGGTACTGTGTTTGATATATATTATAAATAATTATTTGCTATTTAAGTAATAATGACTTTATTACAACATAACAATAATGAGTACGATAATTACTTATGTAAAAATGCTACCATTTCCGGAAAAAGGAAAATTAAATCTATGAACAACATAACACAATGTGACATTTGTTAAATGTTTAAATCATTTAAAAAGTAGAAAAAAACACGAAACACTTCATTGCACCATTATAAACGATAAGATATTTCTTATACATTCATATAATCTTATATTAACATTAAAATCTTACATTTAAATTTCACAACATTTTGGAAGAAATATGTAGGCATATCATTATTATCAACTAATTTAATTCATCAAAAAGGAATCAAATATTGGATTCTATAGATATTTTCTAATAAATATAGGCAAACGAATAATTTGAATGAAGAATTTGTAAAATAATATTATTTCTAACGAAAATCTGCAAAAAACAAAATTGAACTGAAACAATTTCCCAGCATAGTACTCAAATACTTAATTATTACTTAAAAACCATTAATTTCAAGTGAGAAAGTTACACTGATAAGAATTAATTTATTGAATACTTTTTAGTCATCCTAAAAATTCAGTAATTTCTAATACCTATTAATTTCAAACTGGTGAAATAAATAATTGTTGGAAGTTTTGAATTTATAATTAATTTTTCTGCTAACATTTAAAACTCAGTCTAAATAAGAAAATAGATTATTTATTAATTAAAAAAAAGAAAAAATTGACAAATTTCGAATATCATTATTTTAAAAATTCTAATGCAAACAAAACAATTAATTGCTTTTCTTAAACTAAAAAATTATTTATAGATTAATTGTTTATGAAATATCGTGCCAAATATTGAATTCAAATTAAAATTTAAAAAAGATAAGAAAGAAACCAAAAACCAAAAATACAATAGAGATCAATCTAGTTGAACATATCAGAAGATTTTATCTATCTTATATTGTTTAGTAGCAATAACATTACCATATTTGCATACCCTGAACCGGATACTAAAGTTCCAAAACATTGAGATCTAGAGCTATGCCTGAAAATGATTTAACTAACAGGATAATAATAAATTTTCGTCTAATTAGCAAAATTGATTTAGAAAATATATCCTAAAACATTTTTATATCCATGAGATATTATTACTAACTTTAGCCGAATTTTAGCAAAACATTAAATATCTCTATCATGATGCTATTATCCATACTCCATTATCAGTACTGTACTTTACAAAGATATAATACTATTATTCATACCGTAATCTACAAGAGGCGTTTTATGCGATTCATTATGTCTTATTATTATTGCTTTGAATTAATAACTTATTCAAAATGCGATATAGATCTGAGATAATGGCGATATAAATAGAAAATGCATTTCGCTTTAGGAAATTTTCATTACCAAAAATTTTCTGAAATCAACGAATGAAATAATCAAAAATCCATTTTATTTAAAAAATTTACCAGTTCTTACATATTCTGATAAAGTCTTATTTACTGAATTACTGTAATTATTATTGTTGTTGTTGTTGTTGTTATTATTACTGTTATTATTGTTATTGTTGCCGGCAATACCAATATCATTCACAAGCACCTATATGATAAAATTATTTAACTTTATATTTTGGTAATAATTAACCATTTTAACGTCATGTAAGAAATTTTGAAAAAATGATTGCATTTTGTTAAAGTAACTGTGTTAATAATATATAATCACATATAGATAAAACTATCCGTCAATTTCGTAATCATATTTTAAAACTGTAAATGCAAATTTTGAATAATGAAATAGTGAAGAGAAAACCTTTTGTTCATCATCAACAGTTGCTGTAGAACTACCACTTTCGATCATGCAACCACTATCGGATGCAGAAGAATACATCATACCATTCGTTGATAATGAATGAAGTTCCATGCTTGGTAAGCTATCTATTGAAGTAGATTGTTGCTCTCCGATCGTCGCTACTGATAAAAGTGGCGTATTTCCGTTACCATCAACGTTTGCTGCTTGTAAACGAATCATCTCCTGTAGGTGACGTTGAAAACCATACGTATTTACTCGCTTAAATTCAAAAAAATTTGTCAAGTTAGAAAAGTTTTTTCTTGCTTCATTTGAAATCATGAAAGATAATGGATCATATGTTAGAATATGATAAAATGATTCGAGAGATTTAGCAAAAAGTAGAAGGATAAATAGATGATTAACTTATGGTGTTAATTTTTACTTTAAATATATAACATCTATATGCAAATTTATCTACTACTCTCTATGCTAATTTCACAGCAATTAACGAGAATTTTCACCAGGTGAGAATCATAAGCACTCGCAAATGATGTATGCATTGTTTCAGGTATCGTTGAAGATTTGCTCATATTCTATAAATAATAATAAATTAGAAAATATAAACGACCAAATAATATAAACTTAACCCTCTGTAACCAAAAAATGCTTTTGAGAGATAGAAAGTTAAGCTAAATATAATCGAGGCTATTCTCAGACAAAACAAATAGCTATTTATATAATACTTGTTTGTAAAGTAAAAATTATGAAAAATCTTTAAAATTCGGAAAGTTATGTATCCGAAAATTTTTATCAAATTAGAGAATAAGGAAACCGAAGAGAAAGAAATCTTTAAATAATCTTTATATATACCATAAGACATTGTTGCTCCTCGTCAATTCCTGATAATTTCGAAATTTCCATAGCTGGACTAATTAAGTTAGTCGCTGAAAATAAAACAAAATTCTAAAATTTAAATATTTAACTTTTATATTTAATGTTTATTTCAAAATATTTACAACAGCTAAATCAAATGCGGAAATTTACAGGAAAAAATACAACAATAGGGTCACTTTCACCAATACAGGTAGATAATATATGAATTATTGATTGCCATATTGTGCAATAAGTGTGCAAACTGTAAAAATTTGTAATATTATTAGTAAATATACATTATTAGATTGAAAAATTAAAGAGGGATTATATATTTTTAGCTTTGAAAAGAAAAATTATAAGATGAATGCTGGAGAAGCTAATTAATTAAAAAAATCACATATTGCTGTCGTAATATCTTAAAAGATTAACAAAAGATGAACAGTACTCTACTCAATCTAAATGGATATGAAAAGCATCCAAATTAAAACTTTATTGAATATACTAAACAATTTTTTTCTGATAACGGTAATTATAGTGAAGAAATTATGATATTTGTAATAGATGTCGAATAATTATCATATCTGTTGTGATGATCGAGAAATTCTCTTCTCTTTCGATCAAAATTGAATCAATCAAGATTTGTTATTAATCGATTATCATCGAACAATCTTGCATGTATTTTTGCCGAATCGAATTTTAATTTTATTGCTTTCAAGAAACTTGACATTATTTGATTACTTTTCTTGGTTCTGCTAATTCATGTTATATTATTTCTGAATTTTTTCGACCACGATACTAATAATATAATAAAAGTTTTTGAAAAGATAAATTAATTCAAATAGGTTAATTTTATAACAAGCATGCGATAGTACTACATCGATCATGTGATAATTATTTAGAAAGAAATTATATGACAAAATACATGAACGATTACTAGTAGTAGATGGATTATTAGTTTTAATATATTGGTATTAATGGATAAGTATTTAATACTTATCCATTAACTTATATCATGCAATTTAAGCTAAAAATAGAATTACAACTGCTAACTGTTAATTGTTTTTGTAAATTATAACAGTAATAATGATATTTTGATTAGCAAAAGTAATACAGTATGCCCTCCAAATACAGTATGCCCTCCAACCACCTTTCTTACTGGCAGAAAGAAATACAGTATGTTTTCGATCTCTTATAAACAAAAAGAAATACAGTAAACTCTTAATTTCGTTTTTATTATGTAAAAAAATATTCATAAATAAATATAATATTTTACTATATTAATATTTGTTATATTGAATGCAGGATGCAAAATAAGGATAACAAACAAATACAACTAGCAAGTGGTATCATTTCACAACCATAAATTCTATATGCAAATTTAAATAAACATGCATAAAAGCCATTGCTGTCTCTATTTGATTATTGATAATAATAATGATAATAATGATATAGATTTTGCAAAGTTATAAATTATTTGTAAAAATATTGTCATATATTTCAAATGTAAAAATTTTCCCATAGATTAATAAAATTAGAAAAGAATAAATTATTCTTTAATATTACTTTCTTTTTTTATTCCTTTCTCATATATAAATTTATTCAGCAATGGCATCTAAATATGAAAGATAAAGTTACGAGAATAAAAACAAATTTCACAACAAATACCACATACGTTTGCCAGAACATAACGGCCTCAGATTAAGAGATGTTGGGCGCACTGAAAATTTAGATTTAATTGACAAAATCATTACAATCTAAACGATGACTAACTTAAAACCAATTAGATTGAAATAAATAAGCTGCAAAATAATAAACTGAAATAATAAGCTATTAATCGAAACAATTAAATACGAAGAAGGTTACAATGTTAAATGGATATCATTAAAATTTATTTCTCTGCGATAATAATCTTTTCTACTTCTGTGATAATATCCATTCAAAAAAATGACATGGTAAGAGCTTTTTAAAAATAAAATTTATATTTAGTTATGAAAGAGTTCAAAGAAATATCATTAGGTCATTTTCCAAAAAAGACGGAAATTAAATAGCTACAAATAGCCAATCACAAAAGAACTGAAAAATGGCAATGCATAAAAGTGTTCATTTTATAAATAATAAATTAAAGATAGGATTTGTAAACTTATCAGTAAAAGCATATCCGTTATGATTCCAGAAAATACCACTAAAATTGATTTCGATTTTTATACAAGAAAGCTTTTCATGTATTACATAAAAAATAAATTAATTAAAAAGGTATCATATTTATAATATCATGAGATTTAAGATCTAAAACCATAATTACTGATTGTTAATGACTATTATTGTTTTAAAGGAAATCAAATATTCTAAAAGAAAAAATAAATAAGAATATATATAAAACATATTGATAAGCTAAACATCTCTTTGATAATAAATGGAATACTTTTGTTTTTATACTATCTTGAGGAATTAATGCATATTTAATTTTCATCAGATTAACGAAAAAAATCGGTTTTCTTTTTCTTGAAAGAGAATATTAGAACTTTACAATGACCAAATTAAAAGTTTGATAATAACCAATTAATCAACCAACCTAACGTTGACTAATTTTTTCCTTATCTTTGATATCTAATTATCAATGATAATATTTGATATAGACGTACTGCAATAAAGGAACAAAAATTGTTAAGGCGTTTCTTTCCTTTTTGTCTACTTCATAAACGAAAAATGATCACAAAATTATAAAGAATATGATTTCAAGAGTGAATTAAATATTTACAGTTGTTTACTGATATAATAATCGTATGTTTGTATTCCATATAATATTTGATTACTATTTCCATCTTAAAAAGTATTCGGAGGACGGATAATAAAAATACTTCATAAAGAAAGAAGAATTACAAAATTATGAGGAATGAAACTTTAAGAATAAATTGGATATCTACGGTAATTTACTGATACGACATTCGTATATTGCATTCCACTAGGAGCGTTAATTATTATTCCCATCTCGAGAAATATCCAGAGGATATAATATGATCGATGTATAATTCAATTATTTAGCGATAACTTACCCATAGATGATGATGATGATGATGAAATGGATAAATCAGTCGAATTCTGACTTCTAGCCATTTTTGCACCAGTATCGGTTACTTGATATTGTTTACGTTGTATTACGTTGCCAATTGCGGTACTACCATTCGCTGACAATAACGGCTAAACAATTTTGAATTATTTCTAAAATGAAGATTAATTAATTATTAATATACTTATGTAACAATTAAATCAAAACAAGTAATAAAATATTATAAGAAAATACTTCTTAATATAAGATAAAATTACATTAAAAAATATTTCAATAAAACTGTATAAAAATGATATTTCTGTAAATTTCAAAAAGAATAGATCAATCATTCATTTATTATATAAGAGATTTTGCTATTTAATTTCTTTTTTAATTTAAAACACAAAAAAGTATATCTTATGCTAAAGGCAAGAAAACCTAAACAAATTTAGTAAATATTATTGTTACAGGAATGAAAAAAAATTGGACAAATGAATATTTCAAAATTCATTTAATTTTTATGCTTTATAGAAAATAAATGATAGGAATGACAATTAGAGTTATAAAATTTATACTTTTGTTTTAAAAAATAGAAGAAATAAAAATTAAAATATTTTATATGAAATAATCTTTTAACTGAACTCTAATTCCAGGCTTTTTATATTTTACAAAAAGAATTATTCACAGTTTTACAGCAGTATTAGGTAAACTTGCTGTTCTTTTCATCCGATAATTAGGTAATGCATTAGCGAAATAATTCATTCGATTCAAACGTTCTTGTCTGAAATTAAGAATTCATAAAAACAGAAAGTTGCATATGAAATTTTTATAAGCATTTTATTAAAACTATGCTAAAATACATTTGTATTTTTATTTTTCATTCATAAACGAAAGAAAATTTTTCAACCAAAATTCGAAACTGAACAGATTTGAAATAAATTTCCTGCAAATAAGTAATAAAATCAATAAAATCATCACTTTATCCTTTTTCATTTTATGAATTTAGCATTTCCAACGATCATAAAATCAATCATATGAGAAAAGATCAAGAACCTGCTAAGCATATTATTGATGGCAACTTCTTGGCGAAGTCTATCAAGTTTTAACATACTTTCAACTACTTGAATACTTTTCGTGTATGCTTCAATATAAGTCTCCTTATGATCTCTGAAATATAACATTTAAACAATAGCATCTAAAGTAAAGCTAACATGATAAAGTATTATATTTTATATTTCTAAAAACTCTCGACAAAAATTCTTCCATAATTTTTCAATCAATATCACGTTTATCAATAGAATATTTATGATTGATTGCATTAGAAGTATTTAGCGTAATTTCTAATTAACCTTACAAAAATCAATACTTCATTAATTATTGGTTTTAGCTATTAAGTAAAACAGATAAATAAGATGAAGTAATCATTTCTAAATTTCATTTATTATAATCTCCTTCATCTATTAAAATTAACCCATTAGCATTGATCGATAAATCATCATCATTATTCGCATAATGATGTGCTGCCATTCGAGCAAGAGATTTTCGATCTTCAACATCTAGTGATGACTGCAAATAAGTATCTATCATTTCTTCAAATTATTATGTTTATACAAATTAGAAATTATAAACCAATTAAAAATTTACACTAAAAATAATTAAAAGCATAAAAATAAGTACTGATAAGCAGTGATTCAACTGATATCACTAATCACAATATAAATCGTTACATAAATAACTCTGTTAATGATTGCGAGAAATTTTGTTTCACGAAAAAAATTTTATAAATTTAGGCATAAAATTTTTTGTCAACGAGCATCTCGAAATCACCAAATTGTCTTTCTTATCAGCAATTATCGGCAATTAATAAAATTAATAAAAGCAGACCTTAGGAATATGTGCTACGACATCATAATAAACAGATGTTCCAATGACTGAATCCTATAAAAATTATAATTTAAATTGATTCAAGATTGATTTAATATCTCTCTTTATTTTCTGGAAGCATTAAACAATAGAATGAAATGAAATCTTTGTTAGCCGAAATTTTGAAAATTTGATTTGATTTAAAAATGAATAAACAAATATTTGGATCAATGAATATATCTTTTTCTGATCTAATCATCAAATATATTCTTGGAACACTCTTACAATTCCTATCTTCTCTATTATTAAATATGATTTGATGATTTTCACTTCCATCACTCGAATTTTTAAGACAATTTTCTTGATTTCACAGCATGAAACTTTATGAAGCATATAAAATTAGATTCAAACTATCTGTTCTTAATTCTGATTAAACTACAGGCAGAACATATTTATATATTTACGTAAGTGTCACATGCTATATCAATTTCTACTAACTTATTCATAGCTTTAAACTTCCTTTCTTTTGTAGTTATAATTCGTTCATAGTTTTTATGATGACATGTTGCAAACCATTTTAAAAAGTAACTGTTCAATAAAAACTTTTAGATGAAATATCGTTAAAAAGAATATCTCCCAACTTCATTATTATAATAAATCTCCATCCTTCATTTTCGTCCGTTGAATATGCTTCATTTAATTGATAAGAGTAAATGATAGATAGGAGATCAAAAATGTTCTATTAAAAAAAAAGAAAATAAGAGAGTCCTTCAAAAAAAAGAGTAGTTTGCATTGATTTTAAGACCAACTTCATGTCTCTTTCTTTTTCAAGGAATTAAAATTTGTGAATTACATTACATTTACATGAAAAAGTACTTACTGATCCAACTAATTTTTTGATTAATCGTTCAGTAAGACCTGTTTTCTTGTATACATGTACACATATTCGCTTTCGTAAAATAATATCTATTTCACATGGATGTGAAAGACGTACCGTTACCTAAAATTTATTTTCCAATAAACTTTGAAATTTTATATAATTTTTCGATTTAATTTCCTTTTATTTATTTTATATTGTTTATTTTGTTTCAGCTTCTAATAAAAAGAGAAAAAATACCTTAACAATTGCATAGATATGATCGGAACCATCAGTAGGCTTATTTAAGGCTGGATTTTCATGAATCGAACTGTCCCATGAACAAGTAGCTGATATCTGTAAATAAACGTCACAGATTAAATAATTTATATAAAACGAATTGTTACTAATATTTCTGAAATCTTTGTTACATTGTATACATCTCTAAAAATTGTCCTGGGATCATCACCGGTACAATAATATATCTTTGATATTTATTCAGGAATCTTTATTGATACTATAACACATCTCTGAAGCTCGTTCTGGAATCTCTGCCGATACTGTAGCACGTCACAAAACTTCGCTCTGTAGTTTTCCCAAGTATTGTAATACATCTTAGGAACTTACTTCATTAACTTCATGTTCCAAAATAGGAAGCATAATGATTTGACCACAATTTTCGTTGGATAAAAATGATTGTAAGCCAGCTACTCGAATACTGCCATCATCAGAAGGTATCTCTTCGGTAACATCGTCAGCTGCAATTGCAGAAAATGTTGATAAAATAATTTCAGCGATATGATAAGTGAAATTAAGAATTCCCATTTCATATAAAAGCTGAATTTCAAAGCCATTATCAATATAATATTGATTATCTATCAATAATCTGCAACAGAAATGACTTATAAATAACAAAACTAACAGTTCAAATCAAGAAATAGCACAGGTATATGTCGTTCAGTGCCAAGTGGAGGTGACCTAAAATTAAATTTTCGTTGTTAATAATTTATATTTCGGATTTATTGAAATCCAAATTATCAAAATGATTCAGTGAAATACTAGATAAAATTAGCTATGAAAAAATCATTTAATTAAAATATTTTTTCTGTAAGGAAAGACATAATTATCCTTCTGATTTCAAACTATTTTTTGCCCACAAACTTTTAAATTTGAAAACTTAAATTTAAAAGAAATTAATTTTAGATATGCCAATTCGATTTTTTATGGTAACGTTTCTAACATAATCTCAACATTACCATTCGGCTGGTGAACCAGGTATATCACTATTAGCAGCCGGTACACTAATTGCATTTCGCTCTTCGGTTAATGCAACCCATTGATTTATCAATGATTGCTCACGTTCTTTTTCAGGTTCTGTTTTCTTATCACCCTTAGCTGATAGCTAAAATGCAAAAGAATCTTGAAATTCAAATCAATCAATAAACTATTAATTTAATAATTAAATAGTTGATTTTACCATCTAAATTAATTAAATAATTTTCGGTAAATATTTAGAAATTTCTTTAAAATCATTGAAATATGAAAATAAGCATGAATAACTCACTGCATTGATATGGCTCACTAAATAATTTTGCCTATTAGCCAAAGCTGTAGTCCATTGTTGACGGATCCTTTCCAAATCTTCCTCCTGATAACTATCCAAAGGTTTTTGCATTGCTGAATTTCTGGAAATAATTTTGCATATCACTAGTACTGATTGACACTATTGACTCAGATTATGTGGTAAGCATAACAAAAATAATCAGACGATATTACCTGAATTTCAATCAAGTTAAATTTTTTTCAAGATTTCATATAAAAAGCATGAATTTTAGAAAAGATAAATCACGCTTACCTGGTACAAATACATCCAATCGAAACGGAAGTAATTTGTGCAAATGCTAATGGTAAATTACCATGATCTAGTATCGGTGATGCTTTCACATGAATTCGTCGCTGTTGACCCTGGAAATAATATTCTGCAATTTATCAGTGATCTCCATGATAATTACAGCTAAATTCATGTGTAATCTACGATGAGCTCATTCAAATTCAAAATCATTTAAATTCAAAAAAGAAGAAAAAACTTATTAGTCCCTTAATGTTGTCATACTTATCCAATATTAATATATCAGAAATATTCAAATTAATATCCAATGTTAATATCATAAATATTCAAATTTTATTTTATAACTTGCAAAATTTTTAACATTTTAATTTAATATTATATTAAGACAATACTTACTTTCTAGCTTATTGATCTACTTAATCCATTATTGATTATTAATTTATATTTACCTGTTTCAATTGATATATACCACCAGTAAGTACTTCGTTTGAAGGACGTACTTCTACCGAGACATATTCACCGTTATCATTCATCTCTTTAATATTGACATGAAGTTCAATACGTCTTGTCACTTCGGACCATCGTTCCTGAAATGAAATATTTATATTCTTGAAATGAAATGATCGTATTTTTGTGGCATATATTCCGCATTGCAATATACATTTCGCAGTTTCTATGCTGCATTATCAAATAATATGCAATAATCTTTAATCATGTTGAATATTTTCTATTTGGAATGATTTCTGAATTCGAATATTACAAGTATTGAATATCATTAATACTAGTATCTAAATAATGATAAATAATATATAGGTGATAGGTGGTAATCCAGACGATTTTATTCTATCATTCCATTCCATCTATCATAAATTGAAAATTAATCTATATACTTTTTCATTCTTTTATCAAATTACCTGTAAACTTTTGTAACTTTGTTCAACATCAATAATATCATTTGCAATCGTAGATGGTACAAAATCATTGCCAAAGCCACTACTTCGATGACCCCATATCTCGATTGAAAGAGCATCCTCTTGAATATATTCCAAAAATTCTTCTGTTACGACTACATAAAAATCCTAAAACTAATGATAATTTTAATTTATTTTTTGAGACAAGAATTATTAAGTGATCTTTGCAATTTGGTTTTCAAGAATAAGACTAAAATAATTTAGTTGCCTGGCGAAAAATAAATTATACCCAATTTTTTAATAAATAAGCAAGTTACGATGCTTCTCATTAAGCAAACTAATAATAAATCATTTAGTTTAAGTAATTTTTTGCAAAAGAGTAATACTGTGCAAATCACAAACCTTCTCATGATCAAATTGAAAGTTCGAATTGCAAGGAATGTTTCCGTGATCCGATCGAACCGCGTTCGGATCAAATATTGGAGCAACAACCAAAATTTCGCTAATATTAAAGAAGGAATATTGACAAAATACGAAATGTGACAATGATGACGGCAAGTTTAATGCTTTTTAATGCGAACCTGAAATTTATTTATAATTTATTGCAAGCAAAATTTCATGAAAATTGTTTAAATTCGATTCGACCTTGGCATTTTATAAAATATACATACCCTGCATTTTATTGTTTTCCCCAAGAAAGTAGCACCGATAGACTGTGGATCTAAAGTACGATTTGAATCCAATGAATCCAAGCTACTTACAATACCAGAATCATCCATTTCAGATAATCGATATACTTCGACATGAAGACGTCCACTAACTTCACCCTAGAAAAGATCTACCTCTACTTTTAAATTTACTTTGCAAAATTAATAGATTTGTGAATAATCAATTTTTAGACTTTCCCAAATAATTTTTTATTGACTATTTATATTAATTTAAATTTACCTGTTGACTAATAATTGGAACTTGATAGTCAAGCCTCATATCATGAAGCAATACTTCCAGAAAGACATTAGCAACACCTATTAAACTATGATGCTCCTGAAATCTTATTTATTTATATAAAAATTAAATATTTATTTTTAAAATAAAAGGTATATTTTGGGACAAGAATGCAAAATTATAAAAGTTAAATTAATTGGAATGTTATACGCTAAAATTTTACAACTATAAGAAAATAATTCCACTTGTAATAAAGAATCTTTTTTTTCGAATTAGAATTTGAAATAACAAAAAAAAAATTTTGTTACCTGACTATCAAAGACATTTTCAACAACTGGGCTATGACATTCATTTATATTAAAACCATCTTCCAATGCAAAATGATTATTTTCCATCAATTGTTCTGATGTAGATGCATCATTCCTACAATTCATTAATTGATGCAATAAAAAAATAATTCAAATTTAATTCGAACTGATTACATCTCAAATGTAATTTTTGCTCAATTGATCTAAAATTAATTTTCAATTATTTGATGTCATTTTCAATATATTATAATCTTTAATGTAATACAATATTGAAATTATTTTTCCGACTTTTTTATTCATGATAGATTCTAGGGCAATTGTAACACTTAACAGCAATCAAAAACTAATTCATTATTTAGCAACGATTTTTGAAAAATTATGAATTATTGGAAATAAGTGTATCTTTATTTGATAAACAATATATTATAAGTAAAATAATCGGATCTTAAGTTGTGCAAATTGATTCGAAAAAAAGAAAAAAACATGTAAAGCATTTTACCTATCGATATAACACTATCAATTTATTCATAAATATTATTTTTTCAAATGTCCTATATTCCAAAAATCACTGCTAAAGGAATTTAAGTAATACCTTTCGAATCCTGTTATTTTTGCATTATACATTTCACGCATATCAATTAATTTATTCTCTAATTGTCCAGTTGACCATAATTGATAACCATCAATACCAGCTCGTTTTACAACGATAAACGGTTCACAGACAAATCCTCCTTCCTACAATCATTAATAATTACATCTTTTTTCTCCAATAATATTTTTTCATTATTTATATAATTTTAAAAATGTTACCTTTATTTTGATGGCCTCAAATTTGCTGCTGGAATTTGTAATGTAACATCATAGGTTACAGTACATCGAGATGAGGATAATTCGGCGGTAATCATATTGGCTTCACGAGCTAATGCATTAGCTCGTACGATATCACTTTTTAAACGTACCAAATTTTTCTTGAACATTTCTTCCCTAAAAAGGGAATGAAATAATTTATTTTAATTTACAAAATATATTTCAAAAAAAATAAGAGCATTAAATGATAATCAAAATTGACCTATGTTGAGCCCAGTTGAAGAATTTTGATCTCATGCTAGCTTTTGGATTGATCGGAAAACCAACAGGTGGAAATTGGCATGAAGGTGTACCTATTGGTGTCAAATATCCGAAATTTGGTGTCGGAGTTGAAGGTGTAAAGCTGAAGTAGTTGAATTAAATTTAATATATGATTAGGTGTACAAATTAAGCCGATTGTTTTAAAGCTTACTGGAATCACTTCTAATAGGTCGATAATGAATGATGGAATTATAATAACTTACTTACCTTTGCGTAAGTCCTTGAATATATTTCTCGAATGCTTCATATTGTTGCTCTAACGCAGCTTGTTTTTCCTCCTAGAATATTTGATCTATTTTCGTTTTTTACTGAACTTCATAATCCCCGAATTAAAATACTTTAATTTACTTCCATTCTGAACATGATGAATCTTTAGAATGTTTTAGTTTTCAGCAAGTAGCAATGTAAATTTTGTTATTATCGCATCTTATAGCTCGAAAGTATTTCAATTACATGGACTAGAAAATTGTCAATGAAAAGATAAAGAAACTTAAATTCAAATTTTTTAAAATTTCCTCAATTTCAATTTTTCTTTTTAAATATTGGATAATTCAACCAGAATGAAAAATAAACAAACTTCATGCTTCTTCGTAATTTGTTCCATATATTGATCTACAGCTGTTGTGATTGGATTTGCATTTAAACCAGAATTTACCTAAATATATGATCAATTATTCATATAATGCTTTAACAAAAATTTTTTTGAATTAAAAAATCAAATCATTTCTCATCAAGTCTATACTCTTAAAATTATAAAAAATTATTCAAAAAAATTTTTTTATTCTAAGAGAAGTGAAAATATCATCCAAAATAATGGCAATATTCCAAAGTTTCTTGAATGTATTATTTTTAAATGATATTTTAATAAAGAAAAGTTGCATGATAACTTTTAGTATGAAAATAAACGAAAAAGACACCTCTTGCTAAGCATCATAATAATCAAATAACATTGCATTTGATTCTTCCATAATAGAAGCATTGATATCAATGGCTTCTTTGGACAATTTACTCGGAAAAAATGATTATTGCCTATTAGAAGACGATAACCGTTACGGAGAAGTGTACGTTCTGTTATCAAATGTCCATTCACGCATATTCTGAAAAATAAATATAATTAATAATTCATAGCAAAAAAAGAAGAAAAAACTATCGACATTGCATATCGCTGAATAAATATGCTGTTGATGAAATTGAAGTATTATCGCATACCAGATTAATACTATCATAAGCTATCCTATAAAATTCTTATGATAGAAATTTGCTTTCTCTTATCAATAGTAAATGATAATTTTATAACAATAAATGAAACGATCAAACTGAAATGATAAAATGATTATTAAATGATGTAAATGCTTAGTAATTTAACAAAAACTAGCTTTAAATTTATGGTGACATATTGTCACCGTAAATTTAAAGCCTCGTTTTATCATCAAATTTATTCAATGAAAAATCGTAATTATCCTCCACAACTTTGGAAACCTGTTTCATTTTTTTTTAAATTTTGATATCAAAAGTTTAAATTATTGATGATAATAAACCTGGCTTTATCATCAAGCTGTTCGATGAAAAGGCGTTGTTGGCAATCGTCCTCGACAATTTCCAGCAAAGCATGACGATGTTGTACTCCAAGTCCTTGAAGGATAAAATCAATTTTTTCATTCGATCCTTTAGTACCTTGTTGCTGTTCCGCACTACCAATTACGGCCTGGTGCTGTAATCACAAAATTTAATGTCTTCAAATCATTTCATTTAAGATCATCAAATTATTCTATAATTCTGTAATCGCAAAATTCTACAATTTATCATTTCTCTCCTGTTGCTTCAGTCTTTTATTTAGATATTTGGCTTTATCAATCTAACAAACGATCAAATTATTCGTCATAGATATAATTCAGGCGCTATTTAAAAAAAAAGGAACTTCCGTGAAGAGTAAAATGTATTACATTTATATAATAAACAAGAAGCTCGTTCAATGATGGATCAGCATTCAAATTAACCAAATAGAATCGATCTTTTTCAACTTTTATACCAGAGCCAGCTACCGAGATACCGATTTCAGCTAAATCTTTTGCCTTTCCTGAAAATTATTATCAGTAAATTTAAATTCTCATACTCTTCCCAATTACTATTTTCTAAACAAAATTTATAACCAAAATTCGAAAATTTTCTTATCTTAGGAAATCTTTTGACAATAATTAATATGAAAATATTTAAAATAAAATTTCTTATAAGAGGCTTATAAATAATCTTGAAATATTTTAACAAAAACAATAATTACTCGATAAACAACTTCCGTATCTTTCAATCGTTCATCCCATGATTTATTCATTAACTCTACTAAACGTTCCGATTCAGCCAATCGTTCTCGTAATTCTTCTGTTTCCTAATAATCATATTTATTTATATGACAGATTCATATAAACAATTTAAACCAACAAATTATAATCACTTAAACTTTAAATTTTATATTTTAAACTAAGACATTTATGATTTGGCTAATTCAACTTCATAAAAAATCACTTGAACTCCAAACTTTATTTTCATCCTAAATGATGAATTATAGCCTTACATTTTGTTCCTTGACAGTTTGTGATATTTGCGCTCGTAGCGTTTCCACTTCTTCACGTAATTCACGTATAACTTTAGCATTAGGATCTTCATTTATTACAGCATGATTTACGATCTTTGTAGCTCTATCAGCATACCTTTAATAGTATAAAAAATTATTTCAAAATAAATAATTATACTTATCGATTTCAAAATTTTTAAAATTCAAACACGAAGTGTTTCTGTCAAGTTTATTATTCATCAATTTTTTATTTTTCTATAAAATTCGCAACTTTTCGTCTCGAACTTATAATTCACTAACCTTAATGTGGATAAGGTTTCTTCATAATTGTCAGCTGCAGGTGATACCGTCGCAATCATTACCGTTCGACTATTGCCGCCTAAGCTATCTTTTAACAACCTGTAAACAATTACTATGATCAATCAGAAAAAGTTTTTTCTTTTGAAAAAATATTTAGAAAATAACGATTATTTCAAAAATTCCATTTCCTTAATTTTTACAATTTAATTTCTTTTTTACAATTCCGTCCTTCCTATCCATCAAGAGATGTACAATAAATCTATCGTTATGATAAAGAGAAAAAGCTTTTAGATATGGAAAAAATAGAAAATGATTATGAGGTAATTTCAGATATTAATCAAGGGAGAATCAAAGAGAGGATTTTATTGACTTACCATGTTAATACAGAATCTCGATATGGAATAAATTTCGGTTTCGACATTCCGTTAGCATGTGATCGTTCTGCCAGCGCAGAAATTACCATTCCAAGCGTTGTTAAAGATCTTTAACGAATTTTTTTCAGTGTTGCATTCAACTGTATAAGTAGAGATGAAATGACTCATCATAGCGTACGCTTCTGTTATCACTTATTACGTTTTCTATCACATTTATCAATATTTTTACTTATGCTGACTAATATTTTAATGCTAATATCATAAAAGATATACAACACTTCTTAGGAATATATTCATTAAACTAAATTAGGAAAAGTTATTTTTGATAAATAAGTTAAGAACTTATTTTAAAACTCAAAAAAATATTTCATAAATACTTGTTAATATTTCCGCCTTCTTCTAATCTTTTTCCAACTGCGCCAGTCTTTTGAACTCGTTCACTTCCGGCTAAATCAACCAATGATATTTTACTCATTTTTTCGCCAGTAAACTGAAAAATGAATATTTTTCAGAAATTTCAATATACCATTGATAAAAGGAAGATATCGTATTAATAAAAATATGCATGTAACACGTACTCCATTTTCCGTATCCGTAAGAGCTTGCGTGAGACGAATATTGAAAACAGCATGTGAACGACTACTTTCCGTATTCATATTTGTAGCAGCAACTGTTCGTGATTTATTACCTTCTTCCATCAAAGATGTTATTTGCTAAAGATTAAAATTAAAATTGAATTATTACGGCCAAATAATATTAAATTTAAGTATCAGATAAACTATGTCAAATTTTCTACATTTATCAAAAATTGTCAAAATTTTCAAATTACTTAAAGAATAATTTGAATAAATTGATTTTTTTAAAAGTGGAAGAATCTTTTGTTACAAAATTATTGCGTCAAATTTTGTAAAAATTTTAAATAAATTAATTAAAAGATGAATGACAAACTTCAAAAGATGAAACGGCCAATACGGACAAACCATCAACCATTGGACCGAGAACTTTATGCTCTCGAACTTTTAAATTCTTATTTGTTCTAGAAATTTTATCATTAATTTCCATCTTTTTATAATTGATAAAATGCTATAATTGCATTTATAAATGATTAATTCCATTTGTAACCAAAAATTATGAGAAATTTTTCGAAATAAATAAGCTTCAATGGGATAAAATATATCACTATAAATTTAGGTGATAACAAATTGCAAATCTATATGACGATAAATAGATAAATAAGTGTTACAAAAAATAGGAATATTTTTATAAACCATGAAATATATCATAGATATGAGAAAGAATCAAAAAATCTCTATATTAGAAAAATATCTAATATATGAGAAGAATAAAACCTGCTTCAATAAATAAAAATCTTTAGCAGAATTATTTTCTATGCAAAATTTCGAAAAATTTTCATGATTGTTGTCACTTATTAATAAATAATATGATTTCGTAAGGAATGAATAAAATCATTCCGTGATTTTTAATTAAACAATTAGCATAATTATTCAACAAATATATGAAAATTGATTAAAAATTAAGAAAATAAACGAATATTCATATTCGAAATTTTAATAATAGCATTAATGATATGATAATTATACTAATTGATAAGGTTTAGCATATTATAATCATTCATGATAAGTTTATATAATTTGAATACTAATAGCATATACGCATATTTTTTATCATTGCACATCACTTACTTTTTAGGATCCAGAAGATCGCGTACTTTTTCATTATAAATTTCCAAATAAGAAACTTCTACTTTAAAAGCCAAACTATCAGAGGATAAATCGTTAATTTTTGAAAAATCGAACAACAAAGACGTGGAATGATACCAGGATTCTCTGCTGTACCCATCATTGTATAACTCTTACCTGAACCTATAATTAAAATATTTAATTAATTAATAAATTAGTAATTAAGCACATTTATATCAATTGAAATAATAATTAAAAGATACCAGTTTGTCCATATGCAAATATGCAAGCATTATATCCTGCAAATGCATTAACAAGTACAGCAGTACCAACTCGTTCAAATACTTCATTTTGATCTAAAAAATTAATTAATTTAGGAAAATTTAAAATAATAAAAAATTCATTTAATTTCACATAATTTCAGTACGATGCAAATTTATTCGAGAAATCTTATAATCTTTGAATTTATATGAAAAGTCATCCCATCATCCTCTACTGTTAACCATAACTATTGATAAGGAATTTATCGATTTTGCTGAAAAATATTCATAACCCTCCCCCAAAAAAAAAAAAAACAGTTAATTTACTGTAGCAGCAATTACTCACTAATTGGATTACTATAGCTAATTTCATATGAATTATCTCAAAAAACAGAAATGAAAAATTTTTAATTACATACCGATAAAATCATTTGAATTAGGATCAAAAGAATTGAAGGAATGATCATATGCGAAACTTTTTGGCTGCTTCCTAGAATAAACTTATACTTTCAACAAAAATTAAATTTTATGAAATAAAATTTATTTTGAGAATTTTATATATATTTTTACAAATATGCAGAGTACTTTAAAAGGTATAGCAAAAAAATGCATAAAAGAAATCAAATTATTACTTATTGGATGAATTAACTTCCGATTATTAATTCCTAGCCTGATGACTAATTATTAAATAAATGATATTTAATTTAACTTACTCATCAATAGGATGTCGAAGAATTGTTTGATCATCGATTGTTGATACGATACATTTTGTATTCAAATCTCGTTCTTGAAAAAAAGAAATTATAAGTGAAAATAAAATTTATAAAATGGTTAAATGAAATTAATTTAAAAAAACAAATAAAATAGAAAAGTTGAGAAAGAAAAATGAAATTTTCTTTCCTCTTTTCACTCTTATTTTTCATTCGTTCCAAAAATGGAAGTTAAATTTTTAAAGATTCATAAATATTGCATGATTAATAGAAGAGAAATATAAAATGCTTATTTATGTAAGCAAGTCAAAACAAAAAAATGTATCTGAAAAATAGAACTATTTTTAAACGATCATTAAGTTTGATTTTTTCTTCATTTTCTATCCTACTACCAATTGTTTAAACTAACATATTTTCAAGAATTATACTTATATATTGCATTTTGTACTTTTATCTTTTAAAAAAATAAAATAATTGTTTCAATATTAGAAATGATATAAAAATATTATTTCAAATATTAGAATATAATATATATTTTATAAAAATTTTCCCTGAATCAAAAAAAAAAAAGAAAATCTAAGGAATTTGAATTTATTAAAAATATATTCTTCTTTTAATGATAAATAGGTTGAAATTTTTCCATAAATTTTTTCATAAATTTTTTTCCTTCGATATTTCTGCTACTTTTATCACAACAATTAATGGAAAAAGAAATGGAAAATTAAATCGAACATTAATAAAAATTAGTTTTGAAAAATGTTAGTATATTTTAACTATCTTTGCTTTTTACTAAAAAAATCCTTAATTAATCTAATATGAAAATTTTTGAATATTTAAATTTATTAAAATATTTTCTTATTAAAAAATAAAAGAAGTAATAATCGCATACCTCGTTTATTAAAAGGACGAACACGTACGGCAACTTTTACCTTTCCTTCTTCCTCCATTTTAATTTCAAGCTTATCTCAGTAATAGTTTATGAAAATTATTATCAAATAGGAGACATTATTTATGAAATAAAATAAATTGATAAAAGGATTACAGGAAATAAACAGTTTGTAGAATATGAAATCATTAATGCCGTATCAATATGACTAACGTTTACAATTCATTTTCCTTCCTATCATGAGTTCAATAATATAATATTTCTGAAATTTTAAATTAAATGATGAGAAGCAAAGAATTCATATTATTTGTTCAACATATTATTTCAATAAATTCAGATATGATTCAAATGATAAATAAATTTAAGTGATCATAAAATGATAAGTAGGATGAAATTGAGATTGCAATTAATCCATAAACATGAAAATATTTTTTTCTTCCATATAAAGAAAAAATAATGTAAGAAAAATATAATTTTCAAAAATATTTGTCAACAGATATTGATAAAAATATATGCCAATAAAAAATTTTTTTATCATTATAAAGAATTGATTATAAAGGTTGCTAAGAATATACTTGTATATTCTAATCAATCAATATCTATTAATAAAATTATAATACGAGAATTATATTTATTTCTCCATATAATAATAAACATTTATAACAATGTAACAATATAACAATAAAGATTTGCCATTTTTCTATTGATCTAATATCTAATCAATTTTCTTTTATAGGATATTTTGATAAACAATTTGTCTTTTATAAGACATTTCACTAAATTATCTGTTCTTTGTAGAAAAAATTTTATTAAATTATTTGATTCTCTAAAAATTTGAAAGAAAATTTAATGAATAATTTAAATAATATAAATTTTTAAAAACTAAAAAAACAAAGAATTGTTGTAAAATAAAGAATATTCAATTTTCTACTAAAATAGAAATGATTAGAAAGAAATTATATTTTGAAGAGAATATTCATTTCAATCTAATAATTATAATATAATCGTTTTGCATAAGAAGACATATCAAACTAATTGATTAAAAACTTATTTACTAATTAAACAATTATCATCAAACTGATAGATTAAAAGTTAATTTTTATTGATTGAAAATGTTCAAAATCATTATCAAAAAATTAGGCTATACATTACAATGCTAGGATAGTAAAGATATTTTCTAATAATTTTATTGCAATCAAGCTAGGTAAGATCAAAAATAAGCATTTCAAATAAAATCATACTACCATCTAAACTTCATATGCAAATTATTAGCACTATTTATTCATCAAATTTTTGCTTATTAATTAGAATTGCAATAATTGATGACTAATTTATGACTAATAAATTTAATTTTTAATATAAAAATTTGTGATTATATGAAGGTAAAAAGATCACTATAGAAGAAATTAATTATTAAATAATAATTAGGCAATTAATATTTAAATTAAGAAACTGCCTTTTTTCTGCAATAATTTTATATTGGATACAGTAAAAATTACTTTTTTTATTGTTTATTTTAATTTAAAAATTATAAAAATAGAATAAAAATAAAATGATGGGTGAAAATTAAATGAAAAAAAAGGAAAATTAAATTAAAAAGGAAAAATTGAAACGGAAAATTGGAAAATAATTTTATTAAAAATGCTTTTTTCATAGTTTATAAAATTATATTTTAAAATAATTTATTCTTTTTATTTTAAAATAGCCATTGTTAAAAATAAAATTTTCAATTTATTAAAATTAAACATTAATTATTGATATTTAAAAAGAATAAAATTATTAAAAATCAAATTGAAACGATTAAAAATAATGAAGAAATCTGAAAGAAAATTTTCAACGAAAATATCAGAATAAATAAATGCAATAATATCGTTCACATTGTAAATATATTTTATTAATAAGTTCAATTTTCCGAATTTTCAAAACAATGAATAATTTTAATTTTTATCAATATCTATTTATATCATTTATTTATCAAAATGTTTAAAAAAATTTTTCAACAATCAAAGTTACTCAAATAAACACTATTAACACTAGATTAGTATTTTTAATAACAATTGAAATTTGCATAAATTAGTTTCATATTTAAATATAATTATTGCGTGTTAAAAATTCTATTAGAATATATGTTTGTAAATGACATCAACTTTTGGAATCAAAAATTTTCATAGCGGAAAAGGAAAAAGTTTGTCGTATATAAATGACAATGATATCATTCGATTAAATAGATATTATAAATGATGATAACATCATGAAAATGAAGTTTAAAAAAGGCAGAAATTAAAAAGAATTATTCATTAGAAAAATATTTCAAATATTAATAATACTGCTACTATAAATTGTGCATTTGAAAATGAATAATTTATATTCATAGCATTTCAATGATAAATTGTTTTATATTCAAATTTTTGCTAAAAAAATATAATAAAATTGTAAAATAATATAAAAATAAATGATTAACTTAAAATAAAATATATTGGCAATAATTAAATTTAATTTAAATTAATATCCGTTTATAGTATTTCGTATTACTTAATATGATAATTAAGTTTTATGTACAGAATAGATCGATTATTAAAAGAATGATGGAAAGGAGAAATGTATAAATTGTTTCAATCTCAATTTTAAATTTTATTTTGACACAATTCATCAACAATGGTCAGAGAAGGGTGTAAGAAGAATAATAAGTGAAATTATCTCGAAATTCTCGAAATTTAATCCTTATCAGATTTCGTTTTCTTGCTAAGAAAATAGGCAAATATGATACTGACTGTAAGTGATATTATTTACAATTCTTGAATAATTGATTGCGTATATGTGTATTTATGATTTGCTTCGTCATAATCTAATATGACAAAGATAAGAATATCATTTAATTCATTCTTTTCCATTAGGGATATATAAAGATAAGAATATCACTTAATTCATTCATTTAGAGTAAGAATTACGAACTCATTCTGAACTAATTTGATAAATAGTTTTCATTTCAAACAATCACAATGCTATATATTTTGTTATATTAAAATAAAATAAAAATTATTAAAATTATAATATAAATAGGAATAATTTAATAAAACTAATTAATTTTTCATTAATAAATAAATTATAAAATAAGTATAATTTGAAAATAATTTTTGTTGAAATCTAATTTTAGATGAAATGTTAAAAATAAAATGTTGCGAAAGAGAGAATCAAATTACATTTCATCTGATAGTTAATCATTCGTTCTACATTTTCATTATTTTCTTCATTCATTTACAATTTTGAAACTATGAAAAGTAAGAAGCGAAAGGATAAGAGAAAAATTGAAAAGTAGAAGATGAAAATAGAAAATGGAAGAAAAAGAAGTTTGACAGGAAGAATAGAGAGAATATTTTTTTCTTAAAAAAAGAAAAAGTGTAACATTATTTCGTTTTAGCTTGTTAAAGTGAATTCTTAAGATAAAAGTATTGTTTCGCTTTTTATTTTTTTGTAAATTTTTTCAAAAATAAAAATTTAAAGGAGTTATCAAATAAAATAATTGGCTGATAAATTTAATATTATTGATAAAATAAAAATTTCTATTTGTTTTCCTTCCCTTTTCTTTTTTTAAAAATTTTGTTTAATAAAATTTAATGAAACATTTATAGACGAAAGAAAAAATGTTCAAAATTTTGCGTTTATTTTAAATCCATTAAACTATGTTAGTCATTAAATTCATTTAATTTTGATATTTCAATTTATCAATCAAATTTTTGAGTATTTAAAATTTTTTTAAAAAATGAATTAAATGAAAGATAATAAATAGGAAATAAATTATTAATCGGATAAACGATAAGATCTATTTGTCTCTAAACATTTGTTTTTTATTGAAATTGGATGGATCAAAATTGAAAATGAAGATATTGATCCTTTCAGAGAGAATATATCAATCTTGGCTTAAATTATTGATCTTTTTGATCAATATTTAATCAGAATTCGGGATATATAAAGATTATAAGATTGTCTGCTATAATAGGTAAATTGTATACAAAAAAATTTGATATATGAATTTTCTTAGTTATGGATTTATTTGAAAATTATATTAAATTAATATAATGTCTGCGTTTGTCTAATTAGTACAGCTTTTTGCAATGTAACAGAATTTTTCTCAAAATTCTCCATTTGCCGATAAAATGACAGGAGTTGGAGATATGGAAGTGATGCTGATAACTGATAATTTAAACGAAGAAAACGAGCAGTTGCCGATAAAAAATGATACTGACTAACCGATAATAATAAATGTTCTAATTTAAGAAATAGAAAGTGGAAAAAAAAACAGAAGAGGCAATGATAACAATAACGAAATAATAATGATAATAATAATGACAATGATAATGATAATGATGATGCTGATTAGGAAAAAAATTTAAAAATATGCGATAGAAATTGAAGAATGCATAAGAGCATCGTTAATATATTATAATTTTTGACAAAAATTTTATTTAAAAAAAGAGTAAAACAGTTGTCAAAATTTAACCTTGAATTTGACAAAAGATATTTTAAATCGAATAATAACAATGTCATGAAAGAAAAAAGAGTTATTGAAAGAAAGAAAATAAAGAAAGAAAGGAAGAAATTGACAATTGTCAACGATTCACAATGATAATCATCAAATCTATACACTTAAAAGGTTTTCCCACGTTTTTTCACGTATGATAATGAGTACATAAGTGGGGAATAACAATTCAAATTGAATTTTAAATTGCGAAAAAAATAATAATAGTTAACAGTCATTTCAAAATATCATTCATGAAGAATTCATTGAAGCGAAAATAACAGTACTAATTGTAAAAGATAAAAGATAAAAATTTTTCCCTCGAAATATTTTCATTTGAAAATTTTATATACTCCAAAATTTTAACTAATACAATTTACAAGAAAATAAATAAGATAAGCAAGACAAACTGATATATAGTATTTATCATTTAGATAATTGGGAAGGATATTGATGAGAAAAAAAAAGATTTATGATAAAGATGGACAATTTTTGAAAGGGTAAGTGATGATAACTTTTATCAGTGGTGCTTTGAGACCAATCTACATTTATGACAATCTTCTTAATTATTCGAATTTTCGCTTTTTCATTCTTATCACATACGCTTATCTTCTTATCTTATAAATATCTTATATTTATTAAAAATATATGATCTCAATAAAATTTGACATATTCTATAAAAAGCTTACATCAAATTTTATCAATACTACATATTTTTTAGATCAGTTATTTTTTAAACTAAATTTTTACCTGAGATTTATGTAGTGTTCAAGTTAAATCATAAAAAATAAAATATTCAATAATAGAAATAATTGAATACATTGATAATTACTGATTGGCAATATACAATTATAAATAATTAATTACACATTTTTTAATAGCAAAAATTTTTTTAAACTACCTATAAAACTCATTTTTTTCAAAAAATGACGATAATAATAATATGATCGATTAAATGAATCGAACTGAATTGAATTGAATTGAATTAAATTAAATTAGATTAATATAAATGAATAAATAATTGATAGGATTGTAAAAGCAAAAAAAAGAAAATGAAATAACGGCTCCAATTCCAAGCATATCGTCCGTCTATTTCTATCTAAAAATCCTCTTTCATTTGTCGGTCCAACATATATATATATATATATATTGAATTAGCAGCTTAAAATGTCCTCTTTCAAGCGCCTATATTCCTTGGCCCGAAATATATCCAAAACTAACATAAAATATAAGATATAGCTCAACTCGATAGCTTAGCCTAGACTACAATTGAACGACATGACAAGCAATTTTGAAATGTGTCGCATAATTCTAAATGTCTTCAATTCTTTTTTCCCTTTCTACCATCATTTATTTATAGGATCTTTTCCCTTTTTTTTGCTATCGAAAAAGTTTGAACATATTTGCATCATCTATTTCCTCCTTTTTTTTTCTTATTTGCTAACTAACATGATGTTGTTAAAAAACCAACTTGTCATTTCATTCCAACTTAAATTTGCAAATAGTAAAATTTTAAGAGACAGAGAGAGAGAGAAAGTGAGAAAAAGAAAGAGAGAGAGAAAGAGAGAAAAGAAAGAGAGAGAGAGAAAGAAAGAGGGAGAAAGCATTGGAATGATTAAGTAACCATTATGATACCGGTAAAAAAACTAAATTGTCGTTTTAATCTAATTTATATCTGCAAATAGTAAATTTTAAAAGATGACGAGAGACAAGAAAGAAAGAGAGAGAAAAGGAAAGAAAGAGAAAATTTGGAATGCTTGAGAAAGAAAAAGAGAAAAGTGAGAAATTTTTAAAACTTTTTCGTTTTTTTTCTTCAGAAAATTAATCAGCCACAAATGGATAACTATGAATATGAGAAAAAAAGGGTAAACTGCCTATCAATCAATATATATATTGATTAATTAGCATAGATTTGAATTATGATAATATCATTGAAATATTGATTAAGGGAATTATTTTAAAAGACTTATGCATATATTTCATAATATTCTCGATTTTAATCATTAATAGTCTATGTAAATATAATAATATTTTAATAATTATTATAAAATTTTTAAATTGCATGCATTATAGTAATAAATTTATCTCAAATACTTCATATCTTTTGACTCCATTTTAAAATATGTCATTTTACAGTATAATGCGCATATATGTTGATATATGCTAAAATGTAGCAGCTGTTCATTTGATCTGATTATCAAATAATTAAATTGTTAAAAGATTCCCAAGAGAGATGAATTATTTATTGCTTGCTATTAGAATTATTTGAAATTGAAATATTTGCTGATAATTATCATATTCGACTTGTATAATTTAATTTTGGTCGGGAATAAGCAATTCCTAATATGCTATATCAAATAATTCTATTTTTTTCATATTAGTATTGATTAATTGATATTGGGTATTCAATTAAACTAAGAGTAACTAAAGTATATTTGTGTTATTATCGATAGAATTTATTGAAAAATGATAACCAATACTTAATATTATCACTTCAGATAATTATATAAGAATATATAGGAAAATAATTTTAATGCCTTCTTTATATCTATTATCATTCATATATTAAATGGATAATGATATGTGATGGGATGCATTGATTGTAAAAAATATTGGAAAAATTTTGCATAAAAATTAAATAATCAGAATAATTATATAATTCATAATTCTTAATAAAAAATTAGAAATTAAGATTTTCATATTTTTTAGAGACAATATTATTAAAAGAGAAAAGATCAGCAAAAGAAAAAATTAAAAAATGTGATGGATCATATATAAATTGAAAAGATGCGAAAATATTGAAAACAAACAAGTTATCAAATTTGATTTAAAACTGTTACATCAATCATTCTAAGGAAAAAATATAATAAAAGGAAGAATCAAATTCTCGAGAAAAAACGAAGAATTCGAGAATGAAGCAAAAATGAATTTGGATTAACTTAGATTTCGTTACAAATTGAAATCAAATAACTCGTCGAACATGCAAATTCTCATTATCATCATCATCATCGTCATCATCAATGTATATTAATTAATAATATGCGATTTCCGGGAATGGAAAATTGAAAAAAAGAAAAGTTGAAAGAGAGGATTGATATCATTTTATAATAATATCAATCCTATTCTTTCTTATCAGATGTCTTCTTGATAAGAAAAATAAATAAAAACTGATCAAAAACTAATGCCAATAAACATTATATTTCAAAAATCGAATATACAATTAAGTAGAAACAAATTGAAATCAAAATTTTATTTGTTATCACTGATTGCAATAATCATTATTTATGCTTATAAATAATTTCAGAATTTATCCTATGACATCATCATCTATTTATAATAAAATTGAAAGAAAAAAAAACAAAAATTTTTTTGTTATTTAAAATTTGAAAGGAAAATTCGTTTGAATGATTGGAAAAAATGTTTGTATTAATCATACATATAATACTATTTCTTCCCCATTTTTTCCTTTTTTCTTTATAATTTTTATCTTTGCCATATTTAAATATTCCATCAATAGAACTATCGAATAAAATGTCTTTTAGAATTATAAATTAAAGAAAAAAAGTGTCGAACTTTTTTAAATTTTTTTATAAAATTGTGCAAGAAAAAAAATTGTATTTTTTCATTTTAGTATTGAAGAAAAAAAACATTTTAAGAAGGGAAAAAATATTGTATGTATCAATGGTTATTTAAATATTTGCTTTATAAATTCAATTTGCATAAAGCTTTTTCTTTTATACAATTGTAATATTTCAGCAATTGATTGTGATTATTTGTTGGATGAACAATGAATTTATTTTGGATGATAAAATGATAAGCATTATTGCATATCTTATTTACTTTCTGAAAAAAATTTCAAGCATATAGATATATTTTTTTAATTTACATCTTATTTTTATATATATCTTACTGTGATTTCGAAATATATACATTGGAATTTATGGTCAATTTAAAAAGTTTATTTTAAAATAAAAAATATTTAAAAATAAATGGAAAACATAATGCCGAATTTCTGGGCAGTAATACTATATCAGCTGATAATAAGCTTAACACAGATAAATGTGTACATATAATTTTGAATAATTAAAAGATAATTTCTATATATTTTATAAAATGAAATTATGACGAAGAAAAGTTTTGTTAATAAAAATTCAAAATTTTTCTGATTTCAAAATATCCAAAAGGATCACAATCTTATTTGTTAGAAATTACGGCGCTAACGTTAATTAAATGTGATGAAAATTATATCTAAAAAAATTAGAGATGAGATTAGAAATAAAATTGACATTTACAAAGCGATTTTAATTTTTAATTTTAATTCTAAAATCAAAACTTCGATTTGCTATTAACTTGTAGACATTGTAATAAATAATCTCAAGAAATGGTTTATTAATTTGATTAATTTTTTCGATAACAAGAAAATATCAGAGAAAGAAAATTTTCTATCATATCGAAATAAATCGATAGATCAAATATGTAAACATTCTGAAGATCAGTGATATAAATTGTATATTCTAATAATTATTCATTGAATCATTAATTATTATTATATACTTACATAAAGCTATCAATTTGTTTTTAATGAAAAGATTTGAAGTATCATTTCTGAAGTATGTCAATAAGGCCTCTTATAAATCAATAAATGAATAAGAGTTATTTCGATTAGTGAAGTAATTGTAATAAACAAAACTTTTTAAAAATAAAAAAATTAAAAGTGAAACTTCTACAGTTAAAATAATCTTTGCTTGATTTAATATTATCTTTAGAATTTTCCTATTTTCAATTTATTCTGATCTTTCTATCGAAAAACTTGATTGTGATTTAATATTCTGATTATTCTTACTTTTGTAAAAGATCAATATAAAATAAGAAAAAAAGGAGAAGAAATGCATAAATAGAAAAAAGAAAAGAAAGACTAAAGTAAACAGAAAAGGATAATATGAAATGAGTTTATTAATTCGATATTTTTCTGATTTTATTTTAAATATTCGCATAAAATAACAACAAATTCATAAAGTTATTCAATAAGTTATATAGGTCATTCAATAAGTCAAACAGATCATCTACTGAGTCATATTAATCACCCATATGTAACATATAGAGCTATCGCTTAAATCATATAGATCATTTACTAAATTATATAGACCACTGAATGACTCATATGACCCATTTACTAACTTATTCAGATCATTGATTAAGTCATATAGATAAATAATGATTATGTATGGTACAAGAATATAAAAGCAAGAAGAAACATTACATGCATATGTTATCGAAGGAATGAATCAACCAGGAAAATTATTGGCAGCACCGAAAGCTTATATTTGCGGCCTAATGGAAGCATAAAATGAGGATGTTGTGCTACGACTATTAGCCCCTCCGAGAGCATTTCCGTTTGTCAAAGATTGGGAATGATCGGATGGACCTCTTCGGAGGCCATTCATCGCATGAAGATGAAACGATAATTTAAATCCACTCATTCTTCCATTCTCTCTCCTTTTCTTTTCTTTCCTCTTTATATTCATTCTCATTTTCTTCTCAAAACCTTTTCTCATTTTCTTTTTATCTTAGCTGAAATTTTTTTCATTTTTACTTTTCATTTTGACTATAATTTTTAATTTTATTTCATTCTATTCATTCTAAAAAAGCACAACTTTTTTAAAATAAATTTAACAAATTTTTATATTTCAAATTTTTGATTAGTAATGAGAAAAGTTTTATTTCCTATTAGAATTTATGATATATATGATAATTAAGCATTTATCATATGATAAATTTCGGCTGCAATTTATTCTCATCATTAATCAATCTTGCATATTGCTAGTGGTGATAATGTAATGATAAAAAAAACAGAAACATTTATCAAAGTATAAAATATAGATGAAATTGAATTCGATATTTCGAACTTTCTAGAATTTCATTCATTCATTCATTAATTTGTTCATTTATTTATTTATTTATGAAATTATTTATTTATCCATTTGCTATCAAAATATTTACTTGCAACTAAAACAATTAGTTTGTATAAATGCTCTCAAATTAATTTCATAACTTATTACATATAAATAAACTTAAATTTATTATAATTAAATTCCATCCTATGCCTATCTTTTTTCCATCCTAATGTTTACCTAATGTGTTATAATATCAGTTGAAAATTTATCATTTGACAGTTGCTGCTATCTGTTATCAACAAATCATTTCATTCCCTTCATTTCATGTTGTATGTAGAAAATTGTTCTCAAATGAAGGAACCGCTAAACTGCAAGTTACACTTTAATGTTCTTTAGAATTTTTTCTGAACAATTATTCAATCGATAATATTCTTAAAAAAGCATAGCAAAATTTGTATTCGAGATTACTCAAGATTATTTAATTTTGATTAAAATAAAATGAAATCTTTAATTGTATAAATTTAATTTTAATCAAATATATACTTACCGATTGTTAATATTATTTCAACATTTTTTGATAAGAAATTTATCAGAATTCCCAAAAAGAAAAAGAAAAGATAAAAATCAAAGAAGTTGTGGGAGAATGATTAATCATTTGTCAAAATTGATTCTTATCTAAATATGATGCCGTAGAATTGAAAAAAATTCGAAAAAATAAACTTAAGAATTAAAAGTAAATAAATATTATACAAAAATCTATAATAAATATATTTTATGAATAGTTTCAATGAAATCATTAAATCATATAATTATTGATTAATTGATTGATTGATCAGTTGATTGACTATCCATTAAACTATATCATACGCTAAATCAAAATAATGCGAAAAATTGCTACTGTCTATCTGAATGAATATTTTCGATAAAATTAAAAATACAACTAAGTAGATCATTGATTAAATGATTGATTGATTGATTGATTGAAAATCGAATTATATTTTATCCTAAATCAAAGTAATGTTAATAAAACTGCTATAATTTTTTATCTAAGATAATATTATCACTTTTTCATTTATTCGAAATTATCATTTCAAAATGCAATGATGCAATGACATGTGAAATTCTGTTTTAAAATACACATAAATGAGCATTTAAAAGTTAAAAGAAAAATAAATGAAAATAATCTTAAAAGAAAAATAAAAAATAATTTGAACAATTATCGAATAATAGAAAAAGTTTAGGAAAGAAAAAAGAAGAGAACGAAAAGATTAAAAATTAAACGTGATTTACGTCAACAGGATATCGAGTTACGTTGAGAATGAATTAGTATTACGAATTTGAAAACTTTCCCGGAATTTACAAAATACGAAAAAATCACATTATCTGGTTAAAACTTTTGCTCTATACCTATTGTTTAATGCCTTCTTTTTCATTCTTTTTTCTTTTTCTCTTTACATATAAATTTTTATTGGTAAGTGAAAATTGTAAGCTTTTTTATTGGTTCAGTAAAGCGACTTTGTAATTTTGTTTAAAATTAGATCTGAGATCGAATAAGATTTGGTTAGTTGTGAAAATAGCCTAAAGGCAATCAGAACAAACATAAAGCCAATTTTTGTCTTCCGAATATTAGAATTTTCTTCTTATCCATCAAAAATCATTCTTCTCTTCCTAAAATTCTCGATCAATTTTTTTCCTTTTTGCTTTCTATCTATCTTTCATTTACATCATTCTTCACCTCAACATACTGATAATTACATTTATCATGCAGCAAGAAGATGTAATGTTTGAAATTTGCATTCTCTCAATTTTTAGGTACAATTAGATTGATATAATTTTGAGCAATGTGCAGTACTTTCTCATCAATCAAAAAAATTTTTTTTTTAAAAATTCAATCAAATATTCAGAAAAAATTAGGAGAAGAGTTGATTTTTAAGTTTAATAATACATTCTAAATAACGAAAAAAAAATTTAATTTAAAAAGAATTTTAAGTTAAAATTTATTTTACAAAAAATTTTGAAATTTATTTTTATAATAGCAAATATATTATAAAATCAATTATATAAACAATGTATTAAATTTAAAAACGAAAAAGAAAAGGATGAAATCTCTCATAAAAGATTAAAAGTAAAAAAAAAAAACGTGATACGTGTAATTATACGTAATGATCTAATGATTTTGCGTAATTTTGGTAAAAAAAATAAGCCAAACATTAATAGCAATTAAAATAAATTGATCCAAAAAATTTTCCGATTTTATAAATGGAAAAAGAAAGATAATTATTAATATTTAAAAGTATTAAATTCGTATAAAAGATAAAATATTTCAAAATAATAAACAATTTAGTTACTTTCAAAAAATTACGATATTTAATTAAATTAAATGAACGCAATGAAATTGAATTAATTGAATTGGTAATTTTAAATCAAATTATTTTTATGATTGCTTATTTGATAACAAATCTGTCTCTTCTTTGAAATAATTTCTCGAGCATAAAATCATTTCATCATCAAATTTGAATTAATAAAATTAGGCATATTTTAAATGTCATAAAAGCGATTGAAGGAAGTGTATTATGATTTATCAGAAGGGCATGATCTCGAGAGTAAAGATTAAATGACTATCATTAGTTACAATCAATGCCAAAATTTGATGAATTATTTCCCTATCCAAAAATAATATTTTAATGGTAGAAAATGAAAACCTACATTAATCCCAACAGGTAAAACACAACGATTATCAACCTCAAATAAACGATAATCACCCAACGACAAATCATCCAAAGATTTCATAAAAGAATCAAAACATAACTTTCCTCTATCACCATACTCATAACTCCAATACCACTGATGACCAATAACCTTCAAAGTCAACTCAGATTGACGAAATATCTTTATCATCCATTCTCTTAAAGCAAATCTTTATCATCCATTCTCTTAAAGATATTTTTAAATTAGTTGCTTCTCAAATATTGATTGAAAATAAATAAAAAAGATGGTAATACCTTTCACCAATTGTTTGTCGGCTTTTTTTACACAAAAATGAAAATGGAAATTAAATTTAAAATAAATATATTATAATAGCTATTCTATAAATGAAAATATGGAAGAATTATTTTTATAAATAAAATATCAATTGACTTGTTTAATTATTTGAAAAAATATTTAAAGAAAAAAATGAAATTAATTTATCAATTTCTTATTTGTCTTATCAGAGGTTTTTTCCTTTTCATTGAATATATTTTGCTAATTTAAATTATTATCATTTTTTCAATTGATATTTCAAAAATATTTGACATTTTCTTTTGAATTTCAAAAATATTCAATTAATAAATTTCTGCTATGATAAAATATACGATGAAATAGTATGAGGAGAAGCGAATGTGACATGTTCAATTATTCCGTAAATTGAATTTCATGATAATTTTAATATTGATCGAGATTACAAGCGAATTAGTAATGAATTTCAAAAATATTCAAATTAATAAAAATGATATAAATTGAATTTCATAATAATTTTAGTAATGATCGAGACTACAAATGAATTAGTATTGAACTGTATTTCACAATTCTTTCAACATTGATCGAGATTATAAGCGGATAGTAATAAATTTCACAAATATTCAAATTAATGAAAATTTAATTTTCCTACTTTTTATCATGATAAAATCTATTCAATGAGTTTGTATGAAGAAAAATCGCAGTAAGAAAAAGAAAAGAGTATGATCGGAGCAGAGATAATAAAAAGAAAAAAAAAGGCTATAATAATGAATGATTGCATTCAAAAAAACGATCAATATTGACAAAAATAAAAATTGTATTTATGATAGAGATGATGATAAAGAGAGTGATAAAATATATTATGATTGAAGAAAGAGAAAAATAAAAATGATTTGAATTAATGATTAGACAGAAGGAATGGAAAAGCGATATTTATCTATAAAATATATAATTAGATCATTTAATTATTTATTTCAGTTTAACCCCATTTGTTATCTTTCCTTCTCGAAACAAAAATTTTTCCTTTTTTATTATGCATTTTCGTCGAGAATGAGATATTTCATTCCTTACTATATTATCCATCCAAGTTATCATTGATAATTGTTTATATTTTATATTATACTTTTTAATCGATTTATATTTAAATCGATTCTTTCTTTGTTTAATCTTTTTTGCAGACAATTAATTAAATAATTTATTTTTTTAAATATATTTTATTTTAATTTGGATAATTTTACATATTTGATTGTTGATTACTATATTGATGGACGATTAAATTATAAATTGCTAATAATTAATTATGTAATTTGCATCAATGCTTATATTTATTTTACTACAAAGATCAAAGTGATTATTAATTTAAAATCTATTGATTATGATAACATTTTATTATGATTCTATTTTATGATATAAAGCAAATATTTTTACGATATTTCAGTTTACTTTTTAATTTATCTTTAAAATATTTGTTTTGTTCTGTTTCAGTGGCATTATAGAAATCGCAATACGATTTTAATGCTATACGAAATACTTCAAAGATACTTTCCTAAAAGTACAGAATTAAATTTTGAAATTCGCTTTCAGTGATTAACGAAAACTAATACTGTAAAGATTAATTGATAAAATAAAATTTTAATTAGTCACAATCATTATTATTTTATCATATATCAATTTTTTTGTATTCAATAATTTATCTATCAAATTTTTTCCCTATGAAACATAATATCACTTATCTGTCTTCATTTCAAAATCATTTTATCATGATAATTATTCCAATATTATTTTCTTTTTTTCCCGTCTAACATGTATTAATTTAAGAAAATAAACAAACGCTTAAAGAAACGCTTACTCGATTCTTACACGTACATTCCGTGTAAGCGTATGCTAATACGTTCCGCCAACTTTTACCTTCTTCGGCGGAAACGGTAATAGTATTTTCCGCTTTTAATCTGTTTATAGTATCCTGATCATTCCGGAGATCCGTTTTTGTTGCTGCCAGGATGAATGGTATATTTTAGGACAAAAACCGTACTGAATTTCATCATACCACTAAAATCATAAGACATTCGTTAAGTACTATTTCGCAGATATTTGTTAAATTTTCAAACTTTCAAAAAACTTTCTTTATAAGAATTGCTACGCATAAATGAAAATATATAATACATATTTTTCAGGTGTATATGCATTATATATTTTGAGTAAGTTCTTTATTATTTTGAATTAATCAATAAATTACTTGAATATCCCGAAAATCATTATCAATAAAAAATGAATGAATATTACAAGAAAAATATGAAATTCTATTAATTTTGTTGTAAAAATATTGAAATTCTCGATATAAATAAACAAATTAATAAGTGAAATATCAGGTGAGAATGTAAATTTCATTTATGTGTAATAAATAAAAATTCGAGAAAATTATAAAGATAAATGGCAAATAAATATGTTGGTCGATACGAGTTCAATATATGATAGTGGTAGTATATGTACAGAAAACTGAAAATTTCAGGATTATAAAGAAAGATGTAGCTGATAATTAAGTGATATTAAATAAAACCCGATGATGAGCATTCCAGAATGATTTACGAGAATCAATTGAGTAGCAAATTATTATAATATTTGCATCCAAAAAGTTAATTGTCGTAAGCGATCAAAGTAACTCTGAAAATTAATTTAATATGACAGTAATATCATAGTTATAGATTTCTGTAAATTATGATACTACTATCATATATGTAATTTCATATATGTAAATAAAATTTTAATTTTAGCAACGTGCAAATGAGACGACATAATTTTTAAGTAAGTTATAATTCATTAATTTACAATTATTTTGCAGTTGCATTCTTAAATTATTTGACAAAACGAAAAACTTATTCATAATGATTAAATGAGAAATATGAAATGGTTAATAATCCATTTCATTTTTCAGTTCAAAAACAAACCTTCCCAGAAGTGTCAAATATTTTAAAGAAAAATGGTTCCAATAACTTATTAGTATAGTTGAGACCTTCGAAATCAAAAACCTGAAAACAAAATTGAGTAATAATTCTCAGGTAAAACAACTGGAAAAATTGCCTGGAATTAATGTTTTTATTTGATGAGCATTTTGAAGTAATATTTTTGAATTCGAGGATTATTTTTATAGCAGCCTTGTAAAAGTTTTATTCTTTATTAATATCTCGAAATTGCTTATTTAATTCATTAAAGAAAACTATCTGATTTATTTTGATCTCTTTCAATTTGCGATCTATTTTACAAATTTTGACTCGCTATCATACTTAATGGAAAAAAGTTATACTCTAACTTACAGTAGGCTCATATTTGGGAAATATGCATATGTTTTCCATATTAATAAGTGTTTTTAGCATCATCGTTTTACCTACTTTAGAATCGCCAACAATAACGCATTTCACTTCCGTATGCTATCGGAGATTCAAAATTATCGTTGATTAAATAGGTATGCAAATCAATAATTCCAAGTTTCATGATATTAATTACAGATAAAATTGAATAATTAAGTTAGTTTTTATTGTTTCAGATTTGTCAAGACTGATTTAATAAGAAAATTTAGAATAAAACATAGATGTGACAGTATTATTATAGCCTTCTTAAATTCTCTCTTATTCTTTTGGTCAATCCATTTTATAATTTTATGAAAAGGAAAATATCTCAAGTGACTTCGAATTATTCTTGGCATAGGTTATACTTTTATAATTAAGTATAATCATGGATTATTGAAAAATACTTTAAATTTTTAATATTATAATTTGAACTTTACTGTTTTACTCTGTTTAACAATTTTTGATGATATGATCGCCCCTTGTCCATGTAATATTCTGAATGTGAATTCATTGGATAAATTAAATATTCTGATCTATGAGTCATTTTGAAAAAAAAATTAAAAATATCAAATATATTTGAGTTAGTATTATTTTATGAACCACAGCATACAGCCACTTATATCAAAATTTGTTGACTAAATGAGGAAGATTTTTTCATTTCCATTAAATTTATGATGAATTTTATTTTCAAAATTAAAATCAGATGATAACAAGAAAGTTATATTTCTTTTAATTTCATTTGTCTGATAAACTATGTTTTATGCATGATAATGAAGATAATATTACTTTTTTTCCAGAATTAAAAATTTTGCTTTTACCCAGGTAATATTCTCGAAATTAATTATCATTTAATTTTATCAATTGTCCTTATAATTCAAAAACCGAATAAATGTTAAATGGAAAAAAAATGAAATATGAAATTTGAGCATTTGCATACATTGGATAAGACTTATTCAAATGATAATATTTGGAAAGATTATTGTTTTCATTGTATGAGAAAACTTTATTAAATAATAATGAATACATAAAAATGAAGAAATTCCAGTGATCAACTATGTTCAGATTGATTAATTCCACTATCGATCATTTTAATCTAATTGATCATTTTTGATATCTAAAAATTATCCTGTTTCTAATTCTCTCCTCGATTTTTTTACGCCTTTAAACTATCAATAGCTTATTTTGATAGATTTAAATGAATTGAATTAAACTTCCTTCTTGCTTCTTAGTTCAGTTGCAGTAAATCTTTAATCTTACGCTATTTTGTTTCAAACCGCTTGTGAGATTGGTGTAAAAAAAATTGAGCTTTGTTTCAAATATTTTACAATTTATCATAATCTTTTTCATTCGATCAATTTGATGGATAGTATAATTGTTTCAATTATTGTTGTTGTAGTTCACTTCAAACTCAATGATCAAGAAGCCATTTGATAATTCTCTCATTAACTCAATTGATCTTTTAACTTTATTACGCTGATGAAGCACTGATAATTCATTTATATCCAAAATGTAAGAACTATTTATGATGTGCAATTTCTTTTCCGACAGAGAAAGATAATGCTATTATTATTGTAATTAATGTCATAATTTTGAATAAAAACGAAATAATTTAATTTTGAAGCAATTTTGACGCTAATATTTTCCATTTTACCATTAAAAAATTAATTACATGATACGGTATGATAACTTACCTTAAAAAATTAGTTACATTATACGGTATGATCCTACAGTAGCACAAAAATTACTTCAAATTTAAATTATTGTTTCCTTTTTATTTTCTTCATTTATTTGTTTTTTTGTTGAAGTATTAATTATTATTACTTTTGTTTTTTTATTTTTACATACTGTGAAATTATTTCTATCCATTAATGTATATTCATATTCAAATTGATAAAGCGAAGAATCGATAAGAGAAGATATATACAATATTAAGGACAAAGAGATGATATGAATGAAAAAATCAAATAAGCATTAAAAATCTATTTCTTATTATTAACAATATTCTCTTAGCTACCTTGTAAATCAATGATACAAATATTTGTTTATGCAATTATTTTATTTCTAGTGTAAACAATATAGGTTCTTTTATCATCAGCTATTATTGATCATTTATTATTACAATTATTATTTATTGGTAAATAGAAATATTTTATGATATAAATATGACGAAATAATCAAAAACTTTATAGAGTAAACAAATACAATCGATAATTTGTATTATTCATTTAAATTTCAGCATAAAGGCTTCTTTTTTCTCGTCGTCCGGTCTGCTGATAATGTTTATATGCATTGATTGTTTAAGATGATAAAATCCATGTTAATTTATCTATAATCATCTCTTGCACAATTAATAATATTATAGATCACTGTCACCATGATAGTATCGTAGATCATCATATCAGTATCGTGCATCATCTAATAAAAATCGAGGATCATCTCGGAGAAGCTTCAGCTACCTTTTTCATTTATATATTCTTTTTTTTTTGCTTATATTAAAGCAATTTCATTTTCCGGTCAGTGATTTTTAATACTTTGACCTATTCCGATATTCGATTATGGCTCCTTCCAGTCTAGTTATTAAACTTCATCATCTCTATCAATTCCCGATATCAATAACCTTTAGATAATTTCTCTCCTATTAAGAAAATACAAATTATCGATTGTATATCAATATTTATTGATTATTTTATGTATCGTAGTTGTTGCGAATAAAATTTGTCGAATCAAAAATTCATTACACAATAAATTCAACCCTACCTGATTTCTAATCACACAAGACTTCACTTTCACGACATTATATTATTGAAGGCGGATGACGAAAGATATATATATTAGTGGTATATTAAAAATTCAAATAGTCGTAACTTCACAATGATCAAATAAGCCAAAAGATTGAAATATAGTCAGAAATTTTTCATTCCAACAGATACTGATTATAAAATGATACTATCGAATTCATGTATTCTTTATCTCAAGCAAGAAGGATCCTGGAAGGATTTAAAAATCGGAATTTCAAAACTAGCAAGGACGTTGCAAACTAGCAATTCAACTTGAATCCATACCAAGATGGTTCAATAGCAGCAGGAACAATAGCAGTAGTAAGATAAATAGAGAATCAGAGTATAAACAAAAATACGACATCGTAGTAAATGAGTATTTAAATGAGAAAATCAGGCAAAGGAAGTTTTCGAAGAAAGATTCTCCTCCTGTCTGTTTACAACTTGATTTTTTCGCTGCTGAGAAAAATCAAATTATAAACAAACAAGAGAATTTTCATTAACATTATCTTTATCAGTCTTATATGATATTATACGATAAGGGAGAAGCGAGATGAGCAATACAAACAATTAATTATCAGACGATAACAACAACCATGTGTTCTTTTCTTCTATTTTATCACTGTTATTATCCTACTAAATTGTCGAATCGTCATTCCGATTATTGTCAAACCTTCCTTGGAACTGAATTGCAACTGAAACTTTCTCAACTTTAAAATCCTGACCTTTTAAATCCTTCATAGCTCCTCCTTTTGCGATGAGCTTACTTAATTTCATCGTATCGGTTTATGACTGGTTAGTCTTACCTTGTTCACTTGTTAGATGGATCATTTTTGTTTGCAAACATTTTCATCTTTTCTATCTTGTTGATCATTTTAAATTATCTTTGCGATATTTGACCTTCTTGATATTCCTATGCACAACTTATTTACTTGTTAGTTTGTAGCGTTTGATGTAGCGAAAATACATTTCTGCGATTTTCGCTATCAAACTTTGAAGCAGTGGAATGAAATTTTGAAAATCAAATACTGAAACTTTTACAAAGTATAATAATTTTACTAAATCAATACTAATTTCATTTGAAAAGGTATAATCGAAATAAATATATTATTACATATATTTTTTTAAAAGAAGGAATAATAATGTTAATTGTAATATGGTAAAGAAGTTTATTAATTAAATTAAATTATACATAAATTGTATGATTATTTAATTTATTATAATCGAGTAATTTTTGATTGATTGATTGATTGATTGATTGATTAATTGAACTAATATCATTTGCTTTTATTTGATTTGATTTTATTGATTCAAAATAAGCAACTTCAATATTCATAACTATGAATGATCTTTTTATCTCAAATAAATATAAATAATATATTATTTATTTACAATAATTAATTAAACAATTTAATCAAAAGATTCAATTCTTACATTTAATATACTTACTATTCATCTAACTTTTATAAACTTATGAAGTAAGTAACATAAACAAAAATAAACTTATTGCTTCAATCGCTGTCTAGCAATTTTAATAAATCTAAAAAAGCAATCCATTAAGAGGAGGAGAAATAAATTATCGAAAGGAAAAAGAGAAAATAAAACACCTGGGCGACTATAAAAGACAAAATATCATTGAAGTCCATTTCCTTCTTTTTTTATATCTAATTAAGATTGCTGGAAAAGATTTTCCTTCATTTTATCGATTTCCATCTTTTTTGTTTTGCTAATAAAATTCATTTGAATTGAAGAATGAAAAATCTAAAATTAAAAAAGGCAATTTTGAAATGATTAAGATATCATAAAAATTTATATAATATTATTAACAAAATTTTCCATTTTAAATTTTATTATAAAAAATGTTTTATTTCATAAAGCAAAATTAATTAAAAAAAGTAATATGAAATGCTTTATTTAATATTTATATTTATTTATATATGAATTGATAAAATAAAAGAAATTTCAAATATAAATTAAAAATTATGCATTTCTGGCATAGAAAAAGGAAAAGTTCAATATTAAACTTTCAGCATTAAACTATATTGACATTTAATTTCTAATTTTTTCGTTTTTTTTTAATTTTCATTTTTGCCATTTTATTAGCAATTCCTTTTTCAACGTTTTTGCTTCTTCCATTCCTTTCTTTTTCTTATTTTTCCTTTTTGTTACTTCAATTTTTCCAAAAATTCTTTTTAATTTTTGATTTTTATCTTTTCTTGATTTATCATTTTTGCTCATTTATTTAATTTCATTTCGAGAAAAGCGTGTTTTATGAAAAGGATGAAAAATTAGTATAAACTGTATATGAACGAACTAAACGATGTTAAATTTTTGATTCATCTTAATTCACTGATCGAAAAGGTCATCGGATCGAGTTTTTCATTAAAAACTATTTTCATCGATATCTTTAATTGACTGCTTTTGATTTTGAATAATAAAATATCAGTCTGTGAGTTGTTTAATATCATATATTTGATTACATATTCATTATCGATATGACTGCATGTTCAATTTTGCAGAATTTTTCTTTTAATTTAACAACGAATTGTTACTTTCAAAATTAATATCAAATTGATAAGAAAAAAACGAATGATTATTTTAATATTTTTTTATCTGTTAAAAAATAATATTTCAAAATTATTGAAATTTCAAACTTTAAAGAAAAAATAAATGAGCTAATAAATAATGATCGAATAATAAAATACGATTAATACAGTTAATAAGACTAGAAATCATATCAAATCTTATCATATCACTAAAAAACGAGCTATATAAACATTTCATTAAGCATTAGAAGTTTATATGCAAATATTTTCTTTTCAATAATATTAATAATAAAATATTTCGCAAAAGTTTATTAGATTTTGAAATGCTATCTGCAACGGGTATCGGGATACTGAAGTAACGATAACCGAGAAAGACTTTGACTTCCGGAATTATTGAATAATTAATACCAAGTTTTACTGGATAAGCAAACAAAGGAACATTCAATGGCATTGAATTTTTAGGTGACCTATTAACCTTTTTTAATCAAAAACTGTTGGTCCTATATCAAAAACGATATGCGGAGTAAATCAGGTATCCTGAATACTAGGGTTATAACAGAAGTTTAACAAAAATGCGAATATACTAACTGATTTATCAAATACTGATAGAGGGCTTGAAATTTTAAATTATCATTTTATTAAAATTCTGTCTTTGCAGTAATTAATTAATTAATATAATGAATATGTATTATGCATGCAATTAATTATATAAAATATTTGGAAAAAAAATTGTTGGATTGAATAATTTTCGATTGTTTTTAATTCAAAAATTATTAACAAAGAATAAAGAAGTAAGTAATATTGCAAGAAGATTATAGGACTATCAGAATATTAAAATGCAATGTAATATTATAAACAGTAGGTCAAGGATAAAATAACATAATCAACAGATCAATATTAAATAATAAACAATAAACAAAAAAAAGAGAAAGGAAATATGATAGATAGTGAATATTTCAAAATATTTTGCTAAAAATTAAATTAAACGATAAAATCATAAAATCTTTTGTAATCATCCCTATTATCACTAATCATATATCTGTTGTTAACACAATTTCAATTTTATCAATATATAAATCAGTAATAATGCATCAAGAAATATAACAACATGAAACATCAAGTTGTTTTTAATCCTCCTGTTTTAAATCAATAATCAAAAAATTCGATATTTTCTGGAATGTTTATAGAAGATTACAGAAAGTTAAAGAGTTATATCACCTTGATTAACTTCATCATACAGAATGAGCAAAAAATTAAATCATTTTAAATTTGTAAGTTTGAATTTTCTGGCCGCGAAATGGTTTGGATAGAGAAGTGAAATTGCCATATTAGAATATTTATAATGACAGATCATCAAATATATGTATAATTTTTCCATTAATACTAATATTAATAATTTTAAAATCATTTTCAATTTTGGTTGCATAATTTCGAAAAAAACAAATATCTGAAAATAATTAACTAATTATTTTTAACGAATACCTTTAACTTATTATAGTAATAAATTTGTCATTATTTTTAATGATCATCTATGTTCAGATGAAATGATTCATTTATCATGTCAATCAAGTTATATGTGATATCTTCTCGAAGATTATACAAGATTATAATTTTGTTTAGAGAGAGAGATAGGTGAAGAGAGAGAGGAGAGAGAGAAGATTGAAAGAAAGGTTGAAGGAAGGGAAATAATTTTTATGATTTATTAAATCAATTAAATGATAATGAACTTATTGTTTATAATGATAACATATCTGTTATGATATTTCAATCACTTTAAGCATTTATAATATATAAATATCCTCCGCATATATAATCGATTGATTTGCAAGAAAAAAAAATCCACCGTGTAAAAACTTATCATTTCCTAGTTAGATTATATACGATGATTAAGGATAAAAAATCTTTTACGACTATTATCTAAATTAATTTAGTATATTTTATTGTTTAATAATCAATTGTTAAATAATTCGTAATGGAAGAAAAATAAATAAATAATCTTTTCTCTTTCTTTTCGTTTTTAGCTTTTCTTTTTCTTTCACTTTTTTCAATTCTCTTTTTTTCCCTTTTTCTTTATTTAAAAATTTTTTTCTTTCATTTATAAATCAAAAAAATAAACAAAAGAAAATTATAAATTATTAGAAAAGCAATGAAATAAACAAAAAAATGCCAAAAATATTCGCTAATTTTTATAAAATTAATTTAAAAAAAGGAAAAGTAAAATTTAAATAAAATATTATTATATTTATTGTAATTAATATAATATTTTTAATATTATTTTATTTATTTTCAGATTTTATTCATCGCATTTTGTTAATATCAATAAATGAAGAAAATTTAGGAATAAATTTTTATATACTAATTTTCATCTTTTTATTATCAATCTGAAGTATATGATAAATAAAATAATACATTTTAAAATTAACAACTTAAACTTACTCATTCAGAACATTTGAAGATTGCATAACTAACAAAGTAATACAACAATGATAATAAGAATTACGGGTCATATAATATGATAGCAGAGTTAAAATCAACTGTATTTCTAATTATAGATAGATAAATAGATCCACAATATCCATGTTACCTTGATTAATAGAAGAGTAAACTGTTTCTGATAACATACAACTTGGTCGCCTACCTACTGCTTGCTTCAAGTACTCGTTACTTCTAATTCCTTTATTATTGCTCATTCTCGGATTATTTTATGCACATAACTCTGAAGACATAATTACGTGCATTCAGATTATGTACTATTCCGAATTCTACGTCCATTTAGAAGATTACGTGAATTCAAAAAATTGCCTGAATTCATGTTATGCGCCATTCCGATGACTACGTCCACTCAGAAGATTACGTGCATTTAAACTATGTTATTCTGAAGATTATACGTAATCTTCTAAATATATGTGCACAAACACCAAATAGTATCCTTTTATTTGTAAATGCTAATAAGAGAATGCATCGTGTTCTCTAAAATGTCTTCATTTTTTTTTTTTTTGCCTGATCTTATGATTAACGATTGACCAAACCAATCAATCAATTAATCATAATACTATTTGTCATATTTTATTTTCGGGATTTCATCACTTGCTGATGCTAATTTATTGTTACATCGTTTACAATGAAAACTATCAATTTTTTCTGATCTGATAAGATTTTAAGAAATTGAAATTAGATAATTTTCGTGTGATAAATTGGGAATTCTTTTTTTGCGAAAAATAAATGCCTTGGAATGATATGATTTTATCAATAAATATTTATTGATAATCGTTATTCGTAACTATAAATTAATAAAAATTTGTACTTAACTCTTAGAGAAAATAAAATTAATGTAAAATGAATTGAAATAATTCAAATCTTCAATTAATAGTTTGAAAATGTAAAAAAAAAATTACTGTTTATTTAAATGTGTTAATGAACAATTACTATTTAATTAAATTAGATATTAAATAAATGAATAGAAAGTTTTTTATATTAATATTATCAAATGTTGAATAATTTAATGAAATATAGGAATTAAAATTGATTTAAACTAAAATGTATTTAAATATAAATGTAATGATGAAATCGATAAATACTTGTAGTATTCGTTACGAGAGACCGACAAATTAATTTATACTAATTTATTCAATTAATTAAACTATTGCAAATTAAAGATATCATTCAATCGATATTTCTTATGCTTTCTTTTACATTTCATCCTTTCATATTTTCTAATTTTCATACTATGTCACTGGCCAATTTCAATTTTAATATAAAAATAATTTAAGCATGACGAATTGGCTAAGAATTTGTTGATTCTTTTATTGAAATTATCAGATAGATAATAAGCATGAAGAAATTAAATGGATTCAATTGTCTGATAAAATATAATTTTTCTTATCCACTTTTTCTTTCAATGATGGCAATTATTTAAATTCAAATTAGAATTTCAGAGGAATTTCCTTCGTTGCCATGACCATTTCTTTTTTTGTGCAAAATGTGGGACTGCCTGAGGTGAGGTTCGAACTCACGACCTTCAGATTATGAGACTGACGCGCTAACCAACTGCGCTACTCAGGCGCGCGTTGTATTCGATTTTTAAATCAAATTTGAAGATATCCCATTAATGAAGAAGACGATAATTTGCTATTTTTGATATAATATATTTTGATTCTGGTAATTCAATTTATTAAGTTCCAATTTTTATTTCTTATTTTTTTCAAATCTTTTTTTATTCTTTTGTTTGTTATAAGTTTAATAAATTTTTACATTTTTAGCTATTTGCAATTTTTATAAACATCGAAATTTTTAATGATACTCTCTATCTGTTATAAACATCCAACGATGGCTCTTTCCTCGATTGATTTTTGTTTTCCTCACCTCGAGATTTTGATAATATATCATTAAAAATATCGGTCATCTCTTTTTTGTTTTATATTAATTACCATTATATTGTAATGTTGAACCACTTTCGATATTAAGTAATTAATTCAATTCCATTTCCATATTTGATTATTTCATAAATATTTAAATCTCGTTAGCATTTTGGCAGAAGAAATTATTAATATTTAGGGAATATTTCTTGAAACATTTCATATAACGGTTCTCAGAAAGTCCATTAAAGAATGACGAATTTTTGCAAAGGAATGCCCGAGGTGAGGTTCGAACTCACGACCTTCAGATTATGAGACTGACGCGCTAACCAACTGCGCTACTCAGGCGAGCGACAGGGACTTTATTTGATCATCCGTCCACTTCACTACTTTTTTTAACTATATAGATTTTATAAAAAATATTCTTGCTATTACTAATTTACGATAATAATATTGAACGAATTAATTTTATTATTATTACTATTATTATCATCGTTATTATTATTATTATTATTATTATTATTATTATTATTATTATTATTATTACTGCAAGTACTATTTTTATTGCCATTACATCATTATTATCATCATCATCATCATCGTGATTACTATCGTTGTATTATTTGCATTATAAGATCAAAATGGTATATGATGACTGATTGGCTTTTATCATTTAACTTCATAGGGGTTGTAATTCAGAAAATAATGTAACATTGAACAAGTATTAAATTAAATTAGACGATATGAGACGATCAATACATTGTTCATTTTATTTATTCAATAATGATTCATAAACAAACAAAGTTTGGAAGGAAGGATTATTAATCATATTCATTGATTTTTTTATGGTTATACCATCATATTCATTTTAGCTACTTTATCATTTCTTAAATATAATCTAATAGTGCTTCATCTTCTCGATTTATTTTAACTTTCGAGAAATATTAACTAACTAAATTTTAGGAATTAATTAAATAATAATTCAACCGTTATCTGTTAGTTGAGAATTTTGAAATTTTTAATTTTAAACATTTGATATTATCAGAACTTTTTCTCAATTATTTGCGGTGATATTTTACTTTACCTATTTCCTAAATTATTATGATTATCGTTACAATTATGATCATTATGTTTCCTTGAATCGTTCGATCTGAATAATTTCACAAATTTGAAGCAAAATTGAGAAAACACTATCACAATTATAAATACATCCAATTGTTGATAAGTTAACAAATTTTAATTGATTAATTATTCATAATAATTTTCCGATATGACTTATTAATATAGATGATAAACATTTTTAATAATATGTAATTGATTTGTCACTCAATGAGAAATAATTTTTGTTGGAAGAATACCACCTAAATTCATTGCCATCATTGTCACATATGTGTATCATCGATTATATATTGTCACATACACGTATCATCGATTTATTAATGTACATACTGCCAATAATCAATCGCTATTTTGATATGAATTATTCTAATGATATAAAGAAAATATTTCTTTACTTTATTTTCCAACCGGTAATTATTAATTTTCCGCTGAATGATTTTAATTTCCTTTCAATTCCATCATTTCTTCCTTTCATTTCTTCCATCAATTATTTCTAACATTCATTTGAATATTTTTCCATTTTTAATGTATATTATTAATAATTTAAAATTAATCAATCAATATATTCCTTTAATTTTATTAATTGATTAACAAAATTAAAAAAACGAAAATGATAATCAATTTGCAAATATAAAAAAATTTCGTGATATGCAGAAGATATGTGATATCATTCTTTTCTTTTTTTTTCTATTTTGATTTTCTGTTAATTTTTCTCATTTCATTTGTCGATATACTTATTATCAACGATTATTAACGATAATTTGCTAAATTTTCATCAATCAATTAACATAAAAATTGATTTAATATTGATAAATACTTGGAATGTTTGATTTGTTTAATTTATCAATTATCATCGGACTTTATCTTTCCAAATTTTCTTTATCATTATATCTTTATGATAATTTAATTTATTTTTAAAATTTTTATTCGTCACAATGTATCACTTATTCTCTACATATACATATACATTCATCTATTGATTATATATATATATATATATATACATGGATTTGATTAATTGATTTTAAATATAGTATTATTTATTTATTTGTAAATTTATAATAAAAAGTTATAGAATGTTTCGAATTTTATAATATATTTCTCTGCACTGAATGATAATTAATTTCATTAATAATTACAATTTTTGCAAATAATATAATTAATTTTCATAATTAAAAACTATTCATATTTCATTATTTAATAACTAATGATAACTTACTTCTCCTTCCTTTTTTTTGAAATTTTTATTTTTAAAAATAAAAAAATAAGAAAAAATTATATTAAAGTATTAATTTTGGAATATTTTTTTCTATCTTAATAACAATATTAATAATAATAATAACAATAATAATAATAATAATAATAATAATAATAATAATAATAATAATAATAATAATAATAATAATAATAATAATAATAATAATAATAATAATAATAACAATAATAATAATAATAATAATAATAATAATAATAATAATAATAATAATAATAATAATAATAATAATAATAATAATAATAATAATAATAATAATAATAATAATAATAATAATAATAATAATAATAATAATAATAATAATAATAATAATAATAATAATAATAATAATAATAATAATAATAATAATAATAATAATAATAATAATAATAATAATAATAATAATAATAATAATAATAATAATAGTAATAATAATAATAATAATAATAATAATAATAATAATAATAATAATAATAATAATAATAATAATAATAATAATAATAATAATAATAATAATAATAATAATAATAATAATAATAATAATAATAATAATAATAATAATAATAATAATAATAATAATAATAATAATAATAATAATAATAATAATAATAATAATAACAATAATAATAATAATAATAACAATAATAATAGTAGTAATAATAATAGTAATAGTACATACATGTATAATCATAATTAATTTATAAATTTGAATATATAATTAATAGTTTTTAACGAATAATTTGTAACGAAAGATATTTTATTTATATATAATGATTTATTATCGGGAAAGATAACAATATTCGAAATTTTTTTTAAATTTAGTTTTTTGTATATTTTCAATATTTAACAAATATTTATTGATTTTTTCCGAAAAAGTTATCAATGAAATAACTTTTGGTATAACCTTTTTCCAAAAAAAACCGCTTAAATGATAATTCAGATGATAAATATAAGAATGGTTTTTGTATTTCATAACAATTTTTAAAGAAATTTTTTTTTGAAAAAAATCAAATTTTAATAAAAATTAACAAAATATAAATTTTCTAAAACAATATATTATAGCATTGATTGTACTAACAATGATAGTAATATATGATATGATTGAAAGAATATCATTTGATAAAATACGTTTTTAGAAATGTCATTTGTAAATAGGAAAATCATTTCGCAATGTGATTATTCATTTCTAAATTGAATTCAAGAAATTTTGCATCCCTTTTAGATTGAAAATTTTACTCAACTTGACCTTTATCCTTTTCCTATTTCTAAAGCATGATAAGATGGAAAATAAAATTATTTAATAAAAATTTGATATTTCAAATATTTCTTAATAAATATTCCTAATGAAATGGTATATTTTGATTTCAAATTCGATTTTAAAAACTTCATTCTCGATATCAATTTACTATTCGGGAAATTTAGAAACATCAATTTATGATTTTTTTGTTTTCTACTGTCATCTTTTTTCCTACTGTTTCCTCTGTCATCCCTACCTATCATCTTTTTTTTCGCAAATTTGAAATCAATCAATGAAATCATCGTATAAAAATCAATCAATAAAATCATCGTCATCGTATATACTAGTTATCATTTGGTTTTATTGTATTATATGATACTAACTGCTATTTAAATAAAGATTAATTTTTAATTAAATATGATAAATTGATTACTATATTTCATTCGCGATAGAATTGCTTCGGAGTTCGATTATTTTATCTGCTGTTTTCCTGCGTATGGCCATTGATTAATCAATCAATCGATCAGTCAATCAAATAGTTAATTCAATCGATAATTTTGCAATCCAATCTTTTTTAAAATTATTTTCCTACCAATTTTCTCTGTCATGATTCATCGTTAAATAGACAGAGATATAAAGGTGCATCTTGAATGAATCATTCGTGTTCCCATATTGTTTAGCTTAGGGTTTGATTTTTAGCCTTCTTAAACGATGCCCATATCTATCCGAATGACGTTATCATTACGCTATAACGCGTGAACTCGTTATCACTTGTAATTAGTCTATTAATTGTTTCAATTTGTTTTATTTCATTCTTTTCTCTTATTGCTATGATTTTGCCTTCTTTTTATTTTTAATAAGAATAGAATTGAATTTAATATATTTTATGTAAATATTTATTTATGTATTCATCTATTTTTACAATTCTTCTTCATCTTTTATGCAATCCTTTAATTTAATGGCTATGAATCATCAATTGAGAATTATCAATTGTTTGAAATTCGAAATGATAAAAATTTCAAATAAATGAATCATCAATATTGTTTAAAGATTAGTTATTAGATTAATAGGAATTAAATGAAGCAATTGTTGATTGATAGTTGTATTAAGATGAAAAGATTGAAATAATTCTTTATTATTAAGTGAACTAAACGTATTCAACGTATAATTACGTCAAACATATTTTCATGAAATTTTCCATCAAGCAATATGCATACTGATGCATACTGAGCGTGTAGTTGTAACAACAACAAGCATACCAATGATAGCTATGTGATCAATTATAATAAGCAAAATTGATATGATTTGATTTGATTTGATAAGATAAATGATAATTCTCTTTTTATTCTTTTTTTGTATAATTAATAATAATATTATTATTATTATTATTATTAATTTTAATTAATTAATAATAAATGAATAGAAATCATTTGAAAATAACAATTTATTCATTCACTTACTTTTTATTTTTCTTCTATCTCTGTTTCTATCTCTATCTTTTCTCTTTTCCTCTTTTTCTTCCTCCAATTTAAATTTTCAAATTGCAAATTTGAATAAAACTTGTCGCTGTTATTTGTCATTTTATTTGAATTGAAACTGAGTTTCTAACAAAACTTGTTTAGTATATTTATCTTCTATTTCATATATCATTTTCTCATTTTTCATTTCTCGTGCATCGTTCTTTTCTTTCTATTTTATCTGATTTAAAAATCCCTATCTAATTCATCAATCAATAAATCTCGAGAAAATGACGGTATATAAGAGAATAGATCAAAAGAGTACTTTTTTTTTAATTTAAATTAATTTCAAATCGTATGATAATTAAGTAATAAAAAGGAGGCATTCTGATAGTATAAAATATTGTTGTTGGCTTAAATATTGCAATAAATATTCCAATAAATAGTATTAAAACTTTTCATTTTATACTCAATTTTCCTATAAATTAATCCTGTACTTAAATATATTAATTCTATATTTGTATTCCTGTTATAATATCTGATATATTAACATGATCTTTTTATTTTTGCATTAAGTAGAATCATTCATTTTGAATATCTTTTTTATAAAAAACAATAACATATTTAAAAATATTTATTTATTATTGAATTTCCCTTTTTAATTTAAAAATAATATGGGACAATTTAAATATTATTAAAATTGATTGAAATTTTGCAAAATCATATATTATAAATAGATTCAATTAACTCTAAATGATAGATATATAGTGTTATGAATAAACTTCATATGTTATTGTCACATCAATTGTAGTCATCGTTGGTCTTCTTCTGTTTAATTGTTCGCATTAGAATAGGAAAACAAGCTGATTGAAATGAGGAAAATTGTAAAGGAAAACGGAAAAGAGATAAGACAACTTTAGGTCACTGTCTCCATTCTATAAGATCAGAAGGTCATCATTCTCTTTATAGATTTTTCCGCAGATTAACTACATATCAGTTGCAAAGCTTTGTTTATCGCCAGTTCCGATCTTCATTTCATTATGATATGCAAATAATCCAAGCAAGCTGTGTAATAGACTCGACTATAATTAATTAGCTAAGACCATATGGTCAGAATTATCCGGAATTTTTGAAAATGAAATACTTGATGGTAGTCATTTCATATGTTTATAAGTTTATTATATTCATGATATATATATGATGAGTAATTGCTAAAAAAGGCAATATGTGAAATGATCGGACAATAATCTTTATTGCTTCTGTTTTCGAGATATCTATAGATGTAACATTTGGCCTATATTTTTGATATAGAGAAATTTGAAATTTTCATTTTTACACTTTTCTTACATCTTTGCAGTGATTTCTATGTTGCAGTTAATATCAATTTGATGGGGTAAACTTTGATCGACAAATGATGATATAAAATGGTAAGGTTAAATTTACAGAATTTTTAAAAATTATTTTTAGTTCTATCTAAATTATAAGCATTGATTTTTTTCCTTTTTCGAATGAGAAAAGTGATTATAATTTTAAATATTTTCATTAATCGAAATTTCCAAAAATATACTAAACCTAAATTTTATTATTATTTTCTTATGCAATTAGAAATTTAATTTTAATTTGCCTTTTTTTTCTTTTTCTAAAAATGGAAATTGTAAATAAATTTAATGATTATATTATGTTGTTTACCTCATCTTTAAATTAAAACTTACTGGCATATGACGTGAAAACGTGAAATTAGGAGCAGAGCTTGATGACTTTTTACGTTAAATAAAGAAACGTTTTAATATTCATTAAATTATGTTCTTTATTTTCACGTTTTTAAAAACATTAAATAAAATATTATAATATTCATTGATTAAGTTACACATCAAACAATTATAACTCTTTTAGGCATTTCACTGGCAATCAAAAGTGAACATTCAACATATTGGTGTGGATGATATGGTATTACTCGGCAAACTTAACGAGCAGGCAATCGTCGATAATCTGCGGAAACGTCTTATGGCTAATTCTATTTTCGTAAGTAATGTGTAGTAATAAATGGATTTGTTTATCTGACATTTTTTCCTGATCGTTTAAATTAGCACACAATTATTAATTGTCATAGCTAAAGTAATATTGAATTAATTTATACCTAGACTAATTCCTTAAAAAATATTGCTTATTTTTTTTTTTGAAAATATGATATAAGCTGATTTTGTAATATTTTCAATTTTATTAAATTCTGTTTTCGCTCTCACACTATTTAGAAATGCGAATTGAAGTATGTTTGTAGCAGAAATAGTATTTATTACTTTTTTCAAATTTATTTTACAAAAATTTCAGACATACATTGGACCAGTACTTATAGTAGTTAATCCGTTCAAAGATATGCCATATTTTACGGATAAAGAAATCGAATTGTATCAGGGAGCAGCACAATATGAAAATCCACCACATATTTATGCTCTTGCTGATAATATGTTCAGGTGAAAGTTTTAATATTTGATTTAAGTTTGTTAAATTTCGGATATTCTTTTAATTAATTTAAAGTTTTCAAGCTATCTCTCATTTTCTTCTGTAATAAATTTATAATGTAAATTTTTTCTTTGTTGCATTTAGATCAGATTCTTCAATTTTCTCGATTCTCATTCATCTGTTAAAATTTTCTCCTATTTTTATAGATCAAAGAAGCCTGTATTAAAATTGGAACTTAATACTATAATTGCCAATTGTTTTTCGTCAAGTAATAGTAATTGCTATGTATGATAGTCACTTATAAAATATTTTAAACAATTATGTGTGATAATGTTCTTGTGATATTGAAGTTGAATTTCCATATTCATATTTCTGGCATATTTCAGAAATATGATAATAGATAATGAAAGTCAGTGCGTTATAATAAGCGGTGAAAGTGGTGCTGGAAAAACTGTTGAAGCCAAATATATTATGGGATATATTGCACGAATATCGGGTGGTGGACAACGACTTCAGGTTTTATGTCAAATATTCTATCTTATTAGTACTAACCTTGATGTTTATTTGATTTGGCTTATATTTTCCTTGTAACTTATGCTTTTTTTTCATCGATAAATTAATGTTACATTGGTTACTGCCACTTAAGAAAAAAATTAACCCTCAAGAATCTGGAAAGTATAGAAAGAAATGAACCCATGAAGGATGCTTTCTAGATTTCTAAATTTTAAGGATAAAATAAATTAGGGAAGTATTTTTCTTCAACTTACAAAATAAAAGAATGGAATATTTTTCGAATTGTCCTATTAAAGCGATAGAAGTTTTTCCTTTGATTCATAAAAAATAGTAGGTCTTTTTGCATTTTTAGTTTGTTGATTGTAAATTTTGCATTCAATTTTTTTTTTAAATTTTAGCATGTTAAAGACGTCATTTTGCAATCAAATCCATTATTAGAATCGTTTGGTAATAGTGCCACCGTTAGAAACTGGAATTCTAGTCGTTTTGGTAAATATGTTGAAATTGTATTCAGCAGAGGAGGTGAACCAATTGGCGGAAAGGTAAAACTCTATTTATTCTTTGTCCTATTTACGAAATATATAATTAGCAACTGAATCTATTGGATGTTCGCTACATATGCTTCAATAACATTAGCAATATAACCAATCAACAAATTCAACTTTTTACTACATCTTATTTACTCGTATTTGGCTCTCTTCAGAATTTGGCTCTTATTTCTCTTCTATAATTAAAAGTCGTGAGCCTTAATTTTGATAATATAAGTTATAGGTATCCAATTTTCTACTCGAGAAATCCCGAGTAGTACATCAAAACCAGGGAGAGCGTAATTTTCATATTTTTTATCAATTATGCTTTGGAGCAGATGAAAATTTGAAAAGTAAACTTAATTTTCAAATAATCGTAAGTGGTAATTTAAGCAATATCGTCTTCCGTTCAATAATAAATTTTGTAAAACGAAGTGCTAGATTTTATCCATAAGAACGGATAAGAGATTAGTTTTAATAATTGTGTCGTTAAAAGAGTAGGACTATAATAAAATAAATAAGACAACATTCTTATTAATTTTGAAATTTTTTTAAAGCCAATCTTGGTATCACGACATTGGACTATTATAATTATTTGAATCACAGTGGTTGTTATACAGTTGATGGAACCGATGATGCTAAAGAATTTAAACAAATACTGTAAGCGATGGAATATTTGAGAAATATAAAAAATCAGAATTTACTATAATTATAAAAAGAAAAAATTAACTTATCATTGAAAAACTATTATGAAATTTTTTTCTTTTAGTAAGTAAGAAAATTATCATAAATTTTATTTATATTTTTATCGTAATAATTGCTATACTCTCTTTACTTGTTGAAAAAGTAATATCATTGCATTCAAACAGTCTTTTCTTTAAAAGCATCTAAGTGTTAATAAATTATTTAAATGTGTGTGTATGTTCTTTTCCCAAGTACTTAAGTATTACTTGCTTATAAGTAAACATTTTAATTATATTTTCGTTTTTATGATAATTATGATATCTTAGATGAAATAAACATACACTTATTAATCTGTTTGAATTTCTCTTGATCTCCTTAGCATGCAATGGATGTTATTGGTATTGATGCAAAAGAACAGATGGAAATTTTACAACTTACTGCTGCCATTATGCATATCGGCAATATCACATTTGCTGAAAGTAATAATTTTGCAGCCATCGCCGATGAACGGTGTAAGTTTGCTATGAAAAACTTGCAAAATACAAAACGAAATTTAATTTGAAATTATATCTTTGACACTTAAATTCTAATATTATGTTGTTTTTTTTTCCTTTTGAATAATGTATAGCGGAGATATATATAGCCACATTATCAGCTATTGTCACGATAATTACGGGATCGTTTCTGTAGGTTTCATAACAATTAATAAATTATTATTGAATTACCACTAATTCAGTCTCGTAAAAAAGCTAATAAATAGAGAATGAATAGATTATTAAAATTATTCTAATAAATAGACAATGAATAGATTATTAAAATTATTTCATTATTTTGGTATTTCGATATTTCTCTTATTCATTCTTTTAATTAGTGATATTTCAGTTTTGGAATTCCCAGCTTATTTACTTGGTTTGAAACCATCAGCAATACGCGATAAATTGACAAGTAGGCAAATGGAAAGTAAATGGGGTAAACAAACCGAACAAATTAATGTAAAATTAAATGTTGAGCAAGCAGAATTTACACGCGATGCATGGACAAAAGATCTTTACACACGTTTATTTGAATTTTTAAGTAAGGAATTTTCTTTGAGTAAATAATGTTGAAAAATGTTAATAGCATTTTTGAAATTTTACAAAAATAATGGAAAATTTTATATTATATTTATTATTTATCATCTTTTCTCCATATTTTAGTTGCATCTGTTAATCAAGCAATGAAGATCACTTCACGACTATCTGGAACACCGTTATCCATTGGTATTCTTGATATTTATGGATTCGAAATATTCGATAATAACGGTTTCGAACAATTTTGGTAGATCTAATATTTATAATATTAAGTAATTTAAGCAGAAAAATAATGAACACTGCAGTGTTTGGTTATTAGCATTCTCCTGTAAAATATCAAGAAAGTGAAACAAATAATCGTTGCATTGAATGAACAGGCAATTCGGATGATCTTGATACTCGGAAGTTCAATTATTAAAATAGTAATGATAATTTCTACAAAAAATTTTCAAGTTTAGAGAATTAAATCTTTCTTGTCTATCTGTTCTTTTCTTTTGTTTGCTTACTATTTCTGTTTATACGTTAGTTTCTCTTTCTCGTTTGTTTATATTCAAAGAGACAGAAAGTGTTACTAGAATATTATTAAGTTCAATTACGAATAACAACTTAACACTCAATTCAATTTATCGTTACCATTCCATAAAAGATTTATCATTTTAAAGCGTTAAGATGATGTAAGACTGAAATTTGCGAAAAATTGTCAGAAAAAAATTATTTATTTACTAGTAGTTTATGAAAACTTAATAATAATTCAATAACACAAATACAAGAAAAAATTCATTGGTCGGTTAGATTAGATGCTATAATAACGGACGTTGGTAATGCAAAAGGAAAATTTGCCGATTTAATTCATTATTTCAGTTCTGATTTATTCAAGAAAAATCTTTCTTCCTATTCATTTTCTCTATTTATCGTGAATAAAAATGAAGCAAAGGACTATTATTTCAGCATAAATTTTGTAAATGAAAAGCTGCAACAAATATTTATTGAATTAACATTGAAAGCAGAACAAGAAGAATATGTTAGCGAAGGAATTAAATGGACACCAATTGATTATTTCAATAATAAAATTGTTTGCGATTTATTTGAGGCTCGAAAACCACCAGGTATTTTACTGATTATGTTTCTGAAAGCAAATTGCACTCGTAGAAAATAATATTGAAGAGGAAGTTCGAATATTAACAAAGATATTCTATGTGTGCATTTTTCAAATGTTAAAAAGAATGAAAATATAATTATGTTACTCGTAGACATCGCATTTGTGATATTATCTTTTCTTCCTTTTCGTTTAATCCATGAGTAATTATATATATAATTTATATATTAATATATAAATATTTGTATGTTGTTGTATCTTTAATTTTTCTTTCAGGAATAATGTGTATTTTGGATGATATATGTTCACAAATCCATGCACAAAATGAAGGTGCCGATGATCAATTTCTGGTTGAATTAAATAAATATATGTCCCAAAATGAACATTATCAGAGTGGAGCACAATGTTTCATTATCAAACATTATGCTGGAGCTGTGTGTTTCATCATTTGCTTGCGAAATTATATTATTGATTTTGATTTCAATGTCTTGAAAAATGCATACTGAAGCAATTTCCTCTCCCAATATTTTGTTATTTGAATTCATTTTAGTATACCGGAATTTTTGGATGATTCTAATTATTTACTATTTAATTTGCTAATAAACATCAGTTTCTAAAAATGTATTTTATACTGGAATAAAAGTGTTTATAAATTGGTAAATATTCATAAATTGAAACATGCAGTGCGGTTTTTCAGGTTTCGTATAATATTGACGGATTTTGTGAAAAAAATCGTGATACACTTTATAAAGATATTATTACATTGATGCAACAGAGTGATCGGTTAGATTTCACGTTTTTTTCGTTTCATTTTAATTCTTAGTTGAAGTTGTCGTTGATATCATTGGAAATGTTAAGAGAGCAACTATCATGGTATCAAGTTTTACTTCGAAATTTTTACATTATTCAGAGAAATAGAATATTATTTTCTTACAGACAGTTTTTCAAGCAACTTTTCCCGAAATTATATGTACTAATGGTAAGAAACCGACAAGTTTTTCATCTAAAATTAGGGTTAGTTTTATCATTTGCGATTTAAAATTTTAAAAACCGGCTGCATAAAAAAGGAAAAGAAGAAGAGAGAGAAAAAATAACAATCCATATATAATCGATCTAATATCTAAATGCTGAGCACTAAGCAGGAAATGAACTTAAATTAAATTTGTAAAATTTGTAAGGTTGAATTTAATTCTGCTTCAAGTTCCCTCTTTTTTTTTGTTCCAGCAAGCTACAAAAATATTACAGAATCAAGCAAATGATCTCGTTGATTCGCTTAGCAAATGTTCTCCTCATTATGTGCGTTGTATTAAGCCAAATGATACTAAGCGATCACTGGAATGGAATGAGAAACGGTAAGTGATTCTATTTCATTTCATTTTGAATTACTGAACTAATTTGAAACGTGCAATGTTTTGATTAAATGATCGATATATATAGTTTTTAGCTTCATGGATAAGTTGTAAAACTCAAAAAATGATATTGTTATTACATCGTTACTTCTTTATAGAATTAACAAAGACGACAAAATAGTTTAAAGAAATGAATCAAGACTAAATAATTTTTCAATTTTTCTAGGGTACTTCATCAAGTAGAATATTTGGGTTTAAAAGAAAATATTCGAGTTCGACGTGCAGGTTTTGCTTATCGTCGCCTTTTCGACAAATTTCTTTATCGTTATGCTATTCTTAGCCCAAACACATGGCCCAGTTATCATAGTGATCCTCGAAAAGGAGTTGAGGTTTGAATTATGGCTTATTAACAAACATGAAGTCCGGCAGAAACTTGGCGTACTATTTTCTTTCTCCAATGTTTCTAAATGTTTTCCTTTGCTTTTCTGTTTCAATAACAATCTGGAAAATTTACTTCGTATTATCATGAATTGCATATGGAAAAATTCAAATTCTTTAATTAAATCTTTTGTTTAATTTAATTTAGTCTCAATTAAATTATTAAGTTAAATATTTCTAAATAATGTGTGCTCGGTTAGCGAGAACATTATGTCATCCTTTACCACTTTATTTAATTATAGAATGAAGTCTTTTCTTTGATATAAAAATGATTGCTCACATTATAATGACAGTTTAAGAGATATTTTATTATTATCTTTTCGGAAATAAAAAATTCTTTTTATAGTGATGATGAGGATTTCAGAAATTATGCCGAAAATTTATTTTAGATTATTTGTCAAACGGTAAATATGGATCGCGATCAATATCAAATGGGTAAAACAAAAATTTTCATCAAGAATCCGGAATCGGTTTGTTGTTGTTATTAAGTAATACATGTGTTTATTTATTTATTTTCATCTTATTATATATATCTTAATTTATTATTTTTTATTATTATCTTCATGGTATTAGAAAAATTCTCTATAGTTGATTTATTGCTTTATATTACTTATTTTTACATTTTCTTATCCTATCGTTATAGCTTTTCTCTTGGAAGAAATGCGTGAAAGAAAGTATGATAGTTATGCACGTGTAATTCAAAAGCATTCAAGAAATTCACCGCTCGAAAGCGACATACCCAATTAAAGGTAATTTTTCATATAGCTTTCTCTCTGCGATTCCTATGATGATGTAATTGCAAAAATTTTTCTAATAAATTATTAATAATGAAAAAAATAATATTATAAAAATGTCAGCTAGTAAAAGAAATGGTAAAATGACCAATTTATACTTCTTCATGACATCATTGTATTTAATGAAATTGATGTCAGCTCTATCATTATTTTAATCCTAAATTAATATCTGATTGATCTGTGTGTATGTTATAACAGGACTTCCTGTATGTCATAATAAGATCACTTCTAATATCATCATCTTATAATTATAAGATTGATTTATTATAGGAAGATGCGTTTAACCTATTCTTAAATAGAAAAGATAGGAGACGATTTTCAATAAATCGTAACTTTGTTGGTGATTACATTGGCCTCGAGTATCATCCTGCATTACAAGCTTTGGCTGGTAAGAAGGAACGCATTGTTTTCGCTGCTACGGTTAATAAATATGATCGAAGATTTAAGGTTAATTGAATTTTATTTAATTTCGATTTTCATTTCGGATTTATTTGCTTTTAATTTTTGGCCACTGAGTGATACAATCAATAGCGGAGGCAATTCAAGTTTGGCACCGATCGTAACATTATTAAATTTTACGCAACTATTTTGAATTCTCTAAATTAAAATCTCTCCCAATAAAAGATAGTAAAAAGTAATAGGTAGTTGATCTGGTATTTTAGTCGGAATAGTGACCTATCTGACCATCAATTTCAACTTTTAATCTGTTTTCTTCAGTATCTTCCTTATGAATTTCCTTTTTAGATCTCAAAACTTGATTTTCTTGTAACAACGAATAAGATTGTTCTTATTGGAAGAGAAATAGAAAAGAAGGGACCAAATAAAGGAAAAATTGTTGAGGTTAACTTTATTGTTCTTCATTCTCAACTGATATTTTTTTACAATTTAGAAGATTTTCGATCACTATTTCAATTACTATCGAGTTTGTTATTTATTTTATTAATATCATTTTTTTCAGATTTTGAAACGGCAAATTGGTTATAATGATATAGTTAGTATTGGATTGAGTCCGTATCAGGATAATTTTATCATTCTCAATGTTCGTGATTCCTACACATCGCTTCTGGAAACACCGTTGAAAACGGAACTTATAAATGCTATCAAGTGAATTCTATGAATTTAATCAATAATCAATGGAATTGTTAGCTCGGAAATGTCAATTTGGTTTTTTATTCTTAATTCGCTATTAATGGCAAATTTTCAAACAGATGAAATCATTATTGCAGCAAACGATATCGTGAAATGGCAGGTGGACGAATTTTATCGCTGGATTTCAATACTTCCCATCAGATTATCTTGAAGAAGACTCGATTTGGTAGTGGTGTTCGGATTGTGAAATTTTCTCGAGATGATAATGGATCAGATAGCACACAGTTGTTTTCAAAAGGAAAATTTTATTCATATCTATTGGACCTGGATTACCGAGTAGTGCAAGTATGTTGTTATTATTTAGATGTTATCAGGATAGCCTCGAATTTATTTGTATCTTTCCCAATTCTTGAGTTTATAAAATTATTGAATCATTCAGTTCTTCTATGCATCTGTCTGAATGATGATAAAACAATATTATAAATAGAACGTAGTAATCCCAGGTTTACAATTTAACTGTAAATATTATCTGTGATGTATTCGCTGATTAAACTGCAAATATCCTTTTTTTTTTTTAATGCTGAAGGTTATTTTTCTCGTCTGTTTATGAGTAATTAGTTTATTGAAATTTATTAAATTTTGAAGTTTCAACTCAATAAATGTGACGAATTAATTATCTCTTAAAATAAGCTGTTTTTTTAGGACCGAATGGTGAAAGGATAGTAGTGAAGCAACATTATGAAAAGCGAAAAATGCCTTTCGTAGCATATCAAGTACCTCCGTCACTGCAACATTCAACTGTATCAAATCGTGTGTATCCGATGAAAAATAATAATAGTGAAGCTGTTCATGTTCAGGTAAATTTGTATTTTGTTATTTGTCGTTTTTGTAGAATAAAAATATAAGCCTATAGCAAATAGATTCATGATATGCATCAAAATCATTTCAGAATGCCATACATCGTTCCGAAAAACCTAAACTACCGCTTAAGCCGAAATCTCTTCCTCTTGTTGAAGCGTTATATTCATATGAGGCCCAAGATACAGATGAATTGTCGTTTAATGTTGGCGATAAATTTGAACTTGTAAATAAAGGTCGATTTTTGTGCAGAATAAAACAATTTAGATCTACGATTAATTGACAAACAATAGATTAATTAATTGATCTTAGCATCCTAATGAATATATTATTCATTGATTTGCACAAAAATACATCGATTTAGTAAAATATGAATTAATCGACTGCACTGCTTTGAATGAGATTACAAACTTTATTACAATAATAAATATAAAATATATTTTCATTCTTAAATATTATTTTAGTTCAATTAATATTGTTATTCAAAGTTTTTTATTCCTTAAATGGAAAAGAACTAGTTAGCTCTTGATATTAAGTATGTTTTCTTCTGCTTAAATTTTCAAAAATTTTGCGTATTTCAATTTGAAATTCTTGAGCCTTTCAGATTTTCTGTAGATCATAACAAAAATTGCCAGCATTTTTATTGAATTCCATTCAAGTTTGTTCGATCTACAATTATTTCCGCTTTAATGTCTAATTGTAGTGGTTGTATTTCCAGATTCCTCTGGCTGGTGGCAAGGCAGAATGCAGAATCGAACGGGTCTCTTTCCTGGAAATTATGTTAGGGAATTATAAGATTTTCAAATATTTTTTTGGTTCAATTTCTTTCATCTTTTTCGATTGTTTCCGTTGATTTTTTTATTGTAAGAATTCATTCTTATGTAATCAAGTTGCTGTTGCCAAAAATTCTTAATTATTTCATCCTTAGGAGAAAATTTCTTTTTTTTCGTATAGTCAAGTTGTGGATAAGTATTGATGTCGGAGAAATGGCCGCATTTTTGAAGACGAAAATTGAAAAATTAGTTACAAATACTAAATATAATGGTGAATCTTTATCAAATTTCCATTCCAAGTTTTGTGTTCTTATAAAATAATGAAGATCTTTTAAGAATAGTTAAATTTAAAATAATAACAGTGTTGTTTAAACATAAACGATAAAAATTTCCTTATCTTTTGTTAAAACTTCTTTACATGTAATAATTATGTGTAGCATATAATATGATGCTACCACATAAATATATATCATCAGCTAGTTTGGTCCAACAATATTTATCTATGTAAGAAATTTTATAAAATCATTAATATTATGTTTAAAAGTTTTAAATCTTATTATTATGATCTATATATCATGGCACAAAATTCAATTACAATTTATGCTAACTTTTATGAAAAATTTGCATTGATTACTCATGTATAAAGGTACTTTTTTCAATAAAAATGAATATTATTTGATTCAAATATTTCAGCAATAAAATTCCATTCAATTATCTTCAAGAATGCCGCTGATTTTCGTCGATTCTTTCTTGTCTTCATATATCATTAGTTAAAATACAAACTTGTGATTTAGCTAGTTCTCGCTGAAATTTCCTTTAGAATAACTGAAGCACGTAATAAACCAGTTATTTTCAGCAAACCGAATGATTACAGGAATTATGGGATGAGATGTCTTTCACGCAGTGGTAACAGTGACTTAAATTTTTAATAAATATGATGTCTTGCTTGCTTTAATGAAGTTTAGATATTGAATATGTGCTTCAACCTGTTTGTGATTATGCAAAATAACAAATAGCATCGTGCAGGTGCGTACTTGACTTTTTATCATCTTATTTGATTTCGGCGCAAAAAAATAACATGAAAATTTTGAGCTACGCGAAGTTCTATTTAACGTATTTATAGCATAATTATTATAATGTACGATGATATTGTCAAATTTTTTCATTGAGGAAAAATAAGTCCGTGTAATTGATATAATTCAAAGAAATCGTCGATTATTTGGATGGTTTTTTAAATCGTTTTAAATGTATCGAATCTTTGCGACACGTCAGTTAGGAGGATTACATTTCATTATCATTTTGATTATCAAACAAATAATGACTTTTTATGTCGTTTCGATATCATCGAATTTACCTTTCATTCAGAAAGTGTGGCTATGATAATTTTATCGAAGCAATTATGGATTAATTATATATAATTTTACGAAGTAAATTAATTTCATATAATTTTAGTGTTAAATAAAATGATTGTTTAAATCAACTTTATATTATTCAGTGATATTGATGTAGGTTAATCGAATTTGTTTTGATATGATGTGTAATTATGATATTTAGTAAGAGAAGATAATTTCAAAACCGAATACTGTACAAAAAAATTATAAACTTACTAATTTTAAAAGCAACTATATCTTGGGGAGATGATGGGATTGTTTGGCATAATTTAGGTTTATCTGAAATCAAATATTAAATACAATTGATAATAAATCGCGATAAATGTCAAATAGATAAATATTTTATCGGTTCATGCATACTTCCAAATATTATGGAAGAAATAACTCAAAATGCTATTTCCAACTTAATTATTGTTTTATCTTTGATTAATAATCTTCAATCATATCTTATCATTAATAATTGAAGACATTTCTTTTGACCAATCATATTTTGATAGTTAGCGATGTTTCCTAGTTAGTTGATCTGCTACTATTATTGTAGAAAAACAAAATAACTTTTTTATGCTGTTGAAATAATTGCACCGTAAAAGTTTGCAGATCTATTTGGTTATTTAGTACTTTTCCCTACTTTGGCATTGTTTACTATATCAAATTTGATCAATTCAATGATCACTTGAAAGAAATTTGTTCTATTAATGGAATCATTTTTTCTTTATCCTTTCAATAAATTATTTATTTATAAGGTCATTAACTTAATAATACTCAATTAATAAGTAATAATTATCTTTTAATTTTCTCAAATTATTTAAAATATATTCTGTCGTAATTATTTTTAAGGTAATTATAGAATGTAATAAAAATATTAAAATATTCGTCTTGCCTTTTATCAGCTCTATTAGTTAAAATATTTTAAAATCAATATTGTTATCGAAATTTACAAGAAATTAATTTATTTTTTATTCGCCAATTTTGATATTTTATGGTTTGTTATAATTATATATAATTTAGAAGCCCTTATAAATATGAAGTGATCATGTGATTCAATGCGAAAGCGACAATTGAATTAATCTTGACTTTTGTAAATAAATTATCGTTTCTGTCATATAGGCTAGTGTCAACTGGATTTTATCTGTTCAGATAAAAGAGATGGGATATTTTTGTCAACAAATTGTTTACATTTAATTCATTCAATTAAATCTTTAATAAATTGGAATTGACTCATAATAATAATTAATTTGATTTTATTATATAAAATGAAACGTTGAAATCGTTCAATACAGTACTAAGTATATTTCATAAACAAATGCCTTCAACAAATTAAATTAAAGCCTATGCAATAAACATGTGTAACGTAATCAACTATGGAATAATTTGCAATACAATACAATTCAATATCATTATATCAATAAATGATTCAATATTATTATATCAACAATAGAAATAAAAAGTCCACTGACAAAAAAATCCATTTCATCAATTTTTTTAGAATAAAGTGCCGTTTTTAATCCTAAATTAAAATGATATTAAAATGCTGTAACATGAAACTCTTCCTTTTTCGCTTAAAATTCATTTACAATTTCTTTGTTAATACAATTTGTTCCTTCTTTTTTTATAGTTTTGATCAATTTTTAAGACAAAAATGATTAACTTAAACATTTAGAATTTCTCACTTATCTCTCATATGCATATATATATAATTTACATTTTTATGAATGATATAAATAATTCATACATTTATGATATTTTCGTTAGGAAAGGAATGGATCATTAAATGAGAAATTAATTAGATCAAAATTATTTGGAAAGAGTAAATATTTAAATATTTCGTGTATCACATTCTAAATTTATAGCTTTAATTCATAATGGATTCAAGATTTCTTATTTTTTTGCGTTTATTCTGGGCCACACAATATCAATCAATATTACTTCAACAGGTGCGATTTCAAAGTTTTGAATTTCTATTAAAATTTGTTTGAAAGTTTTGGGAGCATGTTTAAAGCAAGCATATATTTGATGCAATATACGTTGAAATTCTTAAAAGTAAATTTTACTGATTGATGCATTTATCATTTCACTTTTGGAAATATTTATTAAAATTTGAATGTTTGATGAAATAAACAAATATTCTCAAAAATGAGCAGGCCAATTCCGTCAATTTATGTATTTGCTACTTAAATCTCAAGATTTTTTTCTTCATAATTTTTGAAAAAATAATTTACCACTCAAATAGCATGCCGTATTTACGATTTAAATTTTGGAAAACAAAATTTAATGGAATATCAGAAATAGTTTGTTTTTCCAAAATTGAAATAACAAAAATATTTTGATTGATTTTTTTCTACATCAGTGGGTGTGGAAATTTTCCTAATTGATGCAGCTTTAGAAATTTTTATCAAAATTTGGAAAAAAATACGAATTTCAACGCACTGATAAGGTATAAAAATTTAATTAAAATTTTAGAAATATCGCATAATCAAATTTCTTAAGAATTGTTCAGAAAAGTTTTTGCCGTTGATACGGGCAAGAAAATTATTCGTAATTCATCTCTCAAATATTTATTACAGATGACGTTCGAATTTTTCGTTTATTAAAATTTCTTCGAAATTGAAATCACATCCACCAAATTTTATTATTTTAGTTATATTATAGGAGATAAAAATTGCCATTGGCTAATTAATTCGAATAAAATTAAACAAACAACATTGATTAATAACAACAATAAGTTATTATTTCCTTTAATATTTTATAGAACTGATGATGCGATGGTAGATAATGCAAGCTTTGTATTGAATCGTCGATCTAAAATATTGCATTATCGTGATGGTAAAATAAACCCTCCATTCTTAGAGGATTTTTTAAAATATAAATCTCAAGACCATAATATGGTATGTTATTTCGCTCTTAGTTCTTATTAAGTTTGATATAATTGGAAAAATGTCGTGTAGAAGGTGTCATATTTTGTTTTGAAAAAATTTTCCTATTTAAATTCAAATTCATAGCCAGATGAATCTGAGTGGATTCTAATTTTGTGAACCAAGGAGAACCATGCTGTTTAAATATATTAATATATTTGGTGATTTAGTGAAAGACTGAAACTTCAGAATACTTCAGAATAAAACTTCAGAGTAAAATTGATTGTCAGTGGTCAGAAAGAATAATTTTTCTGTTTGGCGAAGAAAATCCGATTAACATAGTCAACATCTCTTCCATTGTCGATATGGTTACGTCGTATAAAAGTCACCTAAAATTATTGGCTGAAACAATATTTAGTTCGAAAATTTTGATGGATTCTTGGATAGGATTTTTTTTAATGAGCTTACGAATGACATAAATTGAACTAAATAGTTCTTATTATTCGATTTCAGATTCTAACTTTGCTCCCATTGAAATAAAAGGAAATCCAATGAATGGAATAATTTTCCGTCGCTATGCATCTCATGTTTTTTGATGGTCCAGCAATATGCAAATAATATCCTGTAATTATCTCTTGCATTTATAAGCATAAATTCAAATAAAATTATAATAGTTGAGCTGCTAAAGTGTAAGATATTGAACTTCTAATTATTTTGACACTAAGATTGAAAGTCAATCCATTCCAAAATTTTACATTACGTAGCTTTTTTTTGATTTAAATTGTAGTTCTTTTTTTTTAACTTGAGTTTCATCATCAAATCTTATCATAATTAAGTGACAATGAATTTTCTGATTCCAATGTGCTCAAAAAAGGAAGCAGAAGCAATAGAAACAAAAACGATGTACTCATTCATCTCAAACTGATTTTAAATTTTACGAATGTTTGAGTTATTGTCATAATTATCTTTAATTCGCAATCTAATTTTCAGACGCAACCAAAGAAAACATCATGGTTATTACACAGATATTAATGCAAGTTTATTAGAACTTAAATGATAAGAATATGATAATATTTTGAAACATCATGATAGATGAAATTGAATTCCATCAGGGATTTTATTATAAGAAATTTGTATGAGATTGGAAAAATAAAATTTCCATAAGTTAATGAGATAATCGTGAATTTTAGAAAGAAACGAATCTGATTATTATGATTGTTAATCACAACATAGCTGGCAGAAAAAGAATTAAGAATGATATGTCTGAGATAGTCAAGATGCTCAGAAAGGAGATGAATATTACCGCACCAATTTGCATTGTTGCGCAGTCGGATATTCGAAATGCGAAGTAATCATACTTGGTGATTTTTAGTTCTGAGAAGAATTTTAAATTGAAAAACAATAGGAAGAGATAGCAAGTGCATTTTTAATAACATTAATATTCATCGATAGATTTTAGATATAAATTTAATCAATTCAACGGATATCTCAAATTAGATATCCTTCTTAATGATCTTAAAATAGAATAATTACTATAAAAACAATGAATAATATAATTCTCCTATAACAAATATTTCAGCTCAAAACTAGTTCCGGAGTTTCTAAATTATATCACTATAAACGCCCTAGAGTTACTGTTTCACGGTCCCGACACACGAGCATCAACTCTTGTCATAGATACCAAAAATGAATTAATACTGGAAAGAAAATTTAAAACCTGGAAGGTTTGATGTTTCATTCAGTCCCATTAATTCTTTTGTTTATTTCAGTTTGATTGAATTACGCATAGAATCATTAATGTTATGAAGTTATTTTCATAGTAAAATTATTTTGAAATGCTAATAAATTCGTTAAATTTTTAAATAGCATTTTTGACTTGACTTCACAAGTTGCTATTACTCGCTGAAAGTATGCTAATTTCTTAAAATTATCTCTCTTATGCAGGAAAATTTGGATTTCCTCGACAGTCATCAGATAATAGCTCTCCATTTTACGATGATTAATGGTAGTGAGCCAAAAATAGTGAAAAATATTCAGGTAAGTTATAGCAAGATATTGATATTAATTTCTATACAGATATGATCATAAACTGAGGAAAATATCATTATATAAATAAAGATGATAGACGATTTTGCCAGCAATGTTTTATTTCTGATCCAGTGTAAATATGATGATGATTCAATAAGACTACTATTATACGCTTCGGTGATGTAACATTTAATAATAATAAATAATAATAACAATAATAGTAATAAATGACAATAATTAGCAAAATGATTAATAATAATACTTAGTAATGATAGTAATTAACATTAATAATTAATAATAATAACAATAATAATACTTGCATGTATTATTATACTAAATGATTGCAAATATTTAATCAATTATTGATCGATAGTTGATGTTATAATTGTAATTGATTTGAAAATATAAATGAGAAGCAAAGGAAATATTGCAAATTAATTCATAAATTTTCTTTTAAATTCATGCAATATTTCGAAGAATATGAAAAAAAAACAAAAAGTTTTTTGTACAAATAATAAAATGATTATCAAATTTAAATACATATTCAAAATATTTCACATATGAAATTTAAAATATCATACTGTAATGATATTGTTATTACCTAAATTACATTGTATTCTAAAAGTTAGTTATTAGCTTTATCTACTTGAATGTAACTATTCAATTTTCTACAATTTTCCATTCATACTAATTATTCTTTCAGTGATACATTACGTTTGCATGGTGAATCATCCATAGTTGGAGTAGATTACCAAGATAACAACATGGAATCTAATTTCAAGAATGGTCCCGTATATGTAATTGTTGGAATTCGCAAATTTGGCTGCTAATATTTGAGTAAGGAATATTCTTTCCATAATTCGGAATATTTATCCGTTGATCTAGAACATTCTTACAATAATTCAGAATATGCTTATGATGAAAATAATGTTGATTTAATTGTATATTGGTAATTTCATCATTTTTTGTTGCTTTTTGATAAAATAAATAATGCTCTCCAATTATCCTTGTCTATATCGTAATGCATAAATATATATTAGCACTGATAAATATCTGATAAAATAAAGAACGTCAAAAATTGCTGAAACATCAAGTGAAAACAGCAATTTTCTGATGGAGTTATCTGACTTTCTTAGATATTGTTTAAAATTTTTATCAAGAAATTAAGTTGATAATCCCACATATTCACAGGAGTAAATTGTCATCATTATTGCCAATTCAGCTAAAGCTAGCCGATGTTACGGTTTAATTCTTTTGGCATAAGGATTGGAGACATTGATTTAAAATTTACATTAACAGTTTAAAATGAAATTTTTAATTTCAATTTCAAATTTTCGTTAGATAGCCATTATAATTAAATGACAAAGAATTTGATATGTTGAGTATATTAAAAAAGAAAAGGAATAAAGAGGCGATAATAAAAACAATCTAATTAAATTTATTTTTACTCCAAAAAAATTGATTCAATATTTTATTGAATGAATGAATGATAAGTACACACTAGCTATCGTTATATTTTCTTCTTTATTTTTAATCAAAATTTTCATAACTGAAATCATAGATTTGTATAACACCTTAAGCATAGAAGGATAAATTTAATAGAATTTATTAAGATACGATATGCTGAAAAGTCAGATTTTACACTAAAATAAATAAATTCTATTAGGTATTTTATTAAAGAAGCTATCCATCAAATTGGAATGAAATTTCTGAAATCTTATTATGAATTTCAAAATGAAACGAAATTAATCATGTTAATCGTGATTACTAGAGATTATCAATTTAATCAAGCTAAAGTTGAAAATAGGGTACTTAAGACAATCGACATACTTAGAGAGAATGATTAGTGGATCAATTTGCTTTCTTGTTCAATTGGACGAAACATCTTGTTAACTCCTAACTTCTATAAGAAGTTCTACGTTGCAATATCATTTGCATTCACACAATTATTGCATAATAATATCATGCGAAATATTTCGCAATGACTGCGATTCAATGCGAAAGGGATGATTGGGAGAACTTACTAAATTGATTTTGATTTATTTGAATAAATCATCATTTTGATCGTTGAGTGGATCATTTTGAATTTAGGCTTATTTGTTATGCTTGTTACTGATCATTTAAAAATTGCCTATCAAAAAAAAGTATACAATAGGTTGGGGTCATGAAAAATTGATAATTCATTGATAGCATGTAATGAATTGATTGATAAAAAATAGCAGAAAATTTCTGTCAATATATTTGTTACATATCCAATAGAATAATAATTGATTCGATGCAATCATAGTGAATAAATTAAATGTTTGTATCGTCAAACATATTGTTAGATAAATTTTTGCTTCTTCTTTCGTTATAGTTTTTATTTTTATTTTGAAATGAAATGAAATGCGAGGAAAAAATTTGCATTTTATCTTTCAATTTATATTTCGTAATAAATCGAATGTAAAAATAAACTTAAGTTTAAATATTATATATTGCGCCTTTTCTAATTAGAAAAGAGAGAATATTTACCATAACAAATATAATAGCTATTGCATGTTTTTCTTCTATAAAATATGGATAAAAAATCGATTGAAGTTACTATCTATTCATCCAGAATCGGATGGAAGAGATACGAAAGATAAATTTCTCATTCTGAAATATTCCAAATAAGGATAAATTATTAACTAGAAGGAAAGATTTCCATTTTTTACTGAGCATTTCATTATCGATAAAAATGATATTACAATCGCTATGAAATAATTCGTAAAAACGACATGGAAATGCAATAAAAACAAAATGAATTAAAACAACCTATTTATGTGTAAGAAGCAAATATCAGTAATTGAAATTTAAAAGTAAATAAACCGAAGCTTTCATTCCTCTCTTTCTTTATCGTTCTGATAAAAGTGTCAAACAATTCAAATAATTTTTTTATTGCAATTGATTTTATTTTAAGATTATATAATCATATGTTGGACAGCTTTCAATAATTATCATGTCAGAGGAAATTATTACCGATGATTATCAGCGAAATATTTAAAATGATATATCATGAGTAATTTCTAGTTTTATTTCATGTAAAAATTGCTGAACTGATATGAATGTGACTCTCATGAATAGTAGGGAATAATTTATCAATCACTACATATTTTCGATGAATTTTCTACACTTCCAAAGCAAATGAAACCGTTTAGTCAAACTTTAACAATAGCACTTAATCATCGAAAATATGTAGTATTTGTTGCACAGAATGACTTAAGTATCAAGATTGTTAGATATCCTATTAACGAATATATTTTATTCATTTTCTCTCTTTTATAGCTTTTCTTTTTAAGAAAAGTGAAATGTAAAAGAATCTTCAAATTTTACCGGGAAGATGATAGATGAAAAGTTCCAGGGAATCAAACTTCAACCAAAATTATTGGATTTTATAAAGAATATTCGTCTGTTCAAAAGTATATTATTTCATTGTTTGCATATATTTAGCAATTCTTCTTGTTAATATCTGCATGTTTCTGATTGAAATATGCTTAATTGGAAATGAAGTTTTAATTTCAGCATGAATCACGGAGATTTCTGCAAAATTTAAAAGGTTTTCAGATTAATTCGATTAAGAGAGAAACTATTAGGATTACGCATAATTCTAATAGATAGATAAATGATTGAATAGTATACTTTTGGAGATTGTCGTCTTCCAAGAATTATAAATTTTCGAAAATGATAAGATTTTATACAATGTTCTTTATCAATTAACCTACCATCAGAAACATTGTGGTAAAGCAAAGCAATGGACAATAATATTTTCGTCTTCAATCTTCAATTATTATAAAGATAAATCTGATTTCCACAGTAATATTCCATCCTTAGAAGGATTTCAATAATTTTTAATAAAATCGGAGTTGAATAAAATCAATTTTTTCTATTTACACTGGCTGACTGTGTCCTCACTTCGGGATAAATAATTTAATACAGAAGAGAAGTTAAACAGAGGCGGAGAAAAAAATTAGAGAAATAATGATCAACTCAATTTCATAGTACAATTGTTTACAATGATTAGAATTGCAAACCACTAATACATTCAGATGTATTGATGTGTTTCAGGTAAAAAAAATGTGTGATGCTATGAAATGAAGTTGAAGAATAATATAAGACGAACTGCTCGAAGGTACATATTACAAATTAATTTTTAATTTCTAAAATATATTAATAATTTAAAATATATACAAACTCAAATGATTATGGTACAAAAAGATGTGAACTGGAAAATGACGAATATTGAAAATATATATTTCAATACATATCGTTAATTCGTTAGTTCGTCTTTATTTTAACAGTTAATGCATCATACTGCTAACTGACTTGGAAACGATAAAAATGAATTATTCAATTTATTTCGGCTAAAAATAATTGATTAAATACATAGTTATAAATTAATTTCGATATTATCGAAAAATTATCTTCCAAATGGCTTTAAATAATATTAATTATATAACATAATATCCTGAGTGATTCTGATGAAATGGCCAGTGACTGAAATACTGAGTCATAAAGTTCGATAAAAGAAGATATTTAAGTGAACAGAGATTGTAAATTTTCAGCATGAATTTCAAATTTTTGCAAATTGATTCACATAAAAAAATATTTCTTTAAAATGTTTTCACACTTTATGTTAACTTTGGGATTTGAATGCTTTTATTTGTAGATGAAAACTTTCTGTTAAATTGGCATTTGAATTGTAAAAGCAAACTTTCCAGTCAAAACAGCAAAGAAATTGATAACAACAGAGATATAAGAATACATTTAAAAATTTAAGATTTCGATGCTTAATATGATGGAAATAATTACTTCTTCCAACCAAATATACAAGAAAACAAATTACTATGACTATTTATAGCTGATATCATCTTTCGGATGCAACAATTAATTATAAGGAAAGATATGAAAAGATAAGGACTGCCGCCAGACAACTTCATAAACACACATAACTTTCAAAATCCATGATTTCTGATAAGTAAAATCGAAAAACATATTAATTTTAATAAAATGGAGATTATAACTTCAGGATAGCGCTGCAACAATTAATAAACTAGTATTTAAATATCTAATGAAGAATTAGCCATTGTTAAGAGTGATATCTGCAGAATTATCTGAAAGTGTAAAGTTAACTTCTCTTGCCTATTTTAGCATCTAAATTGGCAATCGTATACATACTGTACGTTGAATCACTTGTCACTTCTTTTGAAATGGTCATAAAATCAGGTAATAACGGTTCATTGGTATCACCGATCGGAGCCGTCGTGTACGTTTCCAGTAACATTAACGGTTTCCCTTTACATGATGGCGGTAATGGTGAAGTATACGTGTCCAAATGATAGTACTATAAATTGTGTGAGAATAATTTAATTGCAAGTTTATTGAAGATAAAGCATTGTTTAGAGAATACTTCTCTTCAGTTTCTGCAACGTTCTTTTTATTTTTCATTAAGTATAGCTTTTGAACTTTAGAAGGATTATAACTGGCATTCATTGAAGGCATTTAGATTTCTAAGGAAGCTCAACTTACCAAAATTTAATTCAGCCAACGGTGAGCCTCTCATAGTGACCTTCTGCCAGTCACAACATGGTACTATACCATATACAGATCATTTAGTGCTTAATTTGAGAAAAATGTAAAATTTAAATAAAACATAAACATGCCTGTTTGCCATACATAAAACACCTCCGTTCTTTATTGATTGGTGCTCTCGAACGATCTTCCATTTGAATATAACTCATATATTCTCGATAGTTCAATTGCATGCGAGTTTCTACTGGTTCTGGACCATCATAGTGCCGAGTTGTTATGGCATATGTCGTACGGCCACGTTGACTTCGTGAGCGTAATCGAACCTTTAATATAATTTACCAGTGATTCATCTACTTTAAAAAGAAAAAACATAAATAAAACCACAATTAATACATGATGAATAAGATCTCATCGAACAAATAATGAATTATTTTTGTTCTTTTCGAATTTTTAAAGGAGCTGTAGTGAAAAATTTTCCCTCTTTTGTGCTGCAACAAGGTACACAGAGCTGCAAAGTCTTTATTTTCACTTAAAGTTCCAATTGTTGCCAAAGACAAAATCCAAATACTCCAATCTCAAACTTGGATGATTAAACCTTAATACGATTTCAATGATATTAGTAAAACAAGTTCAGTGACGATAACACAACTCAAGAAAAAGGAGAATTGGAAAGGATACCCAATTTGCGATGGATCCAACCGACCTCATCGAAGTACTTGCTATCAAATGATTTGCTATTTTGGACCTCTTCTTTCGTAAGCAATAGATCCTGGTATGGTTGTGAGCATAAGGAATAGGGCCTTTGCTAGCTTGTGGGAAATATAGCTCAAAAACAAAGGCAGAGAATTTTAACTTACATATTTCATTATACAGTAAATACACATGTGCAATATATATCCATTCACGTGAAATCCAACACAAAGGAATCATTGCCTTCTCTGATTTTCTAGTGCCATTTGCGATTTTAGCAACACTCATATTTTTTTATCATAGAAACCTTTCGAAATTTATTCGCGACAGGAGTATTAGGACTGACATCTTTGGAAATAGATGCAAAAATGTTACCAATTTAAAAGATCGGAGAAACTCGCATGTTCCTTCTAGATCATCATCAATCTTTAATATATTGAAAAAGAGAGGGAGGGAGAGAAAAAGACAGCATACAATAAGACTAAATCAGGCCACAATAAAATTATTCGCGAAACTTGAATAATTTCCCTAGTCTTTTATATCTGCCCTCACCCCATGAAAAAAATAAGCTGAACCTGAACATTTTGATCTTCGGTGCAAAGGTAATTATGCCGCACAAGGAATACTTCACAACGTGGCATACGCTTTTCATCAAACGATGTAACAAGCCATTTTCGTTTTCTGCGAAATGTTAGCATCAATTATTTGCATTAAATGTGATGATAACTATCACACTTATGAAATTATCATTCTAATTCTTACCTCTCTTTTTTGATATGAATAAAACGCCTGTAGCTTCCTCTTTTTTTTCGTATTATTGTATTAATAGAATAAATACTAAGATTTTCTGATTTAGGATAACAGAAACAGATTATATTATCATATATATATTCTCATTTTTTAAAACAAGTGTGGAATTAATCAATTAATTATTTTATTTAATCTAATCTGCGTAAAATTTTTTTCAGTAATTTAAAAATCTATCTAAAACAAACTTCAGTCATTTAAATCACAAAAAAACGTAAAAATTACTTGCTGTTGAAGGCCAATCGATCTTGAGTAGGAAGACCCATTCGATTGCATAAGGTAGCGATTAATTTGAGTATTTTATCGTCAAATGATTTGCAACCAACGTTCTCAATTACATCAACGCGTGGATGCCCAAGCCAGGCCTATACAAAAATGTCATTGAAATGGACTTACTTTGATTTGCAATATTAATTTTATAAATTAAGATAATGCTGATTTAATTTAAGCATAATATAAAGAGCTATACTGATCTATTGTCTTTAAAATATCCCTCAAATTTCGCCAAATGAAATGTGCAACAAATATACATGGCTATGCAATGTGATACGGTTCCTTTAGTCGGCTCCTGCTATAGTTAAAATCAAAATTATAATGAGGAAAGAGAAATCTAAAGGCAAAAGCTTCCGCATGAGCTACATAGTATACTTAAACGATTAAAACAAATGAAGCTTATCTATAAAAGTTTCAAGAATTGCTTTTGAGTCTTGAAAAATTTTCAAAAATCAAACAATATTGAAAATAATAAATATTCTGAAATTAAATCTGAAAAAAAAATTATTACATCAAGAGTAAGTCGATCTTGTTCGATGGCTTCCTCAACCGTTTCACTTCTTACATTACTATTCGCCAAAGTATAGTATTCTTCTGCACCATCTGCTGCTGTGGTCATATGCAAAATCTACAAATAAGTGTTTCTAGTAGTTGAAATCAAAAAGAAAAAAGTGCAATAATGTGAACAAAATATCATCATTTAAAGCACTAGATAATTTAAATGATATAACTTGGCAGACAATATCTCGATCATCTACTGATTTTTAAGAATTTGAGTTTCAGAATTTATTATTCAAATCCTACCGTTTGCTGAAATTAATAAGCGAAATCTATAAGTAGCAACGTTCCATCAGCATGAACAAATTATCTTATGGCAACGAATCTATGATAGGAAAAAGGATGCCATGACATGATATGTAACAGCAGTGACAATGTTAAAAGCAAAAATACTTCAGAAATGAAGAATGAACAAAACGTTTGAATATCACTTCTTCTGGAGATGCTAAATTATATTTTGAATAACTACATGTTCGTCTTTATCTTCCAAAAAGAAAGTCATGTAATCTTTTAAAAATCTTCTAAAAATAAATTATTAATAAAAAAGAGAACTTACCTGGTCATATCTATCTTCTCGTAGACTGAATTGATCTACATTAATTTCCTTTAATATTTGGGCCCAGGATTTCTTGTCGAGATATGCTGCTGGATCCATAGCTCCACGATCGCATATGATCAAGATACGTTCAGCAGTTGATGCATTGGCTTGATTAAAGAAAACCTGCCAATTTTTTCAACCACCACTATAGAAATTATTTAGAAAAAACAATCAGTATAATAACTACTATTTCGCACTATTTGTCTTTTTTTATATAGGAGAAATTCAAAACACTATACCAAATATATTAGTGTACTAAATTTTATTTTCATTACTGTTTTTTTTTGAATGATTTATAGATATTTCAATTGTTCGTAAGTTCAGTTACACATCACCGTATTCTTACTGTGTTTAATGAAAAATAGCTACCTATAATATGAAATGTCAGATTTTATTGTACTTTCCAATACTTGTAGCGCGTATATGTTTCAGTGTTTGTGTAACAAATTACTGAGGGAGGTAATGGAAATTCAATTCTTTTAAAACCCAATTAATCGATATACATTAGTAAATCAACATTAACTTGCTAATACACGATAAATTAATCTTTCAGTGAAAAAAATAAATTTTTACCGTTTCAATTCTTAGCAAAGTTAGTAACAAGTCTTTCTGAAATTTATAGACTTGTTCCTGTGTCAACTCGGCAAATTTCACGCCACCACCAAGTAATATATTGGCTGTTTCCGGTACGGTATATACTTTCCATCCAATCTCTTCAAAAATGTTCGAAGGCGATCCTAAATACCATAGCATAATAGAAATTAAAAATCAATTATCAGGACATGTTAATGATGGAAAAATAAATTGCCAATGAGAAATATATATTTCCACTCACAAAGTATTCTGTCTCAGAAGGGTGAAGAGTAGGATAAAAAGGAACAAATAGCCAAGAAATCGGAATAAAGCTCACTCGCAATTTTTACGAGAATTATTTCCTCTAAAGAATAAGTATAATTACTGGTAACCAGAACCGTACAAAATCCATTTTCCAAAACACGTTTTCAAACAATTTAATTAGTAAACTTTAATTTATTTGTTTAGATTTAACTCTCAAAAAGAAAATTTTTTTTTGGATTTAGTTAAATTGTATGCTTTCAAACTATCAAACAAGTCTCAAAAGAAAATTTGTGATATTTTAATTTTGTACTTTTCAAATGATAAAAATAATTGTGAAATAAAAATCAAATTTCTCACTTGTCCAGTGGTTTTTCCACCGCATGGACCGCCTGTGAGGACGATTTTATAAATACGACGTTTGGTAACAATTTGGTCTGGTTCAACCATTGGAAATATTGATAATGCGCTTGAGTTATAACAGTGTTGTATGAGAATGGATAGCAGCAAATATCAAATAAATTTCAATTTAACCATCGATGATAACCAGCTATAACAAAATTAATTCGATATTGATGTGCCAAAATTAATGATATAATATTTTCATAGCAATGAATAAAAATTAAATGGAACTGATAAATTCAACAGTTGGTACTACTATATATTTATCAGTCACGCATCCTATGCATGCCATTATTATTAAAAGATTGCAATCTGACCGCAGTTATCATATAAATAATAATCACTATAAAATATGATATTAGAAGTCTCACAAAAGTTATGGTATTTGATATCAGCGTAATCTATGGAAACCTTTTCATCGTTCCGACAAAATATGAAGGCAACAATTGTAACCATAAGAAATGCTATGGCAAACAAAATCAAAATCACAAAACAAAAAGACAACCCGCTCATGCCTTCATCATCTTCTTCTCTTCCGTATGTACGAACTTTATATGTACCTTAAATTTACGGTAGATGCCGCCGAAATAATGGCGTCATTTCGTGCAAGTTCAAAGATCAGAATGTTATATGCAAAGATTTTTTGAAAATATGAGAAAGGGAAAATTTTCATGTTTTTATTACATTTCCTTAGATTGAAATGTAAAATTCAATTTAGAAATATGTTTTCTGTGTAATTTTTTTAAATTAAAAGAATTAAATACTAATTGATTTTAATTAAATTTCAAATTTAAATGAAATTGTATTTTTGAAATATTTGGAAAAAACAGATTGTTTTTTTCTAAATTTTATAAATTATTTTCTCAATTAATATCAATATTCCTCAATGAACATTGTATTTTGGCCAATTATTGTGTAATGTAATAAATGATTCTTTCTCTTTCGAAATACATTTTTAATGCCATCTATTAAACTAATCAATTCAGAACATTCCTTCGACAATCAAATTTTTCATTAAATTTGTATTGATTGGAAAAATGAATGGATAAGTTATCAAAGTCTCATATAATTATGACCATGAAATATTACATGGATAAATCTGATAATAATCGGAAATGGAAAATTAATTCATTAAAACACGAAAATAGTCAGAAGTTGAAAACATTTAGAGTGATAAATAGCAAATAAGATATGTAAATTAGTTAGAAAAATTATCCATTCCGCTTTGTATGTTAATTTTCCTCCTTCATTTATTCTTTTCAGGCTTCCTACCTAATATTTCTTGGGAGTAAATTTTAGAAAAAAAAAAAAAATTATATCTAATCAAGCATACTAATTAGTTGAAAGGATTTCCCACCGTAATAATTATATATGATAATATCATCGTCTGTCTGAATAAATCCAAATTCGAGTATTCCTGAATTTCAGATTTGATTTATCATTTCAATTTCTTTTTATAATGTCTTATCAATGATGAATAATTTAATAATATTATAAGTGAATAGATAATGGAATAATTTTTTCTTTTTCCTTGCAAAATATCATACAATAATTTTGCAAAATAACAGATGAAATATTGTAGGATTAATTTTCAAAATTTATATTGCCATTTTTGCAAAAATGTTTTATAAGAAAAAAATTCAAAGATGTTATTGAAAAGAATAATCTTTGCTTTCATAATTGTTTACATTTAAAAGATAACATTTAAAAGAGCTCTAATAATTATTTGCTTTTTGATCAATCATTTTACTAACAAAAATTTTTCATTTTCTTTTCATATTTCTTTTTTTTTTTATTTCTTATCAAAAAATTTGCTATCAATATTTAATGATGCAAAATTTTTCTTTTCATATATTTTGCAGATTTTTTCCTTTTTGAATATTCTTTTAATTTAAATCTTTGTAATATTTAAATTCAAATTATCGTATACTAATTAATTGCTGAAAATGAATGCTTTTTTTTCCCTAGCATAGTTATAGTTACTAAAGTTACATGATTATTATTGATTTTATATGATCATCACAGTTATATAATCCAGCACTGTTGATTGATCACGATTATATGATCAACTAATTTCTTTTTTGGTCATAATGGAAAAAACAAAAAACGAAGAAAAAGTAATGTCGAAAAAAGTTCTTGTTATAAATATAATTTCGAATAATAATTTTTAATTAAATATAACTATTAAAATAATTTTTATCACTGAGATGAAATTTTACCAAACGAATCAAAATTTTAAAATAAATGAAAATTATAAAGATAAATACTTATATGATAACTCGATGAATGATCGATAAATGTAATAAAAATATATATACATATGTGATCAAAGTAATATGAAATTACCAGTCAAAAATAATATTGTATTTAAAAAATGAAAAATGTTGGAAGGAAAAGTATTTTCAATATAAAATTAATCTAAGAAATATGTTACCATGGTAATTATCTCGCCTACGCCAATATATTTGAATAACAATATTGATAAACATAAAATTATTTGATGTATTACATTTTTAACATAAACAAAATTTGAGAAATATTTCTGAAAATTTGATATTTACAAATGCACATTTTTTTTTGCTATGCTATAATATAATTATATCATATCAATGATGCTATATGATATAATACTTTAATAAATTAGATATTTTTAGAAATTAAAATTAATCGTTAAGCTTATTATCATAATATAATTATAATTAATAAAATTTTGTGTCATATCATTTTTCATAAATAACAAATTAGTATATGATCTATGGTTTAATAATTTGTTAGAAAATTTCCAAAAACAACAATAAGTTATATCTCATTGTTTAATCATTCAATAACAAATATCATTGTGTTCAGGTATCACTGATAATGTATAAATACCTACATATCATTACTGATCATAGAGATGCTTATAAAATATATCACAATTAAATTGGGATATTCAAATGTAAATTATAATAAATGTTATAATTAAAAGAATATGATAGAGAAGTAATTTCCCAAATGTAACTAATCAAAAAAAAAGATAAGTTTGACTAGAAGACAATATAATGAAATGTTGAAATTAAAGATGAATCGAATAGATTGAAAGATAATCAATATTCATGATATTAAAGATAAAATGAAGATGAAGTAAACAAATTTTAAATTGATCGAAATGAAAAAAATGATTTCTATTAAATAAGCGGTTAACCATTCCACTATCATATCAATCACAATGTCGATATATTTAATTAATAGATTTAATTTAGTTTTATTAGTAATTATAGCTGAATTATTTCCAGTAATCTGAATAGAAAATGTGCTGGAAAATGATTCGTTTTAATAATTGAAACTGATTAATCTGTTTGGAGATAAAATAGATTACTTGTTTATCAAAGTGCAGCTAAAAAGAAAAAGAAAATTCCAAACAGGCTTAATTAATTTGAAGCAGGTTTAATTAATTATAGTTTGAACGAAATAAAATTTTAACCAAAGCATGCTGTAAAGAAAAGAAATAAATTTAAAGTCATTAGATGAAATGGATAAATGGAACTGAATCGAAATGAAATAATATATAAAATAATATAAGCTAAAATTATTTCTTCATATATTAATTAACATCTCATGCAAACAAATGTAATCAGATATAATCGGTAAGAAGAATGAATAAATAAATGAAAAAATAAAATGAAAAAACTAACTGAAAGGAGGGAAAGATGATGAATCAATTTCATTTTGAATTTTTGTTTTTATTTTTAGCTAAAACTGCTGTTCAATCCTTCTTCTTCCTTAAATTTCGAAATATATTTATGAAAAGAATAAAATAAAAAAATCACAAAAAGAATCATTTGCTTTTGCAATGTTTTCGTGATTCTTAAAACATTTGGAAAAAACCAAAAAAATTCAGAAAATATTTGGAAACTCTTTTACGGTATCTAACTTATTTTTCAAGCAAACTCATTTCATGATTTTTCATTTCTAATATATATGCTATATCATATCAATACAGTATCAGATCAATGTTAAATTTTCATTGCAGTATTATCAAATAATTGATTGAATCATTGATTGAAATTATTCATCAGTTAGTATGATATGATTAATTATATTAATTCCAAATAATTACGTTATGATGAGAAATATTTCCATTCATAAATCATGGCCGAATATCTCTTCATTATTTATCGAACTATAATCTTACATGCAATTCGCAATATGATTGACGACTATCTAAACTTCGAGAGTAATTCATTTCAGGATTATCATTAAACCTTCTTCCCAATAAAATATCGATATTTCATTGTCTTTTGATATCTTAGCAACAATGTCGATTATAATCTAATCAGAATAAATAGCTTATGGATAAATTTGTTACAATTTGAAAAAATTATGAATCCAATTTCCTTTTTTTTCAGAAAAACAGATTTTGTCTCAAAAATATGCGCTGCTGGACCAAAAGATAATGAATTCCACGCCTGAAATAAATGCTTATCAATACAATTTCGATTAGTTTAAGGCTTCAATTTGATTATAATTAGTTCAACATGAACAGGTAATGAAAAAATTTTCCGGTGAATCTCACAATTCTAAAATAAGACCTCTTACGCTTGCTGTTTGGTAGTTTATTATATTTAAAATCCATGATAGGACGACAGAACTAGTCGATTTCAATGCCACTAATACTTATTCTTAAGAAGCTTTATGATTAGTTTTTGAAATATTATCATGCCGAAATGACCATTTATCAGTACTACGAATTCTGCTTATAATCGAATTATTCAACAAAATAACAAAAGCAGTAATCCATATGTTTACTCGTCATATTGCAGAAAATGTTCATCTAAAACACACTTATAGTAGTGCACTTCATCAAAGAATGCAAAATGGTAATATTTATTCATCAGATCTTAAGAAATAATCAAGAACCATATAATCCATAGCATATATCACAGCAAATAAAATAACTGAAGAGTGAAGAGTAAAGCTCATTAAAGGAGTTAAAAATATCACAAAACTACAGCATAGTCTTAGAACGGAAGGCATATACAATCTATTATGATATCGTTGCATATTTATGTATATATTTTATTGCTTGCTAAATTCAAGATAAAAATCATCCATTCCTTCTCAAAAAGTAATAGGAGAGAGTTTGCAGATTGTTTGGAATATTTCATTTCTTTTTATCGCATAATTTAATGCGTTTCAAATTTTATATTACCTACTTGAGGCATAGGTGGTGGACCCATGGTAACACCTTGATGTACATTCATGTTACTTACTTGAAGACCACTATGAGAATGTGACTGCATCATGGTGGTACCTGACGATTGTGGACCTGGATTTGGACGCGGAATTTTTTTGAAGAATAGCAACAAGTTGTTCTTTTTCGTCAAATGTTTTCCATATGCTATATAAATTTATGATGATTTTTGAATTTCCAGTATCTAAAATAAAATCTAAAATTATATTCTGTTCACGTAGATTAATGTTTCAATGAAATCGAAACAATACTTCATTTTATACTTATAAGATTTCTTATCAACTCTTAAGTAAAAAATAATGGAAATTCAGGGAGATTTCCGCTTCACTAAATAGCGTACAAGTTTCTGGTAATGTAAAATGTTCGTGCTAAAGCCGATAAATACAAACGCATCTTTCACTAAATAATTGTTACCTCCTCTTCTCGGCATCGAGAACCAACCAAAACGGTGGATTTATAAGATCACTCTCCCAACCAAAAATTTGATTGTAAAGTTAACCTAAATATAGAAAACCAACGTCTCTAAACGAAAAATACAGAATGAGCTTTTACCTTTTCAAAATCCACTGCAAGCTCGGCAAACCAATTTTTCAGTTCTCTATCTCTATTTGTCCAAACTGATGCTATTAAAATGCATGCTAAAAATAATCAAAGATTAATTTGTACATCAAGTTCACTTAGAATTGCTATAAACCTTCTCTGTTTCTTCTACTTCTACTTCCTTTTTGATAACAGCTCACTGTCTTCAAAACATCTATAAAATGATAAAACAGTTACCGATTCACATTAAGATGTGTGAATTCATATTCTTATTGCAATTTAATCAAAATGTATTGCATTATCTCGATCCATAAAAATTTTCTGAATAAAAGAGATAAAACATACCAATTGCAATCTGATGAGGAGGATACATTAATGAAAGATCCGTCCTTGTGCAATCATTACAGATTTTCCAAGCATATGATGATATTGCATCGAGATCTTTATGCTCCCTTCCCATTTCAGCTATTAGTTGATTCAGTGGCCTATAAATGATATTTTCAATATTCCAAAATCCATCATAATTTTAACATTGAAATATCTCTAAAGTTTGCAACTATTCTTATAATCAAATTCCCTTAATGAAAAAAAATCCGGAAAAGATACAACAATCTAAATTCTCAAAAAAGCATCTCAAAATTTATTCGCTTTATCTCTAAGTTGCACCCTGACTTCTTCATTCCGTCTAAAATAATTGCATAATTTGATTATTTATGCATTTATATGGAAAACTTCATCGGTGATAATTTCTATTATGTTTGTCGCAATATTACAGAAATACAAGTAAAAACAAACCTGTATGGATGATAAACAATTAGACAACAATCTAAAATTTCTAAAAGAAAAAATTCTGCTTCCTGGATATGCTGTACTCGTATCATCAAATCTTGTTGTATGAAAGGCCATCGTTTTACTGCAATTGCAAAATTTCATGAAAACAAAACAAAACAACAAATTAAAGTTTCAGTGGGTAGAAATAAAGTGCGAGAACGATCATTCTATTGATACGTCCATCGTTTTATTATTTCATTCACTGTTTTAGATAATAAGAAGATTCGTTTCAGTTTATAAAAAAATATTGAAGAATAAGTCAATATAAACTAAAATAGCAACTTGAATCTTATAATTTTTACTAAAGAATGATCAAAAATAATACTGGAAAAAGAAAATTAAGGGAAAAATTTACACAAAAAAGTTGTTTACAGTTATTTTCAGTGCAAACTCGTTTGCCTCTGAATGAAAATTATTCCATTCTAGAATTAAGTTATAATTACCTCCGAAATTATGTGATATTCCATTAATTCACCTAGCCACTATGCATCATAAATAAAATTAAAACTGCCTTCGACAAAATAGATGGTCAAAAAATTTTTAAAAATTTCAGTAACTTACAAGCATTATTTGTAGCCTGTATGAGTTTATTATGCGACATCATTCCATGCTCCTCAACTTTGGATGCAAGAAATAATGAAGTAGGCGCTAACAAAAATGGATCAATATCCTTTAGTGACCGTCTGAAATAAAAATAAATGTGAAAAAGAGTTTTATTTCGAAACAAAACATTCAGCAATTTCTATATCTTAATCTTTAAATAAATTGAATAAAATTTCAGTTCCTTATTACTGCATATATAATTTTCATCTTCTAACAGAAATCTTACAAAGTTTCATTACCTTGCATAAAAACGACGAAAATAAACACAAGCAGTAGCAATCACTTGCATTCGTGTTTTATGTGGCTGCTGTGAATCCATTCCAATGGCATGTATAACTGAAATGCATTTTTAAATTCATAATGATAATATTTCAGAGTATAAGATTACCTCACAGATTACGAAGTTCTCTGTGATGTAAATTTTCATGGATCATACATTACTTACAATTACAGAAAAATATCATCAATTTCGTATATTCTTCCTCTGTAATACATTTCATATCTTCGCCACGCATTCGCAGAATGTCTTGCTTGTCCAAAATCCATTGTTCCCTAGAATTTTTCCAGCTTATACATCTAATTCATTGAGAGATTTTATACAACAATGTGAAAAGGAAAGGAAAAAAAGTGTTACCTAATTGATCAACAATTAATAAAAATCTTTATGCTAGTAATGTACAAAATGTATACAGCATAGAAATCTTTCCTCGAAAAAAGAAAAAAATAAATTAAAAATAAAAACGATCATAAGCGTTATAGATATATGCCTCACATATAAAATGAATTTGCGCAAATTGCATAAATTACAAATCATACAAACCAATGTGAACTTTGCCAAAAATTCCCTGCCATTACATTGCATAATTTGCCGTTATACTTTCATTGATCATAATTTTAACATATCTGAAATTATGGACTAGTAATTGATGAAAGTTATTATTTTCATACCTTCAATTATAAATGTTATTCTGTACATTCATCATAAATAATACATTCAGTTGGCATCTATGTATATAACGAGAAATAAATGATATGCGTTAATAGTGAATATAAATTTAGTACTTGGAGGATATATGAATAAATATGCATTACATATGCTTGCATAATATCTGACTATAATTTCATTAAATTAATATTCATCCCAACAGAATTTTTTTAATGCAAAAATTCTCATGGCAGTTATTTTCATTTAACTTATTATGGTATAAAAATTTTAAAAGAAACAGAAAATAAAAATTTCAATTATTTTCTTAACACATTATCATCAACATTGGTGATGTATAGACAGATCATATGATGACTTTTTGATAATATCTTCTCTCTATGCATAACTTTCACGAATAATTTAACTCTCAAACATTGAAACTCAATAAATCATAAGTCATTCATCATTCTTCCATTCCCTTCTTTAAATATCACTATATATTCCAAGTAATTTTAAATATCTTTGCAATCCCTTTTTGCATGACACCCATCCACAAACCTTTGCCTACTAACACAATCTGCTATTTGACTTTTCACAGTGATATGTTCAACTCGCGATCTAAATAGCTATTCGTCACTTCTGAGCTGTCTATGAAACATCTGATCTCAATGCGAAGTATGCCAACAAACTACAAACTCCCGATTGAATCAAGGGACTTGGTATTTCATAGTTTTTTAACAAAAACTACTTTATAATATCTGCCACAACCACCACTCAACAATTGCATTGAACTAAATAAAGAAATATGAATAACAATGAAACTCTAAATCATCGCGTATTGCTTCTGAATCTGTTCGCAGATCTATTAGCCGTTAACTACATAAATGATTTCACATTATACTGATTTATATATATTTATATGATATAAATAAACAACATATGATATAAATAAATAAATTTCTCATAAAAGAAAATGAAGGAATCAGTAGTTTATAGATAATTTATTAATTTTTTCATAATAAATTAAAATTAATTTATACATTTTTAAAGAAAATACAAACATACATTGCTGTTTAATTTCATGTTGTTCAGCTCAGTTTCAAATTGTAAAGTGAATATGATCCAATTTGTATATTTCATTGCAGTCATTGTGCCAAATGTTAAGAAATAGAGAAAATATATCAAAATTGAAATAAGATGAATTGATATAATGTACAATGAACCAAAAGTATTAGAAACAAAATTCTTTGGGAGGTGGAATCGTTGGCACCTTACCATATTCAAATTCATCTTTTGGAATTGCTCTATTTGTTCAGTTGTTAGATTTTCCATCTTTGAGTAAAACTGTTGCATTAGATTGTTGCAATTATCATTGTAACAATGTTCAGTATTTTCTGAGGATACATCAGTCGAAAAATCTAAAAAAAATATGTATATATATACATATTATATGAAATGAAGTGATCAAGAAATTGAAATAATTAAGTAAATTTATCTGTCCACTTGTCATCTTTCAGTCTGGTCATCAATGCAAAATGTTGCTTATAAAAGATCAATATGCCACATAACAAAGTGAATATGCCGAGACATGGATGAACTTGAAATCCTACAAGTGATTATATTTCGTTGGATTACAAGAGTTCAATCACCTAAACTATAAGCTGTATAACTAGTGGAGCAAATTTATTTAATGAACTTATGAAAATGTATAAAAATGTATTAAAGGAAACATTGAGCTGAATTGAAATATGAAGCATAAAATAAAAACGACAACATTAGCTTTAAGGAAAACCAGAACCAAGTTTTGCCTAAGTCGATCATCTTTTAGATGAAATGTTAAAATCGACTACAGGCGAACATGTAATTTGCAATAAACCTGAAGAACAATGGACCATACTTATTAAAGAGAAGCATGGTATGGATGATGGTAATTCTGTTTCAACCATCATATCATGGTGGGTAATCAAATCTGTACTACAGCATTGGAGTATATAATTCGAGTAATAGTGCTTGTACATAGAAATCAGTAGCTTCCGGAAAAGCAGGGGTTATTTGTTTGAGCGAACATCAGAATGGCAAGTGTTAACACACGCACACAAGTCGATTGTTCGTCGAAATCTCATCTGATGCCCAGTATACGCGGTCACTAGGCCAACCTTACAAGTATCGCAAATTACATATACAGATTACAGTTGGCTATACTTTTTGCTACAGGTGAAGAGGAGCAGTATATAACCAGTTGACCATATTTACATATCAAAAACAATCTTGATGCTAATGAAGCGATATGCTGTACTCTATTATGCGCTTAGCATATGCATAAATCTGAGCTATTTTTGATAAAAACAATAAATAAACCGGAGAAAATGTCATGTGATATGAAAATAACTACGGAATGGATGAATGCGTGGTGGAATTGGCTGCTTGGGAGAGCCAGAACAGTCTTCCCAAGTTTGTATGCTGGAGGTATTCCTGCATTTTTCATTCCAAGTGTATCAAAGACTGTTCATTTTTTTACTCATGTTACCAAAGAGGAAACAAACAATTCGGGATTAACTATACTCAAAATCAAGCTGAAAAGAAAGTTAATGACAAATCAATTCAAGGCCAAGACTAATAAGAAATGTGCCTGAAAATAGATCCAGAAAAAATTAACGATGAATAAAAATTCAAGAATTCAATCACTAATATTCGACAAATTGACGCAGAAAATCGACCAAGAAAAACCAAACGCTCTACTTAATTAGAAAAACCAAACTTCACAAAACGATGAATAAGTTAATTACCCTACAACTCCCAAAATTCTCTCTCCTGGAAAATTTAGCATTTATAGTCAGAAATTCTGAAAATTCGAAAAACTTATAATATGTTGCGTAATAATCAAAGTATTTGTATCTTGTAATAACTAAGCAAATTGATGGCTGATTGGTTCAATAGTTGCCACTATCTAATTTTACGGTCTGATCGCAATGATGAGTTACGATTGAATTATTTATCCATCCATTATCATTCGATCTGGTAATATTGATGAATCATATATCAATCTGTCATCTTTCGGTCTGTTCATCATGTGCTACGTTTGGGCTGTCCAGTTAGAGAGTTACAACCAGATTCTCTCGTCCAAGGTTCAAGAGGCAGCATTCTTCTATTCGAACATTATGAGCAATAAAACGAAAAATAAATGGACAATTTATTTGGATATTTCTAATATTTGCCCTATCATAAATAAATAAAGAAGCAGTTCTCTGCTAATTAATAAAGCCTTTGTCATAACTATTCATCTGCCAAAGTAAAGAAAACTTTCATGACAAATCGTTTGCATCTAATAGATTCTCTAGCCTAAAACTGATTCTTTCATTGGCATTGACTAAGCTTTAATGATGAATGACGGTAAAATATTTTCTATAGCACGATACTTTATGATATGAATGAGAATAACAATGTGATTCAGTTTCATCATTTAAGTTCCTAATAAAGTTTGTTTATAAAAATCTATTTACTTTGTTTTGTCAAAGCTATTTCCGGTTTCTCCTTATTCGAAAACAAATCTGCATCCGATGTTCCCGCTGCTGATTTCCACTTGGAAATAACGCTTTTATCACAAATGCCTTTATCCGCATTTTGATCGGATAGTACTTTGATTTTGCTTTCTTCACGTTCTTTTAATAATGGTGAAACCCATTTGTAGCGGCTGAAGAAAAGAGAGAATAAATCGAAAATAACTGAAAACTATTAAATGAAAAGTAATTTTGGACTGAATTTTGCTTGCGTATTTCCAAAAACCTATTAAAATTCATATATCAAAAATACCCACCTTTTATCAAAATAATGCGATGATGACTGAAAATTTTCATTAAATCCATGATTTTTAAAACCTGCCTGAAACAACATTTGTCTGAAGCGAGAAATGAAGTAAAAGTTGGAAATTTATTGCTCATAATTATTCTTCAATAATACGAAATTTTTCTTTGAATCTATGGAATTTAATTTAAGAATTGCAACATTATAATTTTTCTCAAAAATACATTGGAAGTTTTACAGAAATTATTTTTCTTCTTCGCTGCTATTATCTGCCACTGTACTGCAAAAGTAAAATGGATTGAGAAACAAAGCGGAAAATGAAATGAAAAAATGAACAGTTAGTTTACATGACTTGGAAATTAATAAACTTTTTTATCCGATAAATAAATAGAAGTTCATAGGATGATGGAGAACAAGAAAAATTATTATTACTATTACAGCTTTTAAAGTCGCAAAGAACTTACCAATAAAGTAATTAGAAAACCAATCAAGTGAAGGAGACAAAGCTGATTAGATGGATGATAAGTTTTAAGAGAAAATCATTGCATTATATAAAAATTATTACGATGAATTGGACTGAAAATTGTTAAAATATGAAGGCTCGAAAAAGAAACTTAAAAATTAATATCAGAAACATAAACACTATGTATAAATTATGTCAAAGCAAAAAATCATCCAGAGCAAATGTTATTTCTATCTGTGATATTACCATAATATTTTTTATTTTTCATGAATTTTCATGACTTTGATAAGAACTTAAAATTTTTGGATATCAAAGAACAAGTAAAAGTTAAATCTAATATCTTTAATATTAACCAGAAGAGTTATGCTACGAAAAAATTTGACTAGATGAGAAAAAAAGCAAATATTTGAGAGCAAGCAGAATAGTTACTCCGATAGTAAGATTAAATATTAGTTACAGAAGACATCCGAATATAATTAGGACAGATTAATAATAACGCAGCTATGGAATATTATCTTAACTGAATGTACGACGAAAAGAAAACACTATCTTGAGTGAATGTATGACTGAGACAAGAACTTCATTGCTAATTCATGATCCTAATAGCCCTTGAAAGGATAGTAATGTAGAAGATCGAACTGTAACATTTCATTGAGAACTAGTTTCATAACTTCGATCAATCAATAATTAATTGTCAGTGTTTGAGGAAAAGAAAAGTAATTATTCTAACAATAAAAACAAATAATGATTAGGGAAGACATCTGGAAATGAATAGAGCTGTTTGATATCATGGATATAATGAAATCGAATGCATTGCTAATATTCGGAAAATTAAAGGAGGGAATAGAAAATTGAAATAAGAAAAAGAAAAACGGAATTAGAATTAGATACTAACAAACTGATATATTTAAATCAATTATCATATAGCAATTTACCTGTTCGGTTAGACACCTATGACGTTCCGATTGCATATCAACATTTCTTGTATCCGATTGCTGTAGGTCGATAGTTTCCAGCTTCATAATATGTGCAAATGGACATGCTTCACTATTACGGCAATTACCTCGAGCAAAAAATTTGCACTGAACTGTTGGACGATACATGTCGATCGTTATAAATCTTGGGAAAAAATTTTTTTTTGAGAAACGTAACATTTCAATAATAAATCCACCGATAACAAAAATAAAAATCACACCACATATATATGTTTCAAAATCCTATGACTAGGAAATTAAAGGTTGAAAGCCATAACAATCAAAGAAACCTGAAGGCATATCAATAAAGCAAAATATTTTAGGAAATAAACCGATATAAATGAATTCATACGTTGAAGAAATTTTAGTAGACGAAAAAGAAGGGCAAAGAATTGACCTAATATTTTACTTGGCCAAAAGCAAAAGATGACAAAAACTTGAAGGTCATGCTTAACTTATAATATGAAGTAAATCGGACGGCAAACAAGAACGAATTTCAATTCAGGCGATATTTCATATTGTTTTTCATATCTTAGATTAAAATTCGGACTACGTGTAAATGTACTTCGCGAATTTTAACAGCTGATATTTCTTATTACATCCTCTTTGGAACAAAGTCGCCTTTTCCCGTGGTATCTCTCTACCGGTTTAGTAGCACCCTTCCGGCTGTCATTCCAGCTTTTCTGCTGATCTTGTCCAACCTATTATCGAATAGTTCGATCAAATATTCCACTGGGACTAATTCCATCTTTCTAATTAAAGCTGTTATTCAATAGACTGATCACGAGAATTTGTGTTGGTCTTTCTAACCATTTTTTATATGAACTTTTTAACGTTTTTAAACTATTAGATTTTTGCTTTTATCTTTTCATTTTCTGGCATTATCAAGTTGGAACAGAATTTATAATTTAACCCAATTTTAATTTTTTAAATTCATTTGTAACTAATTTACTGCAGTGAAAGATTGTATGATAGGGACAAATCGCAAATATTTACAATATGAGCAAAAGCATAGATGAACGGAACTTTTATTAGAATTCTAACAAAGAATTCTGAATTAATTCTTTGTTAAGGATCTAATAAAGGATTCGTGAACGAAAATGCCCTATTAATAGATAGAATATTACAATGTCCATCTTTACAACAAAGATTAACAAAATAAGAGATTATTCTTCCAGAATCATTTATTAGGAATTAAACAACGGATTTTGAATAAGTCTTTTGTCGCGATTCGAATATTCGTCTTTCTAATGCTTTTGCTCATGTTGTAAACATTTGCGACTTTTTCTTATTATGTAAACCAAAAATTAAATCAAATAATTGAAATTGAGTCAGGTTATATAATTAGTTCATCTATAATACTTTCAATATGTTTGATATACATTTTCCGCATTAGAATGTAATTACGTTAATATCATCTTATTAATATTGTATATCTTCTTTTTATTGCCTTTCTTTGTAGAAAAGTTAGTTAATTGTCCTGGAGTACGATGAAACGCCACGGTGGTAATAGTGATTTAAGCCCATCGGATAATCATGAAAGTGCGAAATCCGGTAAGCGACAACGCCCAGATAGCTATCAAGAAGCTCTAGCAGCTGGCAAATATGAATTAAGACTATTGGTATCTAGTCGTGGGGCTGGTGGAATCATCGGCAAGGGCGGCGAAAACATTAAACGATTAAGATCGGAGGTTTGACTTCTTTTTTTCTTTTTTTTTTTTTTAGAAAACTTAATATCATATTAAACAGCGTAACATGTCGGACACATTACGCAGAACGAGTCGTAAAACTGCCATGAAATGTTGAAAAATACGTTTTTGATTTCGATAGGACAGTTTGATTCCGACTGAGGCGACAATTTAGTGCCAAGTTAAAACATATAATTTAACAATTGGTATAATGAACTGCCTTTGAAAGGCATTTGCTTAGTGGTACTATTATCAGGATGTGTCAGTGCTCGAAGTGCTTTTGTAATCGTGTTAGTTTGTAATTTCTTTTTCTTAAAGTTGTAAAATAGTTCGAAGTTATGTATTCCAAAATGAATTATCATTTCAGTTAAATGATTGAAGTTTTACTTTCTTGAAAAATATTTCCCGAAAAAATCGATGCATCATATATAAAACAGTTGATTAATTCGCTCTTTTCAGCCCTAATTCCCAGTCACAATCCTGATATCCAATCCCGATGCCCGATCTCCTTCAATTTTACCTGCAACACACTGTTGTTGTTGGATGATGCAATATGTATTTATGGATTATGAATTTAAGTGAAAGGTCAAGCAAACTGCTACCAAACACCAACTGCCTGTCTTTGTCCTAATTTCCATTTCAGTCCCAAAGTTTTCAATTTTTTTATTTTCTCTCACATTTAGAACTTCATCTTTTGCTTTGCAGTACGATGCGAATGTCACAGTCCCCGATAGCCAAACTCCTGAACGGTAATCCCTGCTCCCGTCTCTCAATTTTCTGTGTTTTTTTCTTCTTTCCAAAACTATTAAGTGGGAACAAATTTTTTACTTAGTTTGTTCAGTTAACTCAGTACAGGTATATAATTACCTCCCAATAATTATCCTTTCAAGGAAACTCTCCTTCTTCTTTCCGGTGAAATCGTGAAATCCCCGGATAGACTGTTGACGTTCTGGGCCTTTTTCGGTGGTCAGTATTCGGCTGTATTCAGCATGAATAGAAAATGTAATACATTGGGTATCCGGAGAGAATAATTATTTCTTGTTGTCGAAATTAAGTCCCCGCTAGAAGTGTCTTCCCATATCTTTTTTCTGTTAGATGACAATTTGAGCGGTGAGGAACTTTATTTCTCATTTGTTAAATTATGTATACGAAACCACTGTAAGGTATACTTTAGAATATATTTAAACCAGAGAGTGCAAAATTAACTTAAGAGAAATTAAATGCTTTAATCAGGGAAGATTTTTGGAAAGCAATAAAAATGAGATTATATTGTGAAATTTAGAAATTCTCATTTTATTATTTCATTCTTTTCAGAATTGCCACCATTGTTGCGAAAATCGACAATGTACTCGCAATTGTTAACGAAATTATTCCGAAACTTGATGATGTTAGTATTTTACCGTTGGTTTTTTTAGTATTTCAGTATGTGATAATAGAGCGGTTAATAATTTCATTTTAATTCATATTTCATTTCCTTCAAGTATTAAATATCGATAGAGATACAAGGTGTTTGTAGTTAAATTTTGTTAGATCACACAATAAGCATTCTAAGGACTTAAAATTATTCCTGTGAGGCAAACAAAATATGTTTATCTCACGTCTTATTAAATAGCTATGATAATTCATCCTTTGGAAGAGGGATTTAAAAGAAAAATCAAAAGATCATTTTAGAGTCGAGAGGAGATTCTAATCGTCCAATAGAGCTTCGCGTTTTGGTTCATTCATCACATGCTGGCGCTGTTATTGGACGTCAAGGATCGAAAATTAAAGAGATGAAGGAAGAACTTGGTGTACAAATGAAGGTAGCTTTACATATTATTTTTTAGATAGAAAACATAAAGATTTTAGATATTAATTTTATGAATACTGGGAAGATATAGTTTGAATTATTTATTGTCCATTTGTTAACTTAAAATTCATTTTTTATTCATAAGCACTGTCGCAAGCCATTATCATGTCTTGTTAATATTCTAGTTATAAAATTATCGTTTCGTGAATTAATTCATGCTGGTGGACATTTTTTTTTGAATGTTTTATTATAATATAATAGAATTTTAGGTATTTGCACAATGTCCACCTCAATCTACAGAGCGCGTCGTATCAATCAAGGGAGCTCCCGATAAAATAATAGCCTGTGTGAATCATATCATGAACATGCTTAAAGAGGTATAGTTTTGCAGATTTTATTGATGATAAAAAATTTTTTTAATAACTAATTCTTTCAGTGAATTTTGCATGTCAACTTAGTTTCTTTATCAAAATACAAAATGAGTTTAGCGCAAAGCGAGAATTATTTTAGGTCTAAGCTTGTTATAAACTGCTTTATTACGTACTCCAGTTCTCCTGAGGGAAACTTCAGCAGGAACTAGTCTTCATTCAAGCAAGCAAGACGTCATACATTGAAAGTTTGAGAATAGGTTGCAGACGTTTCATCCCATAATTTCTCTAATCATTCGCTTTACTGAATATAACTGCTTTATTACGTACTCCAGCTATCCTGAGGGGATATCTAAGTTTGTTATTTTCTCCTGAAATTTTCGTGAGCTATTGCAAAGTTTGTCGACAAAAGCAATTTGCGATTTCAGATTCCAATTAAAGGAATAACAAAACCATACGAATCAATGTTTTACGATCCAAGCTACTCAGCTGAATATGGTGGCTATCCGCCGGATCGTAACTATCGCGGCCCGATGATTCGTGGACCAATGGCAGTGACTTCATACGGTAATTATGGTCGCAATTTTCCACGACAGATGGGCGGACGTGGTCCACTATCAGCTGTTGCGTTACCACCATATATGGGACCGGAAGAAAGCACTCAGGTTGATATAAAGATAAGATTTTTATTCCAGTTCAGTAATTGTGCATTTTAAAAGTTCATTGCCATTCATTCCCGTAGAAAAAAAAAAGAATTCCCTTAGGTGACAATACCAAATGAGCTTGGTGGTACCATAATTGGTAAAGGCGGTGAGCGAATTAATAGAGTACGTGAAGAATCGGGAGCTCAAATTGTTGTGGGGCCGCAGCAAGAATCTGGCGAGCGCATCATAACAATTACTGGTACCTCAACAGCTATACAAACAGCCCAGTATTTGTTGCAGCAGTGGTTAGTATTAGTTTTAGTAGGATTAAAGAACATGTATGATTTAGGCGTGTGATAAAAATTATTGAGCAATTCAAGCTTCTGTGACGTCTTATCAAAAGATTAGAGCATGTAGATTTCATCTAAAGGTAAAGCTAGGATCAGTAATATCACGGATACCATATTACCTTATTTCATTGTAAATTTTCACTGTTTTTTTTACATGTGTAAATGGTGATATTGCTAATAAATTAATTAATTATATCCATTTCAGTGTTCGCCAGTCCGTTGCGGGACGAAGATATTTGAATGAAATATAGCAAAATTCATAATGACGTGATATATGAGGCAGAAAATTTACTAAAATCTTTTCTTTAAAATTTGCGTTATGATTGTAAATCATCTGAATGTTTTTAATTCAAATTTTTGTTGCCAGCTGATTTTTTCTGGATTTTATTGTTATCAGCTGAAAACATGCGCTTTTATGAATAACGATATTAATTTTTTTTCGTGATAATAAAAAGAGTTTTTGTTATCGGGAAGTATATCTTCGAAATACGTTTATATTACCGGTATTTCATTTTTCTCGAGAAGAAAAAGCTTATTAATCATCTTTGCTGGGTACACATTTTTGATAGTAGGACTACTCGTTTTTAAGTAAGAACTGGATTCATCAAATTAACGTGATTCCAAGCAAGTATAGAATATTTATTAAGAAATTTACACTTTTGAAATTTAGAATTTCTGGAATTTAAAGTTCTGGAGGCATATTTCAGCAGTGAATAATATTGATGGATTTCTCTTTGCTGAGTTGACGGTTGTCTAGAGAAAACATTCACTAATTGTAATAGCGAATATCAAATTCAGATAATGCATTCATTTTATCGGAAGATTTGTCGTTTAGCTGGATCATAGAGTTTCGTATAAATGTATCGATTTTGGATTTATGCATAGTATTTTCAGACTTGTTGGGGTTTTAAACTTTTGCTTTGCCGGAATCCATTTCAAAGTTCTGTATATATACGGTTGCAAATATACGGCTGGTGGATCTTGATGTATAGCAGAACTTGTTATAGCCTGAAATAGAAAGACAGTCTAAAAATTAGTTCTATTTGAAAGTATTAAAGAGAATATTATTTTTTGAAAGATAAGAAGGTTGGACCAAGAGACGAGTCATTCTTTTTATAATTAAGTTTTGAATAAGCGGATTTCCTTGAATTGTCAATTTTTAAATTTCGGATGAATACATAGATTATTTATTAATTGGATTAATATTGCATATATTTTTCATATCGGATTTTGTTTTGTTTTTATATACCTAGTTTTATGGAATAATTCGTGTTAGAATATTTGCAAATGAAATAGAAATGTTTCATTAGAGATAAATTCTGGTTTTAACTAATAATTTTCATTTTTTAAAAAATGTTTGGTATACTAAGTTTCCTTTTTAAGTTTTCCAATTATGGAGTGATATTGCTCAATTTAAGCTTACTAAGTTCAATTAACCTAATTTCCTGGAATACAATTCATATACTACGTATTATTATTATCCTTATACTTCTTCTTCAAATGGAATAATCAATCTTATTTTTAGCTATTATAGCATACAATAAGTACCAATACTAGCTCATTGTTTAGAGTAATAATATCGATCGAAAAGATTGAAAAATTCATCAAAAAATCGAACCTAAATTGAGTCTTTAATATAAGTCTTTTGTATCTTGCAATTTATTTTTTTCCACGCAGTTAGAAATTTGTCGTTTTTTGTTCGTAAGATAACTTTGCTAGTTAGCTATTGTTTTATTTTAGTTTTTACTATGTCGACGATTTTCGACGATCTCATCGAAGTAGTAAAAGCACATCCTATAATTTATGATATACGTATGAAGGGTTATCAGAAACGCGGTTCAAGACGTGAAAAAGCTTGGCAAGCCATTGCAAAATGTATGCAACAACGAGGTCATGATATCAACGGTAACTGTTCTTTTATTTTTATGAAGAATTTTATCTAATCTAAATCTACTCGTTTACAGACAAATGATGCCGAAAATAATGTATGGTGTGACAAATTCATATCAAGAAAAAAAAACAGATTTCTAAGCATAGTTAAAAAACAAAGAAAGAAAAATATGATATTTATATAAATAAATGTCGCTCGATGTATCACTGGTTAGCTTTAATTTGTGAGTAACCAAACTGAATATGTACATAAATGTAAGTAACTAGGTTGAATATGTCTGTGCTATATATATATATATATATATTGAACCTGCAGAAGGATCATTATCGAACTTCAGCAAACAACACAAATAAAAATAACAATAAAAATTTAATGATTTTTATTGTTTATCATCATCTATATATATAAATGATGTTTTATGAGAAAAGTAGTTCTGCAATGATCAGCGTTAATAAATCCCTTTGAACTGTTTCCCTATGCTAAAAATGTTATTTGAAACATATTATCACTTAATATTTCAGATGATGGATGTCGCAGGAGATGGAATAAATTAAAGTTTGCCTATACTCGAGATAGGACGTTGAGAAGAATCCAGGGTACACCCCTTTGAGGAGTTCATGCGCAAAATATTTCGATTCACTTGCATTTCTGAACCCATTTCTTGATGACTATAAAGCGTATCTTCTCTTTCTCTTTTTTGTTTCCTTCCTTGTTTTTTGAAGATAAATTACAAAAATAGATTTTTATGCATAGTTAAAAACAAAGGAAAAAATCTTTTTTATTCAACTGAAAAATCCTAGAAAAAGTACAAGATTATATGGATAATTTTTGGTTAATACGTTAACATTAAGTTTAATGTTGTAGTACATTTATGATATTAATAGAATAGGAATAGTAATAATAATAATAATAATAATAATAATAATAATAATAATAATAATAATAATAATAATAATAATAATAATAATTGATAATGATGAATATATGTAAATAAACAATAAAAATTCAATGGTTTTTATTGTTACTTTTGTTTAGAAGTTTTGAGTTTGAAAGAAGAGTTTGAAAAAATTCTTGAAGCATTTGTTTATAGCGAAAAAATTTATTTGTAGAAAATGAATAATTCTGAAACGCAAACAAGTCGTTTGATCTTCACTTACTCTGAATTACCATTTGCCGTGCATTGATTATTGTACAGATCTTTTGCTATAGATTTGTTGTTATAAAAGTTGAAATTGAGGAAATGGTTTTTTTTCAGACGTCCAAGGACAGTTCAGCCAATAGTTTTGGATAGTGAATCAGATGATGATTCCGCGATTCATTCAACAATTCTCGATAGCGAATCAGAAGATGATAACTCCCCGAATAATAGGTAGAATAATTTCTCTTCTCTTGCTTTGATAATTTTATATTTCGTGTAAGATTAAAGTAAATCCTGAGCATAAACATAGGGCTCACTGTTTTATAGGTCGCATTTATTGACTATGAAGGCAGAAAAGATCAGTCTTTGGAAGGTAAAAGTGATGGATGAATTCTTACTGAAACGGATTCTCATCTTGATTGACCTGAAAATTTGAGTATTTAAAGATGTATTTTATTTTATTAGATCGTATTTTCAGGACAAAATTACTTTTAACAATTTAAGCAATAATTTTTTGTATATTTTATTTTGATGTAATATATTTTCTTTTATCCTTCGAAAATTATTTTTATCTCTTAAATTATTTTTGTTTAATGCTATTATCATTTTTAATGTATTAGCCCGTATATGATTATCGAGGCGTTAAAACATGCCAAGATTTGAATATTTTCTTGATCTGATGGCTATTTTTTAACCGTATGATTAAATTTCGCGATATAATTTTGAGGCTTATCTCTTTTTCTCGTCTACCATAATGAAAAGTTATGCTTTATTCTTAAAATTTAACTAAAACTATTGATTGGTTTTTGTTTTATTTATTATAGTGGTGTGCTATTTGTTTAACCATTTTGAAAGATTTAGAAAACTTTTCGATTTTCTTTTTCTTCAGAATTCTTTTTCTGAATTGTTTTGATATCGAAACAATGTATCATTATATTATTCCTTAGTCCAGTGAATAATAAATGATATATTTCGGTTAAAGCGACCGATATTTGATATTAAAAGAAAGTTTTTTTTCGTATCAAAAATTTTATTTGACAAAATACTTTTAGATAAAGAAAAATGAATTTAAAATTTTGTTAGTAAATTTCGAGAATTAATGATATCGTTTAATTTCAGTTATTCATAATTATATTCCTAATTACTAGTGCCATTTAATTTTGCATTGCATCATTTACAGGGTTAAATAAAATTAAACATGGGCATTAATCGTAACAGTTTTGGAATAAACTTATTACTCATCTATTTCTTGTTGATGCAATTTATGAATTAACGCATATCCATGCTTGGAATTAATTTTAATCTTTTATCTCTTAGGTCATGGTGATTCTTGACTTTCGAATCATTGAAGTAGACATCCGGATGATATCAGATAATAACATTTACATTATCAAATTTATATTGCATTATAATAATATCATACATCAGACAGTGTAATGTTTAAAAATATGCTAATTCAACGCAGGAAACGTTGAAAGTCTTCATGTTTTCTCGAATGTTCGATTTTATTTTGAAGAAATTTCTCACAATACCGATAAAAAATGATGTAATATTGTTATAACATTTATCATTTTTATTAATATATTTTGATATATTGGAAAAGAAACATCTAGAAGATTGTTTACCTGTATCTGAATTTTGCACCTCTGGAAGTGACTGAAATATTGAACTCAGAATGTTTGATATAAACTGATAAATTAAAAAATATAAAAAGTTTCAAATTAATTCTAAAAAACGAATCATTGATTGTTTTACTTCTTTAAAATGAAAATGGTATATCTTCTACATTGATTATACGTATATTTACTTATAGTACTACTATAAATAGATTCAAATATAACAAATTTAAAAAATTTATATGAAATGAAAATGTAAGAATATAATGAATACTTGAGGCAATTAAGATTTATGAAAAATGCTGAATTTTTTTCCAGATTTTTCTTTCAGATATCTTAATGATCTTTGGACAAATGGTAGATCTTTATTAGTGCTGCAAATTTTTCTCTTATCTATTATCATTATTAGTGCTGCAAATTTTTCTCTTATCTATTATCATCTAGTATTCCACTACGCCTAAATTACAAGTCGTTTTTATGAATGTATAGGTATTGACATTTATAAATAAGGTTGAAAAAGGGCTAATTTTATTATTGTTTTATAATTCATCCCTTTAAATTAAAAATTATCCATTCATATTTCAATTTGATAATTTATATATTATATGACATATAATTCGATTTGATATCATTCTGATTGAGATCAAGATTTTTAAGATTTTTATGAAATTATGAACTTAGCAAAAACGGTCGTTTTATTTATTCTGTTTTTGAAGAATGCTATGGATGAACAATCAACAAGTAAAGATGATAGAAATCCTACGACAACCATGCTTAGTACGATTACTAATATACGACCGAGAATGCGTAAATGGTCATTAGGTGATTTCGAAATTGGTCGACAATTAGGTAAAGGTAGATTTGGCAATGTATATTTGGCTCGAGAAATTGAATCCAAATTTGTGGTTGCTATTAAAGCTGTATACAAAGCTCAATTGGAGGAAAGTAATTTGAAACGACAGTTACGGCGTGAAATTGAAATTCAATATCATTTAAGGTAGTATTTCAAATTAAAATTAAAATTTCATATCATTCAAGGAAGGTATTTATGCTTGTATTATTAGCATATTATTAATAATTTAATTCTACTTAATGCAACAATAAGAAATGAGAAGTATATAAGAATATTTCAATGTTTAATAATTTCATTCGAATTGATAATTTTTTACCATAAAATTGATAATTCACCGTTATTGATATATTTGTATTGATAATATATATGTATAAGAATAAATTTAAATTTTTCCTTTTTCAATTATAACTTAAAATTTAATTAAATTATCGAATTTAAATTTATAGGCATCCAAATATTCTTCGCTTATATGGTTATTTCCATGATGAAGATCGCGTTTATTTGGTGTTAGAATTTGCTCCCAAAGGAAATCTCTTTCAACATCTTCAAGTGGTATCGATGGACTATTTCAAGTTCAATCTATTCTGTTTCACATCTTCTTGTTTACATTTTCAAATTGAAGAAAAAGTTTGATGAATTATTTCATCATAACTTATTTTAGAAATCAGGAATATAATAATTTTTTTAAGGCATAAAATAAATTTTAATTTAGATGAAAACATTCCCACCCAAATTAGCTGCTAAATATATGCAGCAATTAACATCAGCTATGGAATATTGTCAACAACGAAAAGTAATACATCGTGATTTAAAACCTGAAAATATCTTAATCAGTGCAAAAATAATTTAAAAATATCAGACTTTGGATGGTCAGTACATGAGCCTTCATCAAGGTAAACGCTATAATCATTACTTATATATATATATACAATTTTTTTTACTCTCGAAAAATTATTAAAATATATTTAATGTTACTGATTGATTAAATTTATTAAATTTTAAAATTTCTAACTTATTTTATTTATTAAAATCTAATAATTTATTTTTCTTCCAAAAATAGTTTTTTCTTTAAGGAAAAGAAAATTCAGTTCAGCCCATTTATTTATTTATCGATTTTATATTTTAATATTTGATTAACTTCAAATGTCTCTTTAATATTTTGATAGTTCAAATTTATATTTATCATTTATTACTATCATACTTTAGAGATATTTGAAATTTTTTGAAATTCTTTTCAAATATTTATTCATCATTTTTTTGCTTTTTTAAGGCGAAATATTGTTTGTGGTACATTGGATTATTTAGCACCAGAAATGGCTCCAGAAAAAAACACATGATTCTAAAGTTGATAATTGGTCGTTGGGTGTTATGTTGTATGAATTTTTAGTTGGTAAACCTGCATTTGAAGCTAAGGTATGTCTGATTAAAAATTTTCCATTCTATCCTATTCTATCATATCATATATCATATAAAATCATATCTGCCTTTAACTAGATCCATTAAAAGCTATTGATAAATTTAATCAATAAATGATAATTTGGAAAAGATTAGATGAAATAGGATTAAGACATTCCTAAAATAAAGTAGTGTTAAATATTGTTAATTTCCGATATATTATAATACTAAAATTATATGACATTAAAAAGCTTATAAAATTATCCTAATTAAAATTACATTTTACATATCTATCTTATTTGCCTAATACTGATATCATAAATTTTTTCTATTTTCCAGACAGTGGAACTTACACTTGACAATATTCGAAATTGTAGGTATACTATACCTGATAATGTACCAAATGGTGCAAAAGATCTCATATCACGTGTTTGTTTTTACCCATTTTTTTTTCATCCTTTTTTAAATAAATCACTTGAGCGTAATATCCAATATTTCATTATTTTGGCGTGATATTTAGCATTATCATATTAAGCCTCATTTCATATCTCATTTTTTCTATTTTGAAATATGAATTTTTCATTGCAAAAAAAAAAGAAAAAAACAGATGATGAAAGTTCATTTTTTTCTTAAATCTGATAGTAATAAAATTCAGTATTTTGCATAATAAAATGAATCATGTAAAAAAGAATGAAGTAAATAAATAAATAAATAGAAATTATTGTTGTCTACATATGAAATCATTCTGAATATGTTCTAATACGATTTTATAGTTTCAAAATAATATTTTTTTCTGATATTTAATTAAATTTTTAGCTTTTACAAATAGATCCTACGAAACGTTTACCGTTAGCGGACGTCTTGAAGCATCCATGGATTCAAGAAATGGTGATGGAAGATAGTAGTGAAAAATGAACAGTAATTGGAGAGAGAGAGAGAGAGAGAGAGAGAGAAAAAAAATTTTTTTGAATTTTTGATTAAAAATAACAAACTGTTGTTTGTTTATGCACAATTCTTTTGCTTCACTTTATTGAAAATAATTTGTTGAGAATAATTTGTTTAGTTATTTTGATTCTTGTGTAGAATATATTCTAAACTTATTTCTAGCCAAAATATGCTACTACAAGAATGAATAAATTTTTCGATCGAAGTTACAAAAATGTTAAATATTTTTTTCTTTTTAAAATTTGACGAAAGAATTGTCGAATTATTTTCATGCATATAACAATCTTTTGCTTGATTTTTTCTTCAAGTTTTGTATACATATATAAAATCAAATCGTAGGATTAAAAAAGAAAAAACGAATTTGTTTCATTGTATAGAAAAATGGATAAAAAGCGATCATTTTTTTTTTTATTATTCAAAATTCTATTGAAAAAAGGAAAATTAGAATTGTATTGAATTCAACAAATCAACAATAAAACTGAAATAATTGTAATGCAAATAGATATATTTTCGATATATTATATTATTCATATTTTACTATTAAATTGTATATTATTCTTATTTAAATGAACGAAAGATATGATGCAAACAACATTATGCAAATTTGTTTTCTTTTTTTCTCTTTAAATTTTCATATTTTTTATTTAATTATAAGAATGATACACACTTATGAAAATATATCGCGTATTCATTTGTCTAGTTATGATGAGTTATATGAAATAAAAAGTTTTTATTTTAGGGTTATTATCTCACCATATATCACATATTTTTTCATATTTTTGATTCATTCAATTACAAAATTCTCGAAATGATCAATGATAATTTTGGAATTTATTATTTATGAGCTATAAAAAGTTCTAAAAAATGTTGCTATGAATTTGTTGCATTGAAGAATTAAGGAAAGGCATGAAAATTTGAAAGCTCAAATATTTATATATTCTCGTTTATACTTCTATTACCTATTTCAGTAAATAATTATTCGATACAACATTGGTTGTTGTTAATTTTTTGATAAACATAAAATTTGCACATTAAATTTGAAGATTAAATTTCACTACTTTTTTAGCTATATTAGCAAAAGCAAAAAATGATGGTATTCATGATACTTTAATCATAATAGTATAAAATTATATGAATAAGAAGATAATAATAATATTCGTATAAATTTTTTTTAATCATATCAATAATATTCATAATGTTCTGATTATCTTAACCAGAAAATAATATTACATTAATAGAAAATAATGATACTATTTGTTGAAAATATTTATTTTCCACTATATTTCAATGTATGGATGATATAATTTAGCACTTTAATTATAATAGCAATATGATAATAGCAGTATGAAAATTTATTAAATTTCTTATAATCTAATCATTATTGACTCAAAAGTTCATTCATTATTTGTAAGATTATTCATCTTAATATGATATATTTTATTTATCATTTCTTCTTTTCTTTTTCTTCTAGCTAAAATATTATCTTCATTTTTATTATATAATTTCAAGCATACATATATATATGGAAAGCGTGAGAGAAGAAAAAATTTATGTATATTATTTCGAATAATAAATTCCAAAAATCTTTTATGTAAATATCATTTCGAATAAAAAATTTTTAAAAAAGGAAGAAAAAAGATGAGATATTATCATTTCATTTAATTTCATTTCATTTAATTCCATTTCATTTAATTCCATTTCATTTCATTTCATTTCAATTCAATTCAATTCATTTATTCATTTAATCATTCATCTCATCATCCTTTGTGTACCGTTATGAGAAATTAAAGATAGGCAAATTATTTCCGCTCAATTTTCTACTCCTTTATTGGTTGGTTATGTATCATTCTGAATGAAAAGATGATGAAAAGGTTTGGTATACAAAAATGATAAAAATAAAAAGAACTTTTCATTCCTTTTTTTCTTTTTTCTATCATCTCAAAAAAATATCTATTTTTCTTCTTTTCTTTTTCTTCTTTTTTTGAAAATTTTTTTCAATTGATTCGATTTTAAAAAGAAAAGAAAACTATTGATATGTTAGTATTACTTTATTTTTTTTTTTTTACCGTATATAATTGGCCTTTTTATATTCCAAGGTTTTTTCCTGATCTTTTTTTCTTTCAACTCTTCAAACTTTTCTTTGATCTTTTTTAATGACAGCTGGCTCCAATTATCAGATGATAATGATGATGGTAACAATAGATGGTTGTGAATAATAATTTAGAAAAAAGAAATGAAGGTAAAATGTGATTGATAAATTCAAATGGATTCATTGTAAATCAAAATTATAATTATGCATAAGAATTTCAAATTCTCATTCATAATACTTTTTAATTTTCATTGTTTGATAAATTTGATGGAAATATTTCGGAACAGTTAAAAAGAATATCTTAAAATCGGTAATGAAAAAATTTTTTTCGAAAATTGAAATAATTTGATCGATAGATAATTAACAATAAATATAATTCAATTTATTGTTGTAAAGCAAAAATAATTTTGATAGATAATTTCGTTAATAATAAATATATTCATTCACTGATATCTGATATGATAATATAAAAATGAATGAAAAAAGAAGACGAAAAATATTCAAAAAAAAAATACGTAATAGTATGGCAGTAATTTAAAAACTTTTTTTCTTAATTTGAAAATTTAATTATTAAATTTATTGGTTTGTTAAGCACTTTACGAAATAATTAATATTACTTGCATTAAGTTATTAATTAATCTTAAATATATTATTTTTAATTTAATGAAATATTTTTAATTCGTTTTTCTTTATATTGCATTAATTGCTTCTTTAATATTATCATTATTTCACTTCTTTTTTATCTCTGAAATATTTTTAAATATCAATTTCAATTAGCAACTATAATTTATCAAACAAATTGAAAATATTATTTAATTAAAAATAAATAAATAAATAAATATATATATATATATTTATTTACTTATTTAATGTAACAATATTCATTTGTTTATTTAATATGTAATTCACAAAAAAGTTTATTTATTTAATATAATATGTGAACGTTAAACGTCAACATATCAATATATCAGTAATATAATAACTTGTAATATAAAATGGGAATATTGTTTACGTTATAATTTTTATTTATAGGATATTAATTGAATTTAATGACCAATATGTTGTAAAAAAGTGAAACCTCAATAAAGTAAATTTTTTTCAATGCTAAGTAAATTTTCAATAAGTGAAGAATTTTTTTTTAGTAATTTAAATTTAAAAATTTTTTAAAGTTCAAAATTTTAAAAATTAAATTATTATCAATTTTAACTAAATTTCAGAAGTGATAAGATTGTTTTTATCAAAATTTATAATTATAAAATTATAATTTGTTTTGCTAAGTTTATAATTTTTAAAATTAATTTCATTTCATAAAATATAGCATATAAAAAAGGATATTCTCGTTGAATTAAAATTATTTGATTTTATCCTAAAATAAATTATTCGAATCAAAATTATTACGATTAGTAAACTGAGATTTATTTCCTTTTATTTTAGCGGAAAAACTGAATTAATCTCGAAATATGATAATACTTTTTTTTCTGCCAATTTTCCTGTGAAGTGATAATTTTATTATTTATAATTTAATGCTTAGTTTCATTTCCTAATTTTCCGGATTAGATATTTGGTATATGATAAAAATTAACTCTTTCCATGCAAAATTATCTATGTTTAAAATTATCATCACAAATAATATGCCTAATATTACGTTATCATTTTTTGATGATTCGATGATTCCTCTTTTTTGATATTTAATCAATTTATTATAAAATATCAAACATTATGCAATAAGATATCCCTAAATATTATTCATACAATAAAATACTTTATACCATGAGATTTCACCGCCTATTATTTCTCATGCAATAAAGTATTGCATGCTAATTTATATATTTATACAATAAGATTTCCCAAAACATTCCTCATTCTGTGAGATACTCTACAGCATTCTTTGTACAATAAAACATTCCACATCATTCCTCACACAATAAGATATCACATGCTAATCTTCACACAATAAAATATGCCATAAATTCCGACTTCTCTTCTTTTTCTTCATACAATAAAAATATCCCCTATCATTTATTATTCATACAATAAAATATCTCATATCATTCTTCATACAATAAAGTGCCGAAATATTTTCTCACAACATTTAACCGATCATTCAATTCTACCCATATTTTACACATACACAAAAAACCCAAAAAACTCCGATTTTTTTTCTTTTGTATTCAAAATCCCTTTTCATTATTTGGGTAACCATTTAACTTTTATCTTTCTTCTCTTTCCTCTCTTTCTCTCTCTCTCTCTCTCTTTCCCTCTCTTTTGAATACTTAATTATTACTTTCTTTTTATGCTAAAATAAAATGACAATTGTCAACTTACAAAAAAAAAAATTGGAGGAAGAAAATAATTGACAATTTAACAAATTTATGAGACAATTCTTTTTCTTTTTAAAAATATTTTTATATATTTATTAAAATTTTTGTTTTTTTGAGAGAATAATTAATTTAACTAAAATTTAAAATAAATTTTTCAATAATATTCGCTTACTTTCTTGATATTTTTATTTTTCATTATTTCTATTATTCTTTAAGCGAATTATCTTAATTTTTAATTATTAATATAGTATGTTAATTTATTCTTACCTTTATTATTCTATTTTTTAAAATATGAATTCTTGCTATAAACTATTCTATCTTTTAACTATCAAATTATTAATTTTATTATATATCAATTATTAAACTATATTGATCGATAAAATTTTGATCAAATGAAGTGACGGAATAAGCAGGAAAGATAAAAATACCAATAGTTTAAATTTAATTATGTTTTGAAAAACAAGAAATTAAAAATCTAATTCTTTTAGATGAAAATTTAAATTGATAATTGGAAATGATTGGAAATAACAATTAGATAAACTTGCAAAATTATCAATGGCATTAAGTTGGAAATTGATTTCAACTTCATTATTAATCATGAATTTATATAATTATTATATTAAACCATTAACTCCTTTGTAATTAATAATTCATATACTTAAATTGTACTATTGTGTTGAAATTTCTTTGTTAACAATAACAATTAATTTTGATAATTTTATTCGATACTAAAATGGTAAATATATGGGAAATGGGATATGGTAATAGATAGGTTTATATTTATAAAATATTGATTGGTTCATTTATTAAAAAATAATTAATTAATGCTTTCTTTTCTTTCACAAAAAGGTTATTTATTTATTTTTCCTGCTAATTGTTTATTGATTATCAATATTCTTGTTTATTTTTATCGTTTTCTTATTCCATTTTTGAAATCTGTCCAAAATTATTTTTTATGTTTATCCTTTCCCTGTTTCCTTCGAAATTTATGCAATAAAACGAAATAATAAATAATTAGAATAATATAAGCAATAAATTATTGTTTGCTATGCAATGAATTATTGTCTACAATTTAATGTATTATTGTTTACCATGTAAGTTATTGCCACAAATAATTTCTAGCCTTTAGTCAATTAGAATGTATATTAGTTGGTAGCAACATGTTGATGTTGATTATATAGTATTCTCGATAATCGTATTACCATCTGAAATTCAATTCAATCCCACTTGTCAATTGCATCCTTCGATCGTTATATTCTATTATTACGATTATTACTACTTGAGCAATAATAATTTTCAAGTATCATTTATTTACAATTTCTTTTTCGTTAATTACTATCTATTAGAAATCATAAAATTACGATATCTCTTCAAGCGAATTTATCAAATAAGCATCTCAATAATAAACTTTTATTAATCAATGGTTTATAACAATTTGATATTATGATTTTATCTCATTTTATTTAAACAAATTTTCATAATTTTTAAAAAGTAAGAAAAACGAAGTTAAAATGATAGTTCAGTTTAATTTGATTAGATAAATTTATTCAAATTATAAACTTATATTATAGTTATAAAACTGGATTATGAAATGTATATATTATTTTAATAAAAAATATTATAATTATAACCATTAACTTTTCTCTCTCTTTCACTCCCTCTCTCATTTTTTAAAATTTAGAAAATCATTTTTCCCATATTTTTGATAATAAATAAATTTAATTAAAATAATATTTTCACAATTACTATTTAATTTTTGCGCAGTATTCATAAATTTTGTTTATATTTTTACCCCTTTTTTTCCTCTCCCTTTCTCTTTCTTGCTCTCTCTCTCTCTCTCTTACTCTCCTTTTTCCTCTCGCAATTCTTTTCAAATTGATAATTTTTATGACATATATATTAATATTTCAAAATTTATTTCTATATTCATATATTCCTTTTAAATTTATTTCGTAAATGTATCAAATTTATAAAATAATTATGTGAGATTAATTTATTGGAAAATATAAAATTTAAAATATGCCCTTAAGAATTAAAAAGAATAAAATTACAATTCGCAAACAATATGTCATTTGAATATCGATGAAAGAAACTTCGATAATATTCATTGATGAAAGAGATGAGTGACCTTATCTTAACAAATCTTTACACCGTCATAAATTTTTACAACACCTTGGGAAATGGGAAATTTTTATCAAATCAAAGATAAAAACATTGATCTTTTAACATTTCATTTATGATCAAATTATATTTATTTTTTTCCATTTCATTTATTCATTCATTCATTTATATAATAATTTTTATTTCAAATATATATGCATATAATTTAAATTGAATGATAAAATCAAAAATTAAATTTATATATTTATTATTTTGTATTTAATTATTTGCAAATTTTTGAATTTATCTCAGATATTGTTTATTTTTTGATATAATTTTGTTGAATATTCAAATTTTATTTTTTTCATAACATTAATATATTTTATTTTTTATTAAATTCAATTTCTATTCTTCCATTTTGATCGATCATAAATTATCAATTTAAATAATAAATAGGTATAATTTTAAATCGAATGATTAGTCGTGCTAATTTTAAAATTTTTGAAAAGGAAAAAACTTTTCCCTTTTTTAAAAAAGAAAAATGAAGGAGAGAAGAAAGACAGAGAGAAAAACAAGGATGGAAAGAAGAAGAGAGAAGGAGGAAAAGATTTAAAGAAAAGAATCGAGAAAGAATCGAGATATTTCAGCAAATTAATGTATGATTAGTTTGCTTATGCATGCATATCAATGTAATTTGATCTAATCTGTAAACGATATATATGCATATGTATATGCATATATATATATATATATATATATATATATATATATATATATATATATATGAAGAGGTACCGGAATGGTTATACCGGTGAGAAAATGGTAGTAAAGGTACCATCATTACATACTACTTATGTTTAATAACATAATTACCACTTGTCTTTTTGGTATACAGTAGTAATCTAATATAGGAAGCAATGAGGAATTAATTGAATGGTAGAAATTATTCTTTTAATTTGATACATTATATCAAATAACTAATTGATGATAACTCTCAAAGGATAACTTATTGATTCGGTAGTAACTATAAAAAGATAGCTTATTGATTGATAATAACACGTGGATGGCAACTCATTGATGATAGTTCTCAGAAGACAGCTCATTGATTGATGATAATTTGAAAAGGTCACTTATTGATGATTGCTCTTAGAAGATAGCTTACTTTATTGACAGTAGGCTTTGAGAAATTAATTTATTGTTTTAATGGTGGTTCTCAGACAATAAATTTATTCAATAGCAGAAGTTTGTCCAAGTTCCATTATTTCATTTATTCCTGAATTTTGAAGTAGGGTATTATCCTCGTTTGTTTGCAGCGTGTTAATTTGGTTTTTAAACTCTTTGATTGCTTTATTGTTACTAGTAAATATTATTATTTCCGTAATAATAAACTCAGCGTCAAGCTGTAAGCACCTATCCATATTTTCTGAAACTAGTTTATTGATTGTTTATAGTTTATTGATCGATGATAAATTTGAGTAATTTATTGATTGGATGTAATCCTGAGAAATGATTTATAAGTTAAGTTCCCAGAAGATCATTTATTAGTTAACGGTAATTCTCAGGAGTTAATTTATCGATTAATGATAGCATGATAAAGTAGCTTATTAGTAGAATTCTTGGATGATAGCTTTTTGATTTTCAGGTAATTTTCAGAAGTTAGCTTATTAATTGATAATAACCTTGAAAAGATTTTCTGTGACATTTTGAGAATAGCTATAGTGATGATAATGAAAACTGATTCAAATATTTGATGGTTATATGAAAATGATAATAATTGAGGAATAATTAGTCGAGGTTTGAGAAATAAGCATTCAAAAGAGATTTATGAAATCAGTTGTTCAATCATCTACAATTAATGAATTACGGAAAATGTGAATTAAAATTAGTAGATTGATAAAGTTCTGAAACAGATAATTAATTCTAAGCAAAATATAATATATCTCATTTAAGAATATCTAAAACTTTATTGAATGAACAAATTTCTAAATCATTTTATTGTTAATGGCAAGAAAAAATTAATTAAAATTTCTGAATATTCTTAGATTAAATATATCCTAAATGATTTGCTTAGAATTTTATCAATCTATTAATTTTAATTTTCTTATGAAATTATATTTTTGAAAATTAGCTAATAATATTAATTGGGTAATTATTTAATTAATCCCCGATGGTAACCTATAAGTATATAATTAAATTGATAAAATTTAATGCCCAATCACTTTAGCAATTAATTTGATTAATATAGTTTTTTGAGAAAAATGTTAAATTAAATAATTAAATTTGAAACATTAATTATCCATGTCTCGTATGAATAATGATAGAAAATGGTTAACCGGAAATTTTACGATTAAATTAACAAATTTGAATTTATTGCTCATATCTTTATCTGTTCTATGTATTCTGTTGCGAAGCATAAAGAATTTCCAAATGATAAATTTCCAATGTTTCATTAAAAAGATGATTTGTTAACTTTTTCTCCCTCTCTTTCTCTCTTATCATTTTCTCTCTCTTTTTAAATTTATTTTTAACTTTTTGAATTAAAAAAAAATCGCTCCTCCTCTCTTTATCTGTTACTGTATTTGTTCTTTCATTCTTTTTATGCCAAACATTTTCTCATCTTCTTTTGTCCCTTTTCTTTCCCTTAATTTCATCCTTTTTGGCCAATTGTTTACTTGTTAACAGAATTGAATTGACATTTCATATTTTTCCCTTTTATACTATCATCCAAGGACAACAACAACATTATGATAATGTGAAATTATAACAATAATAAATAAAATGATTGAAGAATTAAATGAGGTAAAATTAACAAGTAGGCAGTAATAATTATTCATACGCCCACGTATCACGTATTATAAGCCTACGCAAACGCCTACATACATATAGATAGACACCCACGTATATACATTGAAGGATTTATTTGATTAGAAGAAAGAAGGGTGTAAATTGAATAAATTTGCAACAGGCTGAAACGTACTTCCGCATGCTTTGCACCTTTTATCTCATCTTCATCTTTATCTTTCTCCTCCTTCTACCTTCTTTCTTCTATCTTCAAATGAATTCAAAATCAATCATCGATCAATCAATGATTACATGATGATAATTATTAGCTTTTGATATTTCTATTCGAATTTCAAAATTGTAAACATTTTTGTAATAAAATTTTATTGAAATATTAGATATTCAATAAAATAACAATTTAATACTCAATATAAACTATAATTAACAAATTCGATTCGCATACAAAAAAGGCATTGAATATTCATGAAGACTAATTAATTAATTAGAATCTGAAAAGTAAGCAGAATTTTAAAAATTAATTTATGGTTTGTTTTATTCTTATTATTTGAATAATATACACTTCACGTTTATTATAACATTGTAAAATATAAGCGTTCATATTTTATTATAATAAATTAATGCAATTTTATTGAAATATTAAATATGAAAAACAGATGGAACGAATAATATTTAATATAACCAAAAGAATTAATAATTAAATTTAATATAGAAAAATAACTGAATTCTTATGAAAACATCAAAATTTGGGGAATAAATTTATATTGTTCTTTTATCTATTCCTTATCATTTAATCAATATGCATTATATTTTATAATCATTGTAAAATATAAATATAAATCGAAAAATTGAGAATATTTCATTGATAATTTCATCAACAATTTAATTTATTTATTCATGAAAATACAAATTTCATTTTATTTATTAATTTAATTGTAAACTGATTGTCAATTGCTGTCCAATTAATAATCATTCAACATCAAACAAAAAATTCCTTGCGTTTTATTTCTTCTGCAAAAATTATGAACGATATTATCTGTCTAAACAGTTTCTGAAGGGAAAATATTTCACATAAGTGAATTGATAACGAAATGATTCATAATAATTATTATTTGCAAACTTGCAATTATGTTAAATTTTTAAAATATTTTTTAAAACTTGAAATTTCGTAATATAAACTTTTTTTAAAAAAAGTTCTGTTAGTTTTGCTTTTTTTTATCGTAGCAAATTAATTTTACAAAATAATTAACAAAAATTCCCTCTAATTTCATTCTATTTTCTAATAGTTTTCTTCAATAAATAGAAAAGGATTCTGAATAGGAAACAAAATCGGAAATGAATTTTATACGTTTTGCTTAATGTAAGTTGTAAATTTGGAAATGAAATGATTACGATATACATATCTTTCGTTTAGCAAATATAAACATATGCTTTTATGCTAATTTAATGGATCAATGAATTCAAATTGATATCAACAAAGTGAAAAGTGAAAAGCTTGTTTATTATAATGCTCAATGATCAATTAAGCCTTTTTCACTTGGCTTCAATGAACAGTAAAATTGAATAATATATCATAACACTCATGAATTCATCAGTATTATGAGAAAGTTATTTTTAACATATATATATGTCATGATTAACATTAAATCGTATAATGTACATATGATGAAATATTAAAAAGGAAATATACAAAATAATTATCGGAAAATTTCGCTAAACAACGAAAATCTTTTTCGCCCTTTTTCATTTCTTTTTTTTGTCCTTTTATTTTAAAACCAATTTGTTTTACTAATTAAATATAATTAATTATTTGTTATTAATTAAAAAATAAAATTTTGAAATCTTCTGATATGATATAATTATTTTGTGATAATTTTATTTCGTTTTCATTTAATCCAAATATTAACATTAAATGATAATTATTTTCGGATTCGCAAAAAAAGAAGAAAATATTTTAAAAAAGTAGTAAAATTCAATTTGATATATTAATTATTTCATTTAATATCTGTTTGCAAGAAAATGATTTTATGAATTTGTTAATAATAGTCCATCAATTTGAAGTAATAATAAAATTTAAAATTTCTTTACAATAAGAGTTTTTAATTATTTTAGTTTTACGAATTTAATCAATTTCCAATTGTCAAATGATATCAATAAAATTTTAAATCTTTCAATGATAAGATTTATGATAAGTTTTTAATACTGCAAACTCTCTACAATTATTGCTGAAAGAAATTTGATAAAAGATTTATCGAATAAATTAACATCTAATTAAATACTATTGGATTAAAAGATGTAATAGTATTTTCACACAAGGTGTCACATAATGAAATATTGTAAAATTGTTAAGAAATATTTTTCACCAAAAGTAAAAATGATAAATTGATGTTAATGCCAAAATGATAAATTGATGACAATGCTGAATGATAGAAAAAAGATTTGTGTTACATTGGTACATGTTGATTTATGAAATTAATTTGCTTCTTCATTATGCTTAACAAATAAAACGATAGTATAAAGTTCAATCTCTTTCTCGCATTAAACTTTCAATGAATTAATCTAAAATCTAAATAATTTTAACAATTATATTTGCAACGCAGAAAAGAAAAAGAAAATAAATTATTTCATATAAAACTTTTATTCATTTAAACAATGTCAATGAGAAAGAAATGATAATTAATTTAAAAAGAAATGATTAAAAATGTATCGATTATATTTTCAGGCTGGAATTGTGAATAATATTATAATTCTCGAGCTTATTAAATTTTTTTCTTTTCCTAGAAAAAATTGCCGGTAATTAATTAATACCTGAATTCACATAAAATTTAAAATTTTCTTTTGCTCAAATTTTTATATTATCAAAAAATAAAAACGAAAAATTATGGAATTTAGGCAATAATTAACTTTTATTTTAATGCGCTTTTCTTTTCATAAGTGTATTTTTCAAGAATGAAAAATAATTTCTTATAGATAATTAATTAATATTTAAATTCGTACAAAATTTTTTCTTATTTACTGTAATTCAGTTCCCTATATCACAATATTAAAAAAATCCTCTAAGCTTTTCTTTCCATTTTTATAAGAGAATTTTTAAATGGGAAATGGATTTTTGATAGCAATTTAATTAGTGCTTAAATTTTGTATAAAATTTCTCTTTGCATTACAATCTCATTTTCATATTATTAAAAAATGAAATTGAAAATTCTCTTTTGTTTTCGCAAAAAATTAATATAAATTAATATCTAAAATATGTCAACATTTAATTAGTAAACTTAACTTTTGCATAAAATCACTAATACTTAAATTTCATATAAAATTCTTTTTAAATACTATACAAATTTTGACCATAGCATAGCATGTAACAACAAGAAATAAAGTGGTATTAGATGGTGATGATTTCTAAGACAATAAAATGTGTATGTATGGATATATTGTTATTGCATCATCAAAGGTAACGAAACCAATTTCAATCGTAATTTATCGGTACCTTTATGATTGAATGCTATATTTGACAAAAGAATCAGTAGTACCCGGCAGGGGTTACTTAATTTGCTTCCAGAAGTTAATCCATCAGGTCTAATAATCTTTTTGACTATATTAATTTATTTTATGGTTCATAACAATAACGCCACCTACTGTTTTTCCTTTATATTTTTTCTTTTCTTTGATTAATCAATGATATCTTATAATAAAAATTTCACCTGTTTTAATCATCTATTTCTCATTAAATTAAGCTTATTTTTCTTAACATAAAAATTCCTAAACTAATAATCAGAAACTACCATAGAATAAAAGATATCAAAGGTTTCTAAATTGTTATCAAAATTATCATACTACAAAAAGACTGATTTATTGATATACATATATATATATGCTTCATTCCTAATAATAATATAATAAGTAAATATTGTATTTCCAAAATTAGCAAACAGTATAATTTATTTGCTTTTTAGATTTTAGCTTTTGTCTTTTCTCTTCAAACGATTACTTTGATGATCAATTTTTTTTCTTCCTTTTCAATTAATTGCCTTTTTTTTTGTTTGTATAATTTTATATCCATTTTATTTTCCTAATAAAAGTTTAAAGGTTACATAATGTATTTATTTAATACATATTTCTTTCCCTCATTTTAATAGCTTTTATTTGATAATTTATTCATTTAATTTTTAGTAATAAAATATTCTTAAGATTAATACCAATTTGCTGTAATTCTTCTTGTAATTTTTCCAATAGAAGTTATTGTCATATTTGAAATAATTAAAAAATACTCATTTATTCAACGTTATAGCAATTTTTTCTCTTACACACATATATGTCAAAAATTTGAACTTATATCAAAATTTGATAACATATTTTAATTTAATAACTAAATAAAAATTATGGACATGTACTGTTTAGTTTTTAGATCAAAATTTTTGAGGATAAATTTTTATAAGTTGTTTGCCTTCATTATTTTCTTTTTTATTCCTTTTTTATTACCGATATCACTGCATTATCAATTCTTCCCATTCGTTTATATTTTTGATAATTATCAAATACAAAAGTGCTATTTATTCAAAAAAAAACTTTTAATTTCTGATCGATAATATTTAAGTCATTTCGTTTCCTTTTTCGTGCGGAATATTTAACATAAATTTATAAAAGAATTCGCATATATGGTAGTATAAGAGAAAAAAAGTAATTATATTTTATAAAAGAAATTACTGAAATTGAAAAAAAGAAGTGAAATAATAATTTATTTCTTAAATTAACCTGACCTGGTTCATTTCCATTCTTCGTCTTTTATCTACAATTATGCATTCGAAAAAATGATATTTTTTCGATGATATACCATTCTTTCCCGCATTTATCATTACCATCATTAATCATCATTTTAGTTGCCATTATCATATATTATTATCATTATTACGGTTATTATTGCTATACTACTATTATTATTATTATTATTAATCATTGTTACTATTATTATTATTTTTGTCATTATTATTATTATCACTATCATTACTATTATCAGCTATCACTATCGCTATTATTATTATTTACATCATTATTTGCATCATACTTATTTTTATATTACTATTATCACTATTATTATTATTGCCATACTATTTGTCGTTATTAATGAATTATCGAACTAAGTTGTGCTTTATTCAAGCTGTATCTGTCTCTTAATAATATTATTGTATTTATTCAATGAATATAATAATTAATCGTTGATGGTATTTGTTATGAATTGATGAAAAAAGTTTTATCGAACAAATTACATTTTCCCCCATAATAATTATTCATTGAAATGAAAGAATAGCAATGATAACAATAATAATAATAGTATGTTATATGTATGATTACTATTGCAGGAAAAAAGAAAAAATTATTTTTGAAAAAATTTTTGATTTATTATTTTGATGATCAGAATTTTGTTGTGTGTGATTTAAATTTGTGCAAAATTTTGTTAGAAATAATTTTGGTAAATTTATTTTGATTTTCATTTTTTCTTTTAACTTTCTTAAAATTTATTTTATTTTATTTAAAATATTTATTTTATTAAAAATTTATTTATTTTTCCTCTTTTTAAATTTTTATCATTAGATCGTTCACCATTATCGAAAAAATTTAAACCTATAATTTGACGAGTAAAATATCCTTCATCGATAATCATCTTATACTTCATTAGTAGCATGCAAAATTTATTATCATATTTATTTATCGGCTTATAATTCAGTTCATTACCAATTAAATATATATTTCTTCTATCTTCATCTATTTCATTGATCCAATATTTAAAATAAGTAAAATAAGCTTATATGTATTTTTACCGTATATCACTTTTATGAAACTAATATTAACTGTAACTATACTCACTAATTAATCGATTAATTATTAGTTGTAATAATAATAATAATAATAATAATAATAATAATAATAATAATAATAATAATAATACAATAAAATCTTGCTTATAAGCTATGTTATTCTGTCCTCGAATTGATCCCCTCCTTTCGTTATATATTTCTCTAATCTTGAGCATAAAAATATCGTATAGAGAACAAATATATGTTTATTTGATAACATAACATTTTCATCTCTCCTTAATTTAAACTATTGATCATCACTATTGGTTGATTTAAAAATTTGTAATAAAATTAGGAATGACATGATGAAATAATTTATAATTTTATGATTCCTTATAATCATTTCGATCATATGATTCAAATATTATAATTATTACTACATTTTTATTCTGAAACAATTGATACATAATGAATTGGTTTGTATGAAATTTATATTCATAATGAATAATTAATAAATCAGTGAAATATTATCCTGAGCACAAATAATCACAATAATCTTTATCATTTCATCATTTAATTGTTCTATGTTATACAATCGAAAATTTTACTAAAAGATTTTATCAAATACGATAATATACAAATAATAGTTTATTGATTGAATTTCCATTTCCTATAAATTTAAATTTTAAATTAATAATTGCAAAATTTTCTCTTTGCAAAAAAGGAAGAAAAAATTTTAAGAATTGAAATAGAAATAAGAAAAAAATGCAATTAAAATACTTTTCAAATTTAAAATTATAACAATTTCAATTTTTTTCAAATTTAAAATTATAACATTTTCCTTCTTTCATTTTTACTTTTTTTTTCATTACTAATTGAATATTCATAAAAACGTTGGATTTTAAAAAATAAAAAAAAATCACAAAGAAATTTCTCGATGATCTCATATCATTGCTTATTCGATATGTAATTTTCAGAAAATTGAAAAGTTGAAAATTCCAAAAAATAATTTTTGTATTTCTTTTCTTGCCTACTAATAATTTCTTGACAGTAAAATGATAATTCTTATGATCTATTTTCTAAGAAAATAAAAATGATATAATTGTACAAGGAAAAAAATCTATTATGTGATATTAATAAATATTATATAAAAAAGATAGAAATTTCTCGATGATCATATCATCCTTATTTACCTACAAAAATATTGATAACAATTGTTTTATAATTAGCATAAAATTTATTAATTTAACAGTAGTAAAATTTATTAAAAATTTACTGTAAATGTAAATATTTGTTTATTCATTGAAAGCGTACGTGTATAATGTGTATGTACGTGTCTTACAATGATTTGAAATTTATCAAAATATATTTATGTATCCTTTGTTTATATATTACATTATAATAATAATAAATGATAAGATTATCACTAATATCAATAGTAATTAAATCATATTATATTGCAATTGAGTAATAGGAATTAATAAAAATAAGAGTAATCTTTTTAACTCAAAATTATGATATAATTATAGCAGCTAATGATTCGGCTTGTGACTTTATTTATTAAGCTATGTCAAAGGTCATTGGAGGAAAAAAGTTCAAATTATTTAACAATGAAGTTTAGTTTATTTGAAATTATTTGAGAAATGAAATTTTACTCTCTTCTTTTCATTAACAACAAAGAGAGAAGAGAAGAAAAACACTATGATAGATTATCGTATTAAGAAGCAAATAGAACGAGAAAAAAGAAACAAAGAAATTTAAAGAATAATGAAAAAATATTCGTCTCCATTTTTTTGAACGATATTCTTTCCTTTATGAATTATCTATGATCTAGTTAAAGAAATAAAGCGCTATTTATTATCATTATCATTTATTATCATCATTCCGTCTCTTTTTTTTCTTCTTGCATCAGTATAATTATTGATTTTCTTTTTGCTTATCAATGATTTTCAATAAAATTGTTAAAATTAAAATTATTGAAAAGAAAAAATTTTTTGTTTTGAATATCAGAAATTAATCAATTCATGAATTATCAATTTATTTTCCTTTCTTTTTTCTCTTTTACTCTTCTAACTGATCATTTTAATTTAATGTGATAATCATTGAGTGATAATAACAATTTGGTGACAATTTATTGCTATGCTTACGATTTATGTGTCATCTAATATGTACATGTTGTGTCATTCTAATGATAAAATTTCATTGTTTATTAAAATACAGTTTAAAAAGATGGAATAAATAATTGGAAAAAATACGGTATCAATTTTTAAAATTATATTAATTTCACGCTAAAAAATAAATGAAAAGACAACGAAAGATTGCCTGAGTAATGTTATTAAAAAAAAAAAAGAAAAAGAAATTTTTAGGCTAAATAATACTATCATAACAGAAAGGTATAAGCAGGTTAGATTAGATTTAAAAAATTATATCAGAAATTTCATAAAATAAAAGAAAAAACTTTAAATAATTAAAATTTTAGTTTCCTCAAATAAGCCAATTGTTTATTTCCCAATTATTTACTTTTTATTTATTTATTTATTGCAAAAGAAACGAAAAAACTTTACATTTCTCATTTTTTTTATTTTAACAAAAAAAATAAACAAATATAATTCTAAAAATGTATTAATTAAAATTTAATTTCTAATTGAATTTTTTTCTATGAATTTATACGAAAAAAGTATTGCAAATAATACAATTAATAATGATTAATATAATCAATCAATCAATCAAATAAAATAAAGAAAAGTGAAAGAATAATGTGCGTATCATTTGTTTACTTTTTTCTCGTTTTTTTTTTTATTTACTTTTTCTCGTTAACTTTAAACGATTAGTATAAGTAAAATATATTCTTAGAAAAATGTAAAAGTTATTCTAAAATACATAATTTTGATCAAAAAAAGTATCCTTGAAATTGGCATCAGAATATATTTACAATAATTAAAATAAGGCAATAATTAGATAGGATAATTAATGCGATTTAATTATAAAAATATATAATTATATTGCATTAGCTTTGTTTGCAAAAAAAAAAAAAAGATCCCAAGTTTAATCGATGAATTAATTCTTTTAAGAGTTATCGATAATCCTAAAATGAATTATCAGAATTCCTACTATTCATAATTCTGTCTTGTAATTGCTTTAAATACATCAAATACAAAAGTTTCTATGCACGCAAGTTGTACGTGTGTACTCGCATGACACTTTCAAATATAATAAATTTGAATTTACATAGTTTATGAATAAATAAATATATATATGTATATATTTAGTGTTAATTGCCTATATCAAAAGAAAAGCGGAAATGATGCAAATAGAAATAAGCTAGCTATATCGGTTCATCTCCTTAGTATCATAAGTTCAAGTTTACAACTGCTTTTAGAAAGGCAAAAATATTTATATATATATATATATATTTTTTCGATGCAATAATATTCATTTTCTTTATTTGATGAATCTCATGATAAAGGAAGAATGGATGGAAAAGTAAATTATTAAGAAAGTATTTGATGAAACTCATTATGAAGGATGGATAGATGGAAAAGTAAATTATTAAGAAAGAAAGAAAGAAAATACTTTTAATGAAAAATGTTTGAAAATAAGAATAAGAAAAATATAGGTAAATTGTAATGAAATTTTAAATAATGCAAAATATAAAAATAAATTATATTATTTTTCTTTTTGAATCTTTTCTTCTTCAATAGCTAATTTAATAAAAATAAATAAAACAAATAAAAAAGTATGAAAGATAAGAATGAATTTGAATTGTGTAACTTTTTTTTCCTTGTTAACAATGTAAATATATATAGTAAAAGAATTGGAGGAAAAATATTATCATAGAAATTCAGAAAATAAAATTTGGGAAAAAATCAAAAAAACATTTTCTATAACAAAATATATACGAAATAAATAAATATACATATATATAACGATGTAATTTAGACATTAATTAAGAATATGTTATGAAATATTATAGAAAAATTTTTTTCAAAAATTATCAAATTTGAAAATCAAAATAAGGAAGAAATCAGTATTTTATATCTTTTGTCATTACTATCAATATTTGATGACAATAACTGATGCTTAAGTGATAAATGAAATTACGATCTAAATGGAATAATTATGAAAATATCCATGTTTGGTTTGGATTATTTACTAAAAATAATTAAAAATTGAAAGAATTATTAGAAATAGGAGAAAGATTATTCCCAAATGGATTGGAAGTAAATCGATATGATAACTAACAAACTAGCAAGAGTGTTAATAGCTTTTAAGGAAAGGAATATTCCAAACAAACAGATACAAATATGATTGCCAATTTAAAAGAAAATAAACAAATTCATTTCATACTGTAAGAATTTCTTTTCCATCTTTTTAATAAAAATCTTTTAATTTAATAAAATTTTATTTTATTTCAATGGAAAGAGCAAAGAATTTGTCAATTATTTCCAAAAAAAATTTTTGATTAACAGATGTGTCAATTTTTTCGTTTTTTTTTTTTGTTAACAAAAACTTCTTAACTAAAAGATTAAAAATCATCCACTTCACCATCTGTTATTATTACTACTACTTATCCGATATTTGATTGGAAAAAAGAAGAGAAAGAAAAAGTTGTGGAGAACTTAAAAAGGTATACGAGAGAAAAAGGTAAGAGAAAGAAATTAGAATGAAATGAAGGACCTGAAATGAGCAACCTTTTGAAGAACTTGAAAGAAGAGATGCATTTTATAATATACGGTATTGCTTAAAGGTATCCCTTTCTAAACAAGAGATTGTTAACCCTGAAGTGGATCTAAAAAACGACCCAAATGTTGTTGACAATGATAATAATAATAATGGTAATGACAATGATGATGATGATGATTATTATAATGATAATGATCGATACATTCTTCATCTTCGATTACCCTTACTCATTCCAGTTTCTCGCTTATTACCCTGATCCAGTTAAGCTTTCATTCAAACAAATTTAAACCTTTCATTTTCTTTAAGATCAGAGAAGATAAACAAATAAAAAATAGCGCCATCATGTCGCCTCGATACATAATCAGAACAGGTTCGGGACAATGAATTCGAGAAAGATGAGTAAACCTGAATCATTTAGTGGATTGGATAATCCGGATTGCTAACTGTAATCGTTTAAACTTTTTTCTTTTCCTTTTTCTTCTTTCTATTTTCATTTGATTAATTTATACCAATTATTATTATTACTAATTATAAATTATTCTAAATGAAATTTACTGAACTTTAAAATATAGGAATGATAAATTAATGAATTATTACTTAATTAACACTCATAAAATCTAAAGAAATTATCAAAATCCCTTACAAAAGAAATAGTATAATTGTATTTCATTGGCCAAATATAATAATTATGATATATTTTATACTTATATATAATAATTAATATATTTTATATTCATATAACTGATAACAAATTTTTTTTCAGTTTTCATTTCTCCATTAATAGAAGTTAGCGATTCATTTCATTTTTAAGTAAAAGCAATATGAGAAAGATAGTATAAATGTAATGAGATGGAAAAGTTGATAAATTTCATCGTATGCGAATAATTGGAAAAAAAATTAGAATTAAAATAACAAAATAACTGAACTGATAGCTATCGTATTCATATAATTTCCATTTTCAGTCTTTTTAATCTTCGTGAAGTTCAAGAAAGAGAAGAAAGTTTTTCTTTTTCCCTTTTCCAATTTAATTATTATTTCTTTGGAAAATTATAATATAAGAAAATTGTGATAGCCTGGAAAAGTTTATCATATCATGTTGAGTCAATATTATAAAATGATAATTATTATGAATGAATAAAATCGAGATATATACATCAATTGTTTCATTAAAAAATATCATTTGATAGTAATCGATTTAATTGAAAATTATGAATGATTGAATGGATGAAAATCAATTATCTTCGAGATTTAATTTTTTTTCCTTTATTAGTTGTAAAATAAAATAGGTTTGTTCTCTGCTATCAGCAATTGTTATCATCTTTTGAATGAAATATTCATAATATTTAGGAACTAGTTTCTTTTTTTTATTTTTCAGCTAATCAGTTTTTAAGTAAAGTTATAAATAAAAAGCTAAAGAGAAAGAATTGAGAAAAAAGTGTTTTTATATTTCGAATCATTTGAACAAATTAATTGTATGCCTTAATTATCATATCAGTTTTTTGTATCACTATTATATCACTTTTATGTATCATCTTAAATTTGTCATCAGCAACGATGTAATCAGTAACGAACATGTAAAACTAGTATAGTGCTTCTTGTTTCAGATGAAATGAAAAAATTTATTTAGCCTTTGCAGTTGATTACGGAATATTGATATATGATTACTTTTTCCGATTTCATCAACATCAACATACAAATCAAATCTTCCTTCCGGAATTAATATCCAAAGAAAATGATCAAAACTTTATCCGCAAAGCGATATTCCGGATTACACTAATTTACATTCCGAATAACACGTCATAAATAACACTTATCATTCTTTATCCATTATGATAAGTTTTTTTTTTAATTTGTATAAAAATTTTCTCACTAATGCTTGATTTAATTAACAATTAATATATTCTAAGTTAGGGACTAATTAATTTATTAAATTAAAATTGGAATGAAATTTATTAAATTAAATTATTTTCAAAAATCATTTTGGTATTTGGGATACGGTGTATGCATGCAGACAGCATCATGGAGCACAACACCACTTATCATCCATTCTCATCATCATCATCATCATCATCATCATCATCATCGTCATCATCATCCAATGCTATTACTGCAATTATCCTCAACATTCTCTAACCACTAAATTTCTATTTGAAAATAATTTCGTTTTGTTAGTTACGTATTTGATCAATTATCAGCTGATAATAATTTAACAATAATAATAGAAATGATAAGATCGATAACAATAATGATGTGAATGGATTTTTTTCTCAATTGGAATGTATTGAAGACTTGTTATACGTGAAAAATTTAGTGTATTATATAATGCAATTTAATAAATCCACGTATACGTACGTCATTGTACGTGTAAATAGAGCAGTTCAAACTATGCTTATAATAGTTGTAAAAATTAGTTAAGCGACAAGGAAATTTCAATATCACTACTATCGTTGTTTGTTTTATCATTTATATCTAATCTTTAATATCGTTTACAATTTGTAAGTCTAAAAATCCGCTATGAAAAAATTTCAAAATTTATTAGGAAATGATATTAGTAGAGAGATATGCTTAAATTGTTTAATTCAACAACTCATATTTATTGATCGAGAAAATAAGAACTTTAAACTACTAGCATATCTAAATTATAAAATCAACTGTTCAATCTAATCATTTTATTCGTTTGAAAATTTTTGATACATTTTTGAGCTTCTGATAAATCTATCCTTTAGTTCGATTATTTTATTTCAACAAAAAAATCAGTTAAATTATCTTACTGCATTATTTTAACACTTATGTGTCATAAAATAAAATCAAATTTCCTTTATTTTTATATTAAAATAATCATTTATCATACAATAGACAAGAAGAAAAGAAAACAAAAAGTTTCCATTTTTGTTTACAAAACTTCTTATTTGTTTATTTGCTTTCAAAAGCAACAAAAAATATTTTAAAAGAAGTGTAAAGAAAAGTAAAATAAAAACAAAACGTATAAAATAATAATCAAAATATATAGAAATTATAATTTTGATAAAAATAAAAAGACGGAAAGATAAACATTAAAAATGAAATGGCACAAAATATTTGCGAAATAAATTTGAAATAATTCAATTTTTAAAATTTCTTCGTTTATTTTCTTTTAAATTAAAAAAAAATTTAATCATTTATTTACATATATATATATATATATTAACTTATTCCCATAATAATTATAAAATTACCCAAAATATGTGATGAAAAAGAAAGATTAAGGAAAAAGGAAAATAGCAAATTTTGGATGAAGCATTAAAAAATATTAAAAATAAAAACGATCGATATCAATCATTTAACATTCCTAACAATTAATTTCTCAAATAATCGGTAAAAGAAAAAAAATAAACCCTATCCTTACCCATTGTTAAAGGATAGAACAAATAAAGAGAAGATAGGAAACTAGTTTTGACAAAATACCTTGAATAAAATATATATCTAAAAAAATGTTTATACTTAATTAAATCATGAAATGAAGTTTTATATACCTCGCATATAATTCTATATTGATTTACTCTGTAAAGTTCAAATAATCATTAAACTATCGCTAATACGGCAAAATAAAAGAATTATATAATAACAGTAATGATAGTGCTAAAATGATAAAAACAAACATACAAAAAAATATTAATCAGTTAAATAAATTATCAAATTGAAATACAATCATAAAATAACAAAAATTGATTCCCAAAAAAAAATAAAGCTTTCACCAAAGCATTTAATAAGCATATCATGTTTAAAAACGATACATAGTAATAATTTTCAAATGATACTTTGTCATTTAGGAATTCAAATAATTTATTGTCATTGTCTACTTCTCTTTGACAATAATAATTTTGCTAATTTATATCTACCCGTTGATACGCATAAAAAGATCGGATAATTTAGCATCTACTCAAAGCAAGCAATGATAATTGAAGATTTAAATTATAAAATATTTTTTTTTATTTTGGTTCTAACGGATTCAATGGAATGGAAGCAGTATGTATTCACTTCATGCACCACTAAATTCCAAACTATCTTAATTAATGATTAGAATCACTTTAATCATATGATTATTCCTAAAAGTCATAAAGGTCATCTCGAAAAAACCTTAGAATAATGAAAATATATAAAATTGCAAGAAATAAATTCAAAGCTTTTGCTGTTAATTTTTGCCAAATTTTTAATCAAATTTAAAACTGAATGTGAATTAATTTTTGAACAAGAAATCAAATATACATATAAGCGAAAATATATAATAATCAATTAATTTATAGAGCAAATTTTCATTTAGTACCAGAAAATCTAATTCAAGATATATTCTAAAGCTGTTCAAGTGTTGAGAATGATTAAGAGAAATACGGCCTTAAAGCTATGCTAAATTAAAGAAATACGGTAAGTTATATATGCCATTGTTGAATATGGGACGATATACAAAAATAAAAGTATCAAATGAATATTAAAAAAAAAACAAAATTAAACCAGTGATATAATATAAAGAATATCAAAAACACATATGTAAACAAATCAGAGAAAAAAAGGATGAAAGAAAATATACGGACAATATATGATTTCATTTAAAAAAAGAAAAAATTAAACAACTCATCCTGAAAAAGAAAGAAGAAATCCGGAAAATTATTTTCCTGAAATTGTTCCCATATTGATCGATGATTTACTTTTGGATGATTATTCATTGGATGATGATTATGATGATAATGATAATAATAATAATGATGTAAAATAATTGTGATAAATCAAATATACGATGCCCGTGATTTGTGATTTTCCATGATAAGAGCAAATAACGAACCTTTTCTTCTTTTTTTCTTTTCCACAAACAATTTCCTGAAAATTTTTTGAAATAGAAAAGAAATGTTTAAAATGGAAAAAAGAGAGGAAAAAAAAGTTAATTTTCTTCCATAACGATTTGTCAAATTAAGCAAAAAAAAATTTTCCCTCTCTTTTATCATTCCTTCTTCCTCCCTCTCTCTTTCTCTCTCTCTCTCACTCTATTTCTCTCTCTATCTCTCACTTTTTTGCTCTTTCTAATTTAATCAAATATTTTGAGAATTTTCAAGAAATTTATTCATCCACTACTACCATCAACACATTTCTCATTGCAATGATTCAATTTGAATTTCATTTTCATCACAAATTTAAATTTGATTCCCTAAGCCATAAAAGGGCCTTTAATTTTTAGAAATATACATGGAAAAGAGTAACATTTGGCTATGAATATTAGCATTCTTCTTTTCTAAAAAGCATAACAATATATTTTAGCTAGAATTTGGCCTTTTGAAGCATGAGCCTAATATATTTATTTGGCTTCTGATAACATTCAAGCATTTTTCAAATGCTGAAAGCTAAACAGCCTAGGGATTTTCATTCCTCCCATATACGGTAGTATATTTTAGAAATAAGTCAAAATGAAATTTATAATTTCTACAATTATTTCTCCTTTATTCGAATGATTTTATCAATATCGAAATATTTCTTATTTTCAAAACTAGAACTTATTAAATTTCCGGGAAAGAATTTTGAGAAAATCAAATTATTAAAGAAACTACAGAAGAAATGAAATGAAATTTTTAGTTTAAAAGAAACGAAATTGATAATTGGAAATCATTGATCGAATTAGCAAAAAAATTTAACATTTTTTAAATGAATTGCCAATTCGCATAATTAAACACAAATGGAAATTTAGATAAACCATGGCAATGAAAAAAACTATTTAAAAAGAAAATAAATTTTGTCATATAATAATTATTATTATTCATAGACAATTTATTGATGTTATTATAATTGCCTTTTAAAAAAAGATAAAAAATTTTTTTAAATATAAAAATTAAATTATTAATTATTCTATATATATTTAATTGTAAATAAAAATTTTCAATTAAAGCGAAAAAATTAAGAAAAAAATGAAGTTTTTATAAATTCTTTTACATAATTTTTCAATCTTCAATTCATCGTAATATTTCCCTCATTTCATTTTATTAACAATTAAGAATTCAAATTTTTGTCACCAAAACAAAGAACATTTGTAATAAAAATGATAATCGTTTATTGAATTCTTGTCCTATAATCGCTTACCATAATCATAATCTCAATAATAATAATAATCAGTACCCAATATAGTAGCAGACAAGAATAAACCACGATAATCTGCAGCTTTGTACGGTAATAGTCTTTATTTCATTCATTTTGTTGCTACTTTTCATCGTATCTTTTTGCATTGTTGATTTAAACAAGTTATAATAATCAAATACCGTAATCCATGCATTAATGAATTTATTACTGGAATATTCTATTCCTTCTTTCTAATCAACTAAAAATTTCTGTATTATGCAAATGCCTCAGCTGTTTGATCTATTATTCGATTAAAAATATGATAATGATTTACAGACGTTCTTAATCAGGTAATTTATATTATTTATCACTATAACATATCATTTAAAATCAAAAAAATCCTTTGGTTATTTAAATTAGATACTCAAATTTTAATGATGCAATAAATTGAGAAAATGAAATATTATGATAACATATCAGAGATAGATAACACATTCAAATGATATATGAAAATTGGCTAAATTTAAAAGATAAACGTAATCCTTTGAGAAAAAACGAGCGAAAAAAGCATCGATAACTCAGATGTTACTTAATTGGTATATGGTACTTCAATATAATTAATGATATATCATCGATATGAATGACATCTTTCGGTAAATGCGACAAGTACATACTATCGGACATAATTGATGTTTTTTTCCGAAGGAAACTATGATAATATTTGTAAAATTTTTTCATAGGTAAAATTAAACTTGCGACAACAACTTATTTTCTACTTTTACGTACGTAAAAAACGTAGAAATGCGTAATTTTATTTCACTTTTCGTACATAAAAAGCAGAAACACGGTATCTTCCCTTCCATTTTTCAAGCGCAAAAAAGGAGCGTAAAATTCATGTATTTTTCTTCCAACTTTACGTGACGTAAAAGAAACGGATATATTGCATATTTTACGCAAGTGAAGTTAGATAGAGCAGATAAGAAAAAAGAAATGAAAATATTGTACATTTTACACACGCAGGAGAAACGGAAAAATGTGAAGACAATGCATATTTTATGTACAAGAAGAAATCGAAAAAAATGCAATACTGCATACTTTACATCGTAAAGGAAACGGAAAGAAAAAGTGAAGACAATGCTACTTCTATGTACGTGAAAGAAACGCGAGAAAAGAAATGGAAATATTGCAAACTCTACGTAAATGAAAAAAAAGAGGAAAAACAGAAGATGGAAATAGTAAGTTATTTTGTGAGATTTATTTTTCTAATATTATTATTTATTTATTTCAATTAAAATTACAGCTTCTTCTTCCCATCCTTCGCTTCATCACAATCTCATTCATTCAAAAAAAAAAAAAAAAAATGAAAAAGTATCCGACAAAGATTCAGAAGGATAAGAAAGAAGAGAAGAAGAAAGGATACATATATATGTATAACAGTACAAAAATTTCTTTTGTGTTCCGAAATCATCCATAATTTTAAAGGCTAGAAGAGAAGGATTTTGAGGTGTGATAAATCGTATCGTCGCCGATGATGGCATCTTCTTTGTTTCCAAAAACTATATCATCTCAATATTGTCCCGATCTTCTGACTTCGATCGGATCGGTTTCTCAAGCAAACTTAAAAGGAAAAAGGAAAGACTAGTTTTTTCAATGATTTATATTTCTGTGTGTGTGTGTGTGGCTGTATCACATAAACATAAACACAAATTATTCCGTATGTTTTCAAAATATGGAAATAAAAAAAAAGATCGATCTATGTTATATGCAATTTAAATTAACACATAACATACATCGTAAAATTAATATGTAATATGTCATAAAATTAACATATAATGATTAAATATTATTATAACATTAAAATAGTTGTATAATAAAGATATAACCACGTGAAATTTACGATAAAATCAATGTAAAATAATGATTTAAAAATATTCCAATAGTTTTTATCTTTTATCATAGCTGTGTTATATTTTTTTATTTTCCATTCCAATTTATTTTAAGCATTAATGTTTTCTTTTTCTTTTTCCAAGGTTGAAATTAATTATAACATATTATTTGTATTTTAAAAAAGAACAATATGAAATGGATTTTCTGTTTTAACATTTATATTTCAAAGTGTTTTAAAATTTGAAAATAAAAAGTATTTGATCCGACACAAATGTTGTAATATGTGTTAATAAACAAAGAAAGCTAATTCATTATTTGCTTTAATTCTTATTTAATTATATTTAAAACAAAAAGAAAAAACATATGATCCGACACACAACACACAAATGTTGTAATATATGTCAGTAGATAAAAAGAAAAGGCAATTCATCATTTCTTTTCTATTCATTTATTTCTTTTTGAAATTTAGTAAAATTTCAAAAATTTATTTTATGTTGCCAAAAATCGTTTTCATCTTCCCCTTTTTTTCTCTTTTCTTGCATTATATATTTATTTCCCATTTTAATAAATTTAGAAAAAGAAAAAACAAAAAAAGAGATATTATGAGTGAGGAAGAGAAATTATAAAATGCAGAAAAAAGAAATATTAAAGATTAATGATTTTAATAAAGTATTTATTTAAAATTTGAATGAATAAAGAAGAAGATAATGAAATAAAAGAGATTGTGCTATTTATCGTCATCTTCAATAATATTATTCCATCATCAATGCTATCAATTGTCGTCATTGCCGTTGCTATTATTATTATAACTATTATTATTAGTGCTATTATTATCTATTATTATTATTATTATTATCACCATCATCATCACTATTATTATACAAACGTTTATGTATATACCCATTCTTCAACCTCTCTTCATTCATAAGTTTAATATTCATTTTAATTTTAATTTCTTTTCTCATAATTAATTCATTAATCTGTTTCTCAATTCCACATTTATTCTTAACCTAATTCTTCCTTATATAGAATAATTTTTTTCCCTTAATAATAATTAAAAGTAAAGAAGAATGAATAAAATGGAAATGGTAAAATAAATAATATATTCAATTCATTATTATTAATAATAATAAATCTGAATAAATTGAAATATCATTGTTAATTAAATTCAATTCTTATAATTCATTTCCTATATTAAAAATTTCATTCAATAATTTTTGCACAATATCCAGTACTTTTTCTTGTTGATAACAGTAAAGTAATTTGATATTTATTATCAGAATATTATTTCTAAGACATCAAAAAAAAGGAAATATCGTTTCTATTGTTGAAAGAAATTTTATAACAACGAATACAGACAAAACTTATTTCAATTAAAGATAATATCAATAAATATAATCAAAGTGTGAGAAGCGCTAGAATTGTTATCATTAATTTTAGTGATAGGCGTAAATAATAATTCTTAACAAAACTTTCTATTTTTCTTTCGTTTTTTTCTCATTTCATCTTCTATCTTTTATTGATATGATAATAATTTTCATTTTTTTACTGATATGATAACAACTATCTTTACCATTAAAGGTCAAAAATATTTCAACAAAGTGCAAACAAAGCATACCTTTCCTTTTTTATTTTTTTCATTCTTCTCTTTGCTTTCCCAAAATCGGAATTATTTTGCTTGATGAATCATAAAGCAATTTTTTTTTCTAAGTTGAGAAATAAATTTAAAGAAAAAAAGAAGGAGGAAAAGGAAGAAAGAGTGAAGTTGAGGACAAGTATAATGACATATAATACAAACATACGACACATTAAACTAAACTTCTCATATTGTTATCCAATGATAATTTTCATTGGAAATTTAAAATGCGAAAAAAAGAAATAAAAAATAAAGAATCATATTTAAAAAAAAAAAAAATGAATTGCTTAAATACAACGATTACATATTTCTAAATTTGACAATTTTCAAATTGTCAAATTTAGAAAATTTTAAATTGATAAAAACTTCCTAATATGTTAAGAATATTTCGTATGAAATAGAAATTATATTTGATTATTTAAAAAAAAATTATATTATCACTCATTCTATTTAATTAATTTATTACTGCTAAAATTTGATAGATAAGTATGCAAAAAGAAAGATTTCATAAAAAATGAAAGAAAAGTTATAAATAATTATCTATTTTTTTGTTTAGAATTTCATTAAAATTTTATCTAAATTTTAGCTAATTTGTAATTTCATTAATTTAAAATATAAAAATTGAAATGATTATGATAAGAATGTAAGACAATCTTTTTTCGTTTTTTTTCAAATGATAAATTATATTAACAAAGCGAAATAAATACATAAAAAAATGAATGGTATTAATTATCATACCTGAAACAGACGTATATCAAAATTTATACGGTTGATGCAGCCTGTGTTAAAGTTGTAGCACAACATGTAGGACCATTATTATTACCATTGCTATTATTATTATTATTATTATTATTATTATTATTTGTTGCTATAGGTGATTGTACTGCTACTGCAGCTGCAGCTGCATGCGCCATAGCATTTGTTTTCATTGCATATGCTGCTAATACATTTCGTTGCAAATCATATGGATTGTAAGCGGGCATTAAACTGAAAAAAAGAAAAATAATAATGATAAATAAATTTATAATCATAAAATTGTCATATATTGTTTACATTTAACATTTGTGATAAATGTAAACAAATAATAATTTGCAATGTTATCTAAAATTATTTATAAATATCAAAGACCTGAATAAGATCAATTAATATAAGAAAAGAGTTCCATCTTGATAGTAAATATAACTTATTCTTACAATAAATTAATCACGAAATTAATTTAATTACTATTTAAACGCCATTATTTATATCATCAAATTTTAATATATTTTCATATCATATTGTATAATCATATCATTATTATCATTTACTATTTTAAATATTAAAAAAAAATGTCTATTATTGTTTCATATTCATTATCCTATTTCACATATTTTATTTAAAAAAATAAATATCTCGAATTAAAGCAAATAGTAATTGTATTTTTTTGCATTTAAAATAGCAAAATGAAAATTAAATAAAAGAAGAAAAAGTTAAGATTACAATAAACAGCCTAGAAGTCTAGACTTTAAAACTTATCATAATCTATTGTAATAATAGGAACAAAGAAAAAAAAGCTAAAAATATGTCTGTTCAACTACCCAGCTGTTGTATTGGCCGGTGCTGTAGGATGAAAAAAGGTGGATAGTAGGGAAATTCGGTAGCTTTTGATAATGCCGCACTATCAGCGGCAATTTTAGCCGCCATATCAAGTGGATTCATTGATGGATAAAATGGTGCTGCCCGTGATACTGTTTGTTGACCTAAAAATATGACAATTTCTTTCTTTATTAAATTAATCCAAAATTAAATAATGAAATTTAGGGCTAATATTCATAAATCGATTACAGGTTGAGAACATAAAAACGGATAGTATGACTGCATAACTCTTATCATTTCATTGATATTTTATGTATGAGTAATAATAATTTAATTAATACCTTGTTTTCCTCTCATTTTCATTCAATGATTTAATTACTAATTTCAATTAAATTTCATTCGCATATAAGAGAATAAAATTTGCAAGGTAGAATTAAATCTTATCTAATTCGAATTTATTATAACTGTATGAGACCAATATCTAATTAATTAAGTAATAAACGGTAAGATCAATCAATATTTTTCATTTTGTAAAATAATTTAATTAATAATTAAATTTCATCCTTGTACAAAATACAAAATTTACTGTAAAATGAAATTAAATCTTTTTAAATTTATGATTATAAGATTAATATCCATTCGATTAATTAATAAATAATACAATTTCAATTTATCATAATTATATGAAAGAGAAAGACAAACTTAGCAAATTTGTTGCCGGAAAAGCGGTAAATGGCAATGTAAACCGGTATTTTTCTTTTGTTTTCGTTACACTTTTCGGTTTTCGCCGTGGTCGATACTTATAATCCGGATGTTCCTTCATGTGTAACGCTCGAAGACGTTTTGCTTCATCTATAAATGGCCTTTTTCCGCGTCACAAAGTTGCTTCCATTCGGCACCTAAAAAGGAAATAAATTTAAAAATGAATAAGTTGGAAAAAGAATTTTTAAAAATAATTCTTTTAAGGTAATGTTATTTTCTTTGTTTAAAACTCATTATATTTAATTTAATTTTATAATAAATTTGAATTTAAAGAAAAAATTGAGACATTTGAAATGGATCAAATTGATCCATTTCAAATGTATGTCTAAATTAACAGTTGGGAGTTTGCAATAAAATCTTACCCAAACGTTTGCTAATTTCACTATTGTGCATTTTGGATTATCTTGTGCCATTTTTCGTCGTTGCCCTCTGGACCAAACCATAAAGGCATTCATTGGTCGTTTTACATGTGATTCTATAGACATTTTACCGGAGCCAAGACTTATCGCATGACCTGTACAGTGAATTTTATATACATTTTGTGCGAACCTTAGAACTGATTAACTCTAAAAAATGCTTACTTTAATATCAACTAATTTTTAAGCATAACAGCTAATAATTTCGCTTACAGTAAATTGATAATATCGATGTAAGAATTAATCCATATCAAGATATTATTTAATACAAAAATAAAATTATTAAATCAAATTTTTGTCGAGGAAACATTTTAAATCTAAGAATAATTAATTAAATAAACAAAGGAAAAATTATGCTTATTTTTAAATAAATTTTAGCTAAAAAAACTGCTATTAAAATGAAAGTTCAATAATATAAATATTAATGAGAGTGATAAAAAATAATCACGCTAGTACCTGAAGAACGACCACCATCTGAAGATATAGACCCAAGATCATCATCATCATCTAATAATTCATCATCTCGATGTTGCTGATGCTGATGATGATGATTGTGTAATTTGTGAGTTGCAGCAATTCCACCTGATGATGATATATTGATCGGTATTGTTGATGCTGATGATGCTGTTACGATGGATGGATAAAGCATTGTTAATTCGGTCATTAGGACTGATTCAAATTAAATGATGGTATGAAACGAACGATTGAATCCAAAATTATTCAAAACTTACCAAGCTTTACTTAAATTTCTTTTCTCTTTTTCCCTAAAAAAAAAAACTTTTAAGTGAAATATTACTTACAATAACAATATATATCAGAAATCGAAAAAAGAATAATCGAAATTGAAATATTTTTTGATAAATGATTTATTAATATCTTCTATCCCTTCTCTTTTTTTTCGTAGCAAAAAATATTTCGACAATATCAAGATCAATTGAAGTCATAGGTCATATATATTCAATCAATTTTTCTTTAAGAAAAAGCAGAAAGGAAGAAGAGAGGGAAAAAATAATATTTCCTATTAAAAAATTATTAAGATGATATTAGAATGGGAAAGTGACAAAGTGATGAGAGGACAAACTAATTCTTAGCTTTGTACTGATAGCAGTTGTTAGTAATGATGATGATAATGATAACAATGATGATAATGAAAATAATACATATATCAGACATGAAAACATAAATGAAAATATTGCTACAAAAAGAAAGTACCACGAGGTCTATACAGTTCAATAAATTCAATTGGTTAATGGTAATGATGATGTGGCAATAACAATAATAATAGTGATGATGACGATAATGTTGACGTTGATGTTGATTATTGATGATGGAGATGAAAAGATTTAATATACAACGACTACAACGACAATAAAAATGACAATGTCGACAATGACAATAGCAATAACAATGAGAATGAAAAATAAAAATTCATCGAATACAATAGGAACACTTATAGCAACTTGCATCAATCAAATCATTATTATATATCTGGGAAAAACTGTAATACGATGATAATTGTTATAATATGAAGAATATATATGGCCAAGATGATAAATTAATCAATACTTATTAATTTTAATTCAAATATTTTGATTTCATTTATAATCATACAATCTTATGTTAGATAATATATTATTTGATAAGATTTGAAAGAAATTATCAATGATTTTCTATTCTTCATATATTATTAATTATTTAATTGGCCCTGAAACGCAAATCCAACTATTTATAAGATATTTTAGCAGCAGTTATTATGAAGATATCACAGCTGCTGTTACCAAATTTATAAATATTACAAGGATAATTGTTATAAAATAAATCATTCAAACATGAAAAATGTGTGATAGAATGAAAAAAAAAACAAAATTGAAATGAAATTAAAAATGAAGCCATTTTAAATTATCTAAAAATTTTGGGAATTAATTAAAGAAATTAAATTAAATTTAAAAGAAAAAAAGCGAAAAATACAAAGAGAGAAAGAAATAAATAAAAATTAGAAATGTTATTATTTAAATTTCAAAAATTTTTCGAATTAATTTTAGCTCTTTTACTAGTAGCGATTTCAATTAATTGCTTCAAAAATCTTATCGATTAAGATAATAAAAAAGAAATGACAAGCAAAAATTGTAATTATCATCTTGTCACCTCTCTTCTTCCTCCTCTTTCTCTCACACTTTCTTTTAACCGATTTATTACCATCAAAATCAAAATAAATATAACCTTTTCTGTGCGGAAAAAATTATGAAATGTTTTATTTGCGAAATGAGTTGTATGTTATAGGTATAATGTATGTATGTATATGTGTGTGTGTATGTGTGTGTGTATGTGTGTATGTGTGTGTGTGTGTATGTGTGTATGTTTTGCATGTGTAGCTGCATGTCACTTGTGTGTCATAAGTTTGAATGAATTGTATTGAATTGAATTGAAATTAGGAATGTGCATAGTGAAGCGAAGCATCCTTTAAACTACCTATCTATTTATCTATCTATCTAATTATTTATATGCCTATTGATGTATTTACCTATTCATCATCTACTTTATCTTAATTACCTGTTCATCTTTCTTCCATTCTATTATTATTCACATATCTTCTTCATCACTTTTCCATCTGCTCTTAAAACTTTTCTTCTATTTATGAAATTACAAAAATTGAAAAAAAAATGAAACGATCAAATATATAACTATTTCTTTCTTCTATTCATCTATTTTCTATTGTTCATCAAAAAGAAACATTCCCTCATTTCTCATCTTTCCATCTCTCTCCTTTCTCTCTCCATCCCTCCTCTCTCTCTCTCTCTCTTCCCTTTCTCCTTTATCTTTCAATCATTTTACATTTTTAGAAAAATTACAACTTTTTTTTAAATTAAAAGAAAAATATAGAAGGAAATAGGAATGAGGAAAATAAATTTAAACAAGAAATAAGGAAAAAAGAATGAACAATAAAGGAAATAAAAACTAAGTTTGAATAGAAAGGTAAAATTGGAAATAAGTTATTAAACATTCATATGATGAATATATTTTTAATTCAATTTAATAAAAGAGAAGAAGAAGATAAGTACTATTTTTTAAAATAAAAATGAAAAAGAGGAAAGATCAAACTTCTTCGAAATGAAAGAAGCGCGGGAATATGAAAGTATTCCGTTTATCATAATCAACATGATTTGATGATAAGAAAATGAGATGTTATGACTCGTTTATCACAATCAACACAGTTGGATGATAAGAACTGTGATAATGCAAAAGATGAACAATTCCTATGTGATGATCAATATGATTAGATGATATGAAGAATTAGAATGTTACAGAAGACGAGGAACTCATTTATCATAATAATAACATGATTAAATGATAAGAACTGAGATGTTACAGAAAACGGACGATTTATCAGTATGATATACATATCTTTTATAATTTCTTTTCACCATAATTTTCGCTTCAATGTTAACTGATAACCACATTAGATGATAATAGAAAGAAGATAAGAATATCATATGAAAAGTCTTTTTAAATTCGGTAATTATTCATTCATCCATTCATTTACATATTCGTTCATTGATTTATCCCATTCATTCATCCATTTCATTAATTAATTAATTCATTTATTCATTCATCCATCCATTCATTCATTCATTCATTCGTCCATTCACTCATTCATTCATTCATTCATTCATTCATTCATTCATTCATTCATTCATTCATTCCATTCATTCATTCATTCATTCCATTCATTCATTCATTCATTCCATTCATTCATTCATTCATTCCATTCATTCATTCATTCATTCCATTCATTCATTCATTCATTCCATTCATTCATTCATTCATTCCATTCATTCATTCATTCATTCCATTCATTCATTCATTCATTTCCATTCATTCATTCATTCATTCCATTCATTCATTCATTCATTCCATTCATTCATTCATTCATTCCATTCATTCATTCATTCATTCCATTCATTCATTCATTCATTCATTCATTCCATTCATTCATTCATTCATTCCATTCATTCATTCATTCATTCCATTCATTCATTCATTCATTCCATTCATTCATTCATTCATTCCATTCATTCATTCATTCATTCCATTCATTCATTCATTCATTCCATTCATTCATTCATTCATTCCATTCATTCATTCATTCATTCCATTCATTCATTCATTCATTCATTTATTCATTCATTCATTCATTCATTCATTTATTCATTCATTCATTCATTTATTCATTCATTCATTCATTCATTCATTCGTCCATTCACTCATTCATTCATTTATTCATTCATTCATTCATTTATTCATTCATTCATTCATTTATTCATTCATTCATTCATCCATCCATCCAGCTAGCAATGGAATGTTTTAGGGTTTTCAAACGTACTATATACAATATCAGTTTTTCAAATAAAAAATTTCGAGGAAAAAGTACACATACACCTGTGTGTGTGTGTGTGTGTGTGTGTATGTGCATGTGTGTTTTTGTATGTGAGTGTGTGTATGTGTGTATGTATGTAAGTATATATGTATGTATATATATATATATATGTATATAATATAAATGGTTAAAAGGATGGAATTATCATTGTCATCGACATCATCAACTCCTTCAATTCGTCATCTGTTCCCATCTTACTTTTTCTTTTCTTCCTTCTTACCTGTTGTCTTCCTCATTTTCTTTGTTGCAAAAATTTATTTTTCAATATCAATTCAATTGATGATGGCTGTTAGGAAAAAAAAAAGAAAAAAATCTGATCAAAAATGATGTCGCTGTGTCAATTATACAACGCAATGAAATGAAATGAAATGAAATGAAATGGAATGAAATGAAATAATAATAATAATAATAATAACAGTATATGAGGGATAGATGGGAGAGTATTTATGTGAATCAAATGTTTTAAGATATTTAAATTCATAGTTGATTGCATATTTCATATATTATTAACTTTTCATATGTTTTTTTTTCATCCAATAAATTTAGCATATTAACATTTTATGTCAATAATAAATTGATTTACCAAAATTATTGCAATAATTTATTATTAAATTTATACCATATTTATCAAATTGATCAACTCTCAACGACAAAATAAATATGAAAGAAGAAAAAAATAAGCAGAGAAAATGAGGAAGAATGAATATTTGATGCATTTCTCGAATAGTATATTAGAAATCTAAATGGTATTTGTTAATAAATTGAAAAGAATAGCTAAGAATTTTTCAATATTTACTATTTTCTCTTTCACAAACAGCCAATAGATATGATATTTCAAAATGTAAACAACTTTTTAAGCTTAGGTTAAATCACTTTTGAAATTTTTTAAATCATTCCTGATGTCTTTTTTAATTTAAATTTAATTATTTTCGATGATTCTTCCAATTCAAATCAAATTATTCTCGAACAATTTTTTGAATTCAGATTAAATTATTTTTTGACAATTTTTTTAAACTCATATTATAATAACATTAATAGAATATATATATTATATTCAACAATTTTTTTTATAACTCAGGTTAAATTATTTTTGAACAATAATTCGGTCAGAATTCTATTCTATTTATGATGATAATATTAAATTAATGTTAGCAACAAGAAATTTGATCGTACTATACTTCTCCTAAAAAATGGTAAACAAAAAGATAAAAAAAAAAAAAAAACAATATTAAGTACGGTAGAGCATACATAGCTATAAAATTCAACGATAAAATTACTTTTCTAAATTCAAAAAAGCATGATGATATTCAATATGATAAAAGACATCATCATAAATAACATCATATCATTCGATCATGTCACACAACCAATTCGTATTCCAACAATAATCAGATGATTTCATTCATTCATTTCATTCATCCACGTGATCTCGTTAGATGTTATTATACGCTTCATGAGATAATGTTTATTAATATATATATTATGAAATACAAAAAAAAAAAGGAAAGGAAAAAGAAAACAATACATTTAATAACATTAATAGTTGTCAACAATAACTACAACTGTAATAATAATAATTATAGAAACATTTAAGAAGTTACTCTTATTCTTATTTTGATATTAATAACAATAATATTAAAATGATAATAACAATAAGAGAATATTTAAAAGTTATTTTAATATATTAATAATAATAATAATCACAATAATAATAGTAATAATAAAACATTCAAAAGATAATGTTCCTATTCTTATCTAATATTAATAGCAATAATAATGATAATAATAATAATAATAATAATAATAATAATGATAATAATAATAATAATAATAATAATAATAATAATAATAATAATAATAATAATAATAATAATAATAATAATAATAATAATAATAATAATAATAATAATAATAATAATAATAATAATAATAATAATAATAATAATAATAATAATAATAATAATAATGATAATAATAATAATAATAGGACATTTAAAAGATGTTTATCATTACTGATTTGATAGTAGTATAACAATAACAATAACAATAACTGCAATAAACGATATTAGTAATAGAATACTTATAATAATATGTAATATCAATGCCATAATAATAATAATAGTGATAATAATAATAATAATAGAATATTTAAAGAATGAAAAAAAAGAATAATAAATAAAAATTAAGAGGGAATGACTTGAAGAGGACAGGGAGAGGTAAGGGTAGATGGAGAGGAGGTGAGATTACAAACAATAAAGATGGTCGGAGAGGGAAGAGGGTATGTATTTGTTGAAAATGGAGCGTAATGTTTCGTTAATTTGCATTTCAATAGGATATGACAAACGAATAAAAAAAAGAAACAAAAGAGATAAAGAGAGAGAGATAGAGAAGAAAAGAGAAAGAGGGAGGGAAGTAGAGGGAGTAAGAGAGAAGTAGTAAAGAGAAAATGAAAAGAAAATAAATTTTTTTTTCATTCTCTTTTTAAAATGATTTTTAACAATGAAGAGAAGCTTCAAAGGTTATAACATATTTTATAGCATAGTTTTTCTGTCGTTTTTTTCTTCTTCCCTTCCCACTCAATCCCACCTTTTCCCCGCTTCCCCGCAACAAGAATAGACTGAGGCTTTTTCTCTTCGCCCACGCTTTGTTCTAATCTTTTTTTTAAAAAATTGTATGCATAAATATGTTGGCTTAATCCATTTTGATTGTTTTTCATTTATTTTTTATGTAATACAAAAATGAGCAAATATGATTTCATCGTACCTACGCATATATACCTTATACATATTGCAGGTGTACCTATACAGGTATACAGATGCGTAAACAAATAAATTGAATACCTTATATTCAAATTTGAATTAAAAAATGATTAATTCGATATGAAACAATAATGAATTCATTTCTTTTGAATATATGCAACTTTATACCTTTTCAATAAGATAAGTAAATTTTAAAATGATAACAATAATTAGATAAGAGT